>CM076573.1:586783051-587174887 GCA_034641835.2 Pinus albicaulis | reverse complement strand
AATCGGGGAGGCCGAGGCCTGCAATGTACGGCAGCACAGGGGTGGCCGGAGTAGTGGTTGTGACGGTTCCGCTAGAAGTAGGGCCGGCATTGGGGCCGGGAGAACCGCTACAAGTAGGGCCCCGGGACTGGGACATAGTGAAGGTGACGTGGGGAGAACCAGGAGGAGGAAGGAGGACCCGATGAATCGAGAGAGTGAGCCTGGAAAGGACTGGCGTGGACTCGTCTGACGACGGCCAGTAAGGCGAGTGCGGTGCCGATCAACTCGGAAACCGAGGATGAAGGCCAAGAAGTCTCTCGGAAAGGCGCCTGGGCGCAATGATTACAGGAAGAAGGAAACCGATAGGGGCAGAAAGGCACAGAATCAATTATGGTCAAGGGAAGAAAAGGTGCAATGACAATTGATTTTAGAGTCTTTGCCAGGCGGTGTTAACCAGGCGCTTCTTCGCTTAGGGTCAGTGTGTGGCGTGCGTTAATTTTAATTTTTAAACCCTTTTCGTTTTGAGAGCAAGAAAAAGTGTGTTGCGTAACTGAAAAGAAATCTGCGTAGAACAATATAGATTGCTGAAAGGACAGAACATTTAACAGCTAACTATGCATCAATCTAACCCAAAAAGGCGGGTCTCTCAAAACTACTCTAAAAGAGGGCAAAAATCTACTCAAAACACACATAAAAAGAGGTCAATAGATCTAGGGTCAAAAGGGACAGGGATCTAAAGGGTAAAGCTGCTGAAAAGAGGTGCAGATCACAGCCAAGAGACAAAGGCAAGGTGGCTGGAAAAAAGGAGGAAATCAGCAAAAACCGGAGGGGGCAAGGCGGAGGCCTTCAAAGGAGGTCCAAACAAAACGACAGGAGGTGATTTGAAAGGAAGAAAGGCTGATTTCAAAGGATCTGAAAGGGAGGTAACAGATCTGGAAAAAAGGAGGCTGAAGCTCTGAAAAACAGACGGCTGAAACAGCTTAAAACTCTTCCACAAAAAGTGAAGGGTACTAAAGCCATAAGGGGCTAGGTTCCCACTTAGATGAGTAAAAATAGATCAGAACTTGGTCAAAACAGGCTGAGACAGAGGCTGGAGGACCCCGGCAGAAGCTGCAGCAAAACCTAGAAAAATTGCTGAAAAATTGCTGAAAAAAAAGGCAGGTCGCAGTTTCTGACCTGATTTCAGTGCAGGTCGCAGGAAACAGGCTGGAAAGTGCGACCTGGAGGTCGAGGTCATAGGTTTAGGGCCAAAAAGTGCGACCCCCTGTTCCGGTTGTCCTAGAAAATAATAAGATAAATAAAGGTTTATCTAATTAATTTCTTTGATTTTGGGTTAAACATGACTGAGAATAATAATTAAATTATGGTTTAATTAATTATTCCATGAGGAAAATCAAACAAATATGGGTTTGTTTAATATTTCCTTTTGGGGTTTCTTGTTTTAACATAGTGAAAGCAGTTTTACTTAGGGTAAAAATGGTATTACATGGTGTACTTGGGTCCATCTAACGATAATAGGTTAGATGACCAAAAAATGGTGTAACAACCATCATCTCAGAAATTGTGTACAGAGAAGGATAATGTTGCTTTAGTACATTCCCACAGAAGATTAGGATGTAGATATTCTAACGAAGGTGCTCACTAGAAGAAAATTTGAATACCATAGAGACAAGATCAGGGTGAAGGATAATCCCTTTCTTGTTGAGAGGGAGTGTTGAGATTCAAAAATAATATTTCAGCACCCACGCCTAGTTGCATTAAGCACCCAGACTAGGGTGGGGCCCACAATTCTATTTTTGGGTGCATGTCTATTTTGGTTATCCCTTAATTCAGATGGAAATTAAACTGTAATCCATTCTCAATGTTGACTTGAATCAGTTAAATGAAAGTGATAAAATCATTTAGGTAGTGGATTTCGAGTTAGAGGTAGTTGGTGAGGCATGTAGAGTAATTCTAGTTGTAACAAAGTTCAAAGTGTAGTGGTGCATTAGTTAATGCAACTTGTAAATAGTTTAACTCATTTAAGCGAGTTAAAATCAATTGTGCTAGTTGTAACTGAAGATACACTAGTGAGAGATCTAGTGAATTAAATATTAATTAATTCACAATCAATGATCTCACATTCAACTGATGATTTACTATTATTAGCTACACGCATGTCAGATCCAGTGGAGACCCAGTTGAGTTCTAGGTGAAAGGGAAGTTGACTATCAGTTGTAGGATTATTGGGATGCACACATGCAACCAAAAACCCATTGGAGTGCCCCTGATACTTGTGCAGTTAAGGCAGGCAATAATCCCTATCTTTTAGGGATCTATACCATCAGGGATTGCGCAAGGCAGGCAGGCTATCTAGAGGCTGAGAATTGGCTATGTGTTGGTCAATTTTGCATATGACAGTGTGAGACAATTAGCTGAGTACTGGAGGGCTCTTGTGATAAGATTTTTGTATGTAATTGTTTCATGATCCATGCTGAATATTGAATATAAGATAGTGGGGTTTTTAGCTATAATATTTTCCCGATAAATTATCTGTATTGTGTGTGATTGATCTTTTTTCATGTTCATGTGATTAGCGATTGTGTTTTTAATTCCGCAAAATATGTGTAGAAGCGATTTGGTATTTAACTTTAGTACATTGTTGGTATTTAACTTTAGTACATTGTTAGATCGGGTGAATCAAAGATATACATGCATGTTGTATAATTTCTACAATCCTTGCACACTAAATTTTACCCATCAACTCTCGTTTTTCACCCAACTGTCCTACACATATGAAAATGATGGAGCAATTATGGGATGTTACAACTTCCCGTAGTTTCTACGAAAATTTTAATTTTAAAACCAAACCTCATCAAATTTTAAATCATTAAAAATAATTGACACTTGTACCCAATTTGATTAATTTAAAGGTTTTGTGGATGAATATGGAAGTAGAAAACGGACAATGAAGGCAAAAATGGCTTATGTGGTGAAGGAAAAACACCAAAAAGTGAACCCACCATTCCCCCAAGAGGAAGTCTTTGCATGTCCTCATGCACAAAAAGGTATCCCTATGTTTCTGTCATTGTTCCCCTACCTCTTCTGCTTCTTCTACTTTCTGCAACAAAATGTCTACATTGGCTTGTGCCATGTGGAAAACTTTCAGTCTTTGGTATTTTTTCTTTAAATCCCTCTTCTGATGATACCACTTGTATGCTTTCTAAGAGATTATCATTTCTCTAATTTTCAACTTCTTATTTTTCTTTTTCAATTTCTTATTCTCTTTTTGTATTTCTTATCTCTTAGTTTTCAATGTTTCATGTTCCTTTTTTAAATACCTCTCAAGAACTTCCATCTCTTTGGCAATCTCCTTTAATTTCTTGTTTCTTACCTTTATTTGAAACAATTTTCTCTTTACCCTTGTCTAGAGTGATGGGCTCACATTTATTCATTGGCAACTCTTCTATCGTTTCCTCTTCTTGCCTCTCTCTTTCCTCTTGTTATTCTAGAGCTTGCAAATAATCATATCGATATTGCTGTTCTTTGTCATTTTCTTCCAAGGTTTGTCCTTTTTGAGTGTGAGAGCATTTTCTAGATTTTCTCTCATATGTATGGAAGATTTTGTCTTTTTCCTTCAGTCTCTCTTCCTCTCTGATCATACTCCTTGTTCTTCTTTTCTCCAAGGGCAGTTTTGAGCTTGTTTCCCTTGGAAGTATTTCTTCCTCTTCATCCTCACTTGGTACACAAATATAATCATTTTACGAATCATTCTCCTCTTCAAAATTATTGATGGTTATGAACTGTTTCCACACAGAATTATGCTTATGAGGCTCATGCATAATGACCACTTTTATCAATCCATAATAATAGAGACTCTTTTCTGGATTATTGTCTTGTTTTTGTACTCCTTTGGACATCTCAGTGAGACTCTACAACATGTAGTAGGGCATATTGATTTTGCAATCTCCTTTTAAGTGTTGCAAAAGTTTAACATGATACAAGTAAACTATGCTAAGCCTCTCCTCACATGTAATAAATTTATGGATGATATACACCATCTCATCCCAAGGATGTATGAGCCAACTTCTAGAAATTTCCCTTTTCGAGTTAATTGATGACATTATAGATCTGCTAATGAATGTAGCCCATGATTTATCCATACATTGTTTGGTTTTGAAGTACCTCTCCCCTTCTTGAGGAAGACCAATTATCTATGCCATAATATCCTCTGATAATCTAATGATAATATTTCCTACAATGGCCTTTTCTCCATCAAATGATGTTGCAAAATCTTGGCATTCCTTCTCATTATTCCCTTTAAATTTCATTAAAAATGAAGTCCAATGATTTTATTCTAAAATCCATAAACAATCATGGTGCATTGTGGAAGTGTCAAACTTTTCTGGTTCAATTCCAGACACCATTTTAAAACAAAATTCAACTAAAAAAAACTCAGTTTTGAAATTGACTGTTTTTATTTTATTTTTTGCTGCAAATCAATTTTTTTCAACTCTTTCAAATCTGGAAAATCTAGAAGTCACTGTGTTCTTCTTTTAATTATAGAAAATATAGAAATCACTGTGTTTTTTTCTTCAATTCTACACAATCTGGAAATCACTGTGTTTTAATTCTTCACAATTAAAAACCATTGTGTTTCAATTCTACACAATATGGAATCACTGTGAAACACTGTTGAGCAATTTCTGTGCTAAAAATGGATTTTGTAGACTCCAACTGATGACAAATGGACTTTTTGTACTCAGAATTTTGGTTTCCTCGTTCAAAATTTAGATATGAAAATTTTGTTTGAAATGCCTCTTAAATCCTTTCATCGATTCCCTAAGAGTTTTAATTTCAAGGGTTTCCTATTAAAATTATGCTAACGAAATCTCGTTTTCTATGGTCAATGAAAATTTATGACCCATACTATAGAGATTTTGTCACATTTTTTTTAGCAAAAATTCAAATTTTCCTTTACTTTGGCAGTGAAATGAGGCTTACCTTACTGAATCAAGATTCTCCCTGCATGATTTCTGCTTTAATATACTCCAGCTATTTCCATTCGGTCAATCACTATAGTTTGCATCCCACTCTTATGCTCTATGTTCCAGGTGTTCACGAGCTAATTGCATTCTACATGTAATGCATAACGCAACTACCTGATCAGAATTTGGATTGGGGGCAAAATTTTTCTAGAAATTCAAAGTTCTCAGAATCACACCAAACTAGAACGACTAGATAGGGCTTATTGCTAGGAATCTGGTGCACTTTGTTTCATCAAAAACTGACTCTGCATGTGAAAGTTAGAGCCTATTGTTCATCGTGCCAAATAGGGTCAAAGGTCAAAATAGGGTTAAAGGTAAAAATTTGGGTTTTCAAAGGCCAATGAGGTGTTGACACTCGTCTAATGGTGATTGTAACTTCTAGGCACATGGAATTTTTTTGATTGGTTTATGGAGAGGCAATTGGGAGCTGACACGTGGCTAGCCCGGAGGCTGCCATGTGCCTCCCAAAGGCCGAATTTGGTTAAGTTTGGGTCGAAATAACAATTTATATGTTGGAGCAAAATTATGTATTGGTGGAAGGGCAGAGTCGAGCTTGCAACCTCCCCCACACTAACCACACACCTTACCACCATACCACTGTTGAGCCCTAGAATTGCCTTCTCTTTTACAAACCTTCACTTCATTTCATCATTCTTTTATCACTTCATAAGCCTAAAATCAATGAAGAATTATTAGGATTGCTTAAAGGTTACATGCAATTGATTAACATATTGTATTTTCATGATTTTTGCTATTTTAACAATTTTCTGCAAAATAGCTACAGAATACAGGCATTCCGTAGCTAACCGCGCATTCCGTAGCTGATCCCGCATTCCGCAGCTGTTTTACAGTTTGAGTGGGTTACAGGTGTCGTCTCAAGAAAAACCGCATATGGGCATATTCCACGTCATGTCTACATGGTTCGTTGCTCACCATGAAGGAAGAAACGAATTCTGGGTATGGTTTTGATATGTGGGAACACATTTAAGAAGGTAGACTTCTAGTAGGACTGTCTCAGTCCAGATGTCCTTTTCCTTTTTACGCAACCACTTCAAGAGTCCTAATATGATTTCGACAAGGAAAGACAATAATCCTGGAATTGTTGCAAGTCTTGTTATGTGCATTTGTTATATAAACACTTGGGAAACCGAGAGCTAGGCTAGATTTTGTTCTAGATTTTTCTTAGATTCTGTGCTACATTTCTGAAGACGCAGATTGCTCTGTTCAAGTTATTCCTCTTTTAATGAAGCAGACAGTGTTGTTTTGAAAGCGTTAATTTGATTTGGAGTTAGATTCCGTCAGGTGGTAGAGGGCCCCTGCCTCTTGCACGGATTTATTTGCGTAATTTAGATAAGTATTCTAGCTGCCTTTACGTTTTTGAAGTTGAATTTGTAGTTGTTTTCATTAGCTACTGTAGTTATACTCATTCTAAAAACTCTTCCAAAAGAAGAAGCTCTTCCAAAAGATTATAATGATGAATGGGAATTGGCTATAGTATTGTAGGATTTAATTGTAATCTCTTTTGTTCAATATCACATTTATACTTATGCTAAATACTCTTCCACAAGAAGAAACTCTTCCAATAAATCTTTATAATGTTTTAAGCATGATTTTGATCCTGAACGTTTCATTTGTGTGTTTGCACTAAGTACCATAGATGTCCTTACTCTTAAACGCTTGTCCAACATATCATAATGATGAGTGGGAGATAGCCATGATATCTTAGTTTTTAATTTCTTTCAGTCTTTCTGTTTGCATAGCATAAGTTAGGATACTCCGAAGTTTAATTGCACTTAACTCATGCTCAGTTGTTCTATTTTGAGTTTGATAATGACTTGTAGTTCAACATTGTTCTAGATTAGTGACATCTTAAGTCCATTCTTAGCTTAAGTCATTGCATTTGCACTTCACATTCAGATTGTCATTCACTGCACATTAGATTACTTCAGTTGTTAAGATTAACAAAACAGCCTTCATTATTCACAAACCTTTTCTTGTTCTAAAATCTATAATTGCTTCATAACTACATGAACAGAAGACAATATCATTTTAAGGCCTGAAGTACCTCTACAATTTCCTTATCACTTCATAAACAGAGCCCTCCCTCAAAAGACTACTTTGAAAAGAAATCAATAACTCTTGAGTAAGGTTTTGTGACATTCAATTAAATTGCAGAATAGAGTTAGGAACTAGTCCTAGAATAGAAGATCTTATGATGGTATAAATGTTTTATTCCAAATTTGCTTCAACAAATCTCTAATCAAGGATGAAATGTTGCATCATTATAAGTTAGTTGTTTAAACTGTTTAGTTAGGAGGATTTGCATATTTAGTTGATCATTTCTCAAGTTGAATTTGTGTTTTGAATCATTTGTTTAAAAGTCATTATCAAGCTTTATTTCTGCTTAGTCATAGTTTAGATTTGATTCTGCTTCAGTGTTTGCAATTGCATTTGACATTTGTCATCAACCAATTAGGCTTCACTCTGTTTTTAATCACCAGCTCCTTTCCATTAGCTTTCTATTCATCTTTCTTGTGAACATAAAACCACCAAAAGACCAAAAACATCAAAAATCATCACAAAAGACAAAAACATCAGAAAAACACTAAACACAACGAAGTAGGAAGAGGTTACTTAGGCACATATGGTGCACTTCACTTCAGCAGTTTACTGACCCTGGTTGACAATTAAATGAACTCAATTTAGGAGACTAGATTGAGACCAAACATTTTGGCGCCGTTGCCAGGGAAGTGTAACTAGGTAACCTTATTTCTTACATCCAAAAAAAAAAAAAAAAACACAAAAACAAAAACAAAAAAACAAAAACAAAAACTTCAATTACCTACCACATCCACTATATCATGTGGTGCAGTAAGAGCCACACATCCACATCATGAATTCATATTTGCAGGTAGAAGAAGAGGTGACAAAGGAGGTTGAAGAAATGGATGGAGATGATGACAATGAGGAAGATCCTTTTGGATTTCCTATTCAAGAAACTGATATCAACATTCAAATGAAGAACATCCATCCACCTGTACTTCCTAATTTCAAAGGTATGAGATCAGAAGACCCGGAAACTTTTCTTTTTGAATTTGAAATAATTTGTAGATCTTATGGCTATTCATTGCACATTCAAAAATTGAATTTGTTTTCGGCAACATTGAAGGATAGAGCTCTTAGATGGTTCATGACTTTAGGAAAAAATTCTATAAGGACATGGGATGATATGAAAAGAGTATTTTTGGAAAAATATAAAGGTTATTGCATGCACCCCTACCTTAGAAATGAAGTCTTTAACATGAACCAAAAAGAGGATGAAAGCCTAGAAGATTTAGTAGAGAGATTTACTTATAATATCAAAAGATATAAATTGCATAATTTAGGATCAGATGCATTAAAAACTCTCCTACTAAATGCTATAAAGGATGAATGGATTGATTTTCTTAATCTTGTGGGAAAAGGAGATGTTTATCGATTGTCATTTCAAGAAATTTGTGAACTATGCAAGAACATATCAAGAGGAAAAGAAAAGTGTGTAAGGTCCCCTCAAGATCCATTTATGGCAAAAGTAAGTAAGTCAGCATCAGGATTGGTAAGTCAAACTGAACCTAAAAATTTGCTAAACATTCTTGGTAATTTAAATGAACAAACTGACATGCTAAGAATGCAAAACAAGCAAAAAGTTGCTTCATTTATATTTTGTCCTAAATGTAGAAAGAAACATGATTTGCATGAATGTCCACTTGATAACATTAAAATGTGTAAAATTTGTGCAGGATCACATACTACTGAAGATTGCCCATCATTACCAGGGTTGAAGGAAATTTACCAAAAGGATAATGGAGCAAATCAAGCACAAGAGCAACTTTGTTATGTAGCTCCAAGAGGGCTATGGCAGCCTCATCAACCCAATATGATGCAATATCCTTATGCACAATTTCAAGGTTATGCACAACAACCTCAAGGTAATTGGAGAACACCCTTGCCTTGGAAACCTTGGCCATCTCAATCCCAACCTCAAAACCAACCTTGGAAACCTTTGCCATCTCAATCCCAACTTCAAAACCAACCTTGGACACCTTGGCCATCTCAATCCCAACCTCAAAACCAATCTTGGCAACAAAGTTGGCAAAGGCCCTATAAAGGAAATCCACCATATCCTCAATCTTTTCCTCTCTATCCTCAATACCATGATCAATGTTATCCATACCATTTACCTCCACTACAACATCAATATCACCCTCATTTTACCTCAATTCAACCTTTCCCATTACCATCCACACAAACACCCCAAAGATTCCCCACTCCACTACCTCCACAACCATTTCATATCCCCAACAATAAAACACCTCAATCAACTTACAAATCCGAGGTATTGCAAAATGATTCACCAGCTGTCATTGAAGAACAACAACCAGAAGAAGAACACTCAGATGAGGTCCAAGAATCAGGGATGTCTGTTGATAAAGAGAAGATATTGGAACCAGAGATTGAAAAGTCTCATGCATGCCTATCACTAGATTCTATGAATGAAGATCATATCTCCGAAGACTTGCATTTCATGATAGAGGAAAGATAAGGAAGACAAGATTACATTGAATCTTGGTTCAATTCAGTCATTGGATTCCAATGCTCAATTATTCAATATCTTCTAACATCATCTAAATCAAGACAGTTGGCATCTCCTATACAGGTACATATCAAAGAGTGTCTTTCAAACCTGCATATGAGTTTATCTATCATCTTGTTACAGACATGGTTCCATTGGAAGTACTCATATACTTGAACAAGATTTTCTTTTTCAAGTAGAGTAGGACATAAAAAAAAAAAAGAAAAAAAAAAAAAGGGAAAAAAGAAAAAAAAAATGAATAAAGAGAAAAATAAGTCCTATTGTGAAAACTAGCTTGCTGGCGCAATTGGACATGAGTTTTGCTTGAAAACCAGGCAACTGGCGGGCAAAGTTCACAATAAGTTCTGCAATTTCATGATGGTTTCAATCTTTCATGGTTCTTCAAATCATTCTTGGTTCTATGCTCGAGTTGAATGATGTGGAATTCCTTAAGGTCCACCTTCCAATAGATCTTGTCCCATCGACCTCAACACTTAATCTGGGATCAAGATTAGAGATTATTTGGAGTGCCTTGGAGCTTGCATTCATCAATGGAAAGCCTCCTCATTGATAACAATGGGAATACAACAATGTCTCATGATTGTCAAATCTTGCAGGCGACTCGACTTCGACACATTCATTCGTCCCTGTCAAGATGCACTGAGGTACCTTGACACTCATTTACATTATCGGTGAGTTGTCTCGCATTGGTTAACGATTTTCATTATTGATCGTTAATCCAATGATTTCTTCCCATGCTCGACTTCGACACATTTATTCGCATGGTAAGAATTGTACCATGAATGTTGGCTTTGATGAAGACTAATGGTTTTATGGAATCAACAACAAATTGCAGCAGTACATTTTATTAGTTTCTTGTAGCAGCATGTTCATCTTCTTGTCAATTCAACCACAGCTACGGAAAGTGGTAGTTTCTGCAGCCATTGCTGAAGCAGCCTGTTTTCATTTTTTTGCAACTTTTTCCAGAAGGCAATTTTGGCGCAAATATTGCAAGATATTGGAGCAGAAATAAAAAATTCTGAGCTTCTGGGTTTTCTCAGAATATGATAAATTGAGTACAACGCGGAAAGAATTTGGAAAAAAGCAATTTTTAAGGGCATTTCAGAAGGGTTTTTCAGGCAAATTTTCAATTTTCAGCGTTATGGACAGAATAGGACAGATTTGAGTATTTTTGCACAGCAGCACCTTTTCTTCATCAAAATGAAATTCTAGAAGCATGTGGCAGTAGAGAAGATTGCATGTTGCAGCCACATCTTATTCAACAATTCTGACTCAATTGTACAGCGTACAAAGAGATGATGATTACAGGAAATTGAAGGATTCTGTTTTGAAGACCAACATGCTCAAAGAGGACCAAAGGAACAACATCAAGCACAGCAATTAACAAGGTCAAAATTCTGAGGTAAATTGTGAAAATTATTTTAATAGAAAAAAGTTAAAACATGAAATAGATACAATGTGTATAATGATGTGTTTCCTAAACAACCTATCATTCGAATTGATTAGCCATATCCCTTATCCAACATTCCATATCTCACCACAAGGTCATCATAAATTCTCCATCAGATCCATAGCCACTTCATTTTTCCCTTATAGCTTAATTACCTCCATCCATTCACTTTTATTACACTTTGTAGCCAATCCATCTCTAAGTGCAGAAAGGTAATTCTAAGGGTGAAGCATCATTCTTCAACTAATCCATCTTCAGACACAGAGATACAGTTTCAAAATAAAGCATTATACTCTGTAGTCAATCTAGCTTCAAGCATAGAAAAGTAATTCTGAAAGGAAGATAATCTGCACAAAGGAGGAATGTGGCTAATTGTCAGGATACAATCAGTTGAAGTCAAGTATTTGGAAGGATATCGACAAGTCAAGGAGCTACTACAATAAGAAGGGAGGCTAAATTTTATAGAGAAATTTGATGGCTTCCATAAGGAGATTATAAAATATTTTGCCAAATCTTTTGATGGAGCAGAAGAAGAAAATCTGACATGGTTATTGAAAATAAACTTGACACTCCACTACAAAAGGAAGATGAAGAACTAATCTCTAAAAAGTTAACAGAGATTAGAAAATAGATTAGGGCCAAAAGAAGCAGAAAGATAAGGTTGGATGTTCTAACAGAGGTTTCAAAGCACATGGAATAAGTTTTGATGAAATTGCATGAGGACATGCAATAGTCTTGCGGTGGGGGTATGTTGAGCCCTAGAATTGCCTTCTCTTTTACAAACCTTCACTTCATTTCATCATTCTTTTATCACTTCATAAGCCTAAAATCAATGAAGAATGATTAGGATTGCTTAAAGGTTACATGCAATTGATTAACATATTGTATTTTCATGATTTTTTCTATTTTAACAATTTTCTGCAAAATAGCTACAGAATACAGGCATTCCGTAGCTGACCGCGAATTCCGTAGCTGATCCCGCATTCCGCAGTTGTTTTACAGTTTGAGTGGGTTACAGGTGTCGTCTCAAGAAAAACCGCATATGGGCATATTCCACGTCATGTCTACATGGTTCGTTGCTCACCATGAAGGAAGAAATGAATTCTGTGTATGGTTTTGATACGTGGGAACATATTTAAGAAAGCAGACTTCTAGTAGGACTGTCTCAGTCCAGATGTCTATTTCCTTTTCACGCAGCCACTTTAAGAGTCCTAGTATGATTTCGATAAGGAAAGACAATAATCTTTGAATTGTTGCAAGTTCTGTTATGAACATTTGTTATATAAACACTTGGGAAACCAAGAGCTAGGCTAGAGATCTTGTTCTAGATTTTGCTTAGATTCTGTGCTACATTTCTGAAAATGCAGATTGCTCTGTTCAAGTTATTTCCTCTTTTAATGAAGCAGACAGTGTTGTTCTGAAAGCGTTAATTTGATTTGGAGTTAGATTCCGTCAGGTGGTAGAGGGCCCCTGTTTCTTGCACGAATTTATTTGCGTAATTTAGATAAGTATTCTAGCTGCCTTTACGTTTCTGAAGTTGAATTTGTAGTTGTTTTCATTAGCTACTGTAGTTATACTCATTCTAAAAACTCTTCCAAAAGAAGAAGCTCTTCCAAAAGATTATAATGATGAATGGGAATTGGCTATAGTATTGTAGGATTTAATTGTAATCTCTTTTGTTCAATATCACAATTATACTTATGCTAAATACTCTTCCACAAGAAGAAACTCTTCCAAGAAATCTTTATAATGTTTTAAGCATGATTGTGATCCTGAACGCTTCATTTGTGTGTTTGCACTAAGTACCATAGCTGTCCTTGCTCTTAAACGCTTGTCCAACATATCATAATGATGAGTGGGCGATAGCCATGATATCTTAGTTTTTAATTTCTTTCAGTCTTTCTGTTTGCATAGCATAAGTTAGGATACTCCGGAGTTTAATTGCACTTAACTCATGCTCAGTTGTTCTATTTTGAGTTTGATAATGACTTGTAGTTCAACATTGTTTTAGATTAGTGACATCTTAAGTCCATTCTTAGCTTAAGTCATTGCATTTGCAATTCACATTCAGATTGTCATTCACTGCACATTAGATTACTTCAGTTGTTAAGATTAACAAAACAACCTTCATTATTCACAAACCTCTTCTTGTTCTAAAATCTATAATTGCTTCATAACTACATGAACAAAAGACAATATCATTTTAAGGCCTGAAGTACCTCTGCAATTTCCTTATCACTTCATAAACAGAGCCCTCCCTCAAAAGACTACTTTGAAAAGAAATCAATAACTCTTGAGTCAGGTTTTGTGACATTCAATTAAAATTGCAGAATAGAGTTAGGAACCAGTCCTAGAATAGAAGATCTTATGATGGTATAAATGTTTTATTACAAATTTGCTTCAACAAATCTCTAATCAAGGATGAAATGTTGCATCATTATAAGTTAGTTGTTTAAACTGTTTAGTTAGGAGGATTTGCATATTTAGTTGATCATTTCTCAAGTTGAGTTTGTGTTTTGAATCATTTGTTTAAAAGTCATTATCAAGCTTTATTTATGCTTAGTCATAGTTTAGATTTGATTCTACTTCAGTGTTTGCAATTGCATTTGACATTTTTCATCAACCAATTAGGCTTCACTCTGTTTTTAATCACCAGCTCCTTTCTATTAGCTTTCTAGTCATCTTTCTTGTGAACATAAAACCACCAAAAGACCAAAAACATCAAAACTCATCACAAAAGACAAAAACATCAGAAAAACACTAAACACAACGAAGTAGGAAGAGGTTACTTAGACACATATGGTGCACTTCACTTCAGCAGTTTACTGACCCTGGTTGACAATTAAATGAACTCAATTTAGGAGACTAGATTGAGACCAAACAACCACAACCATTAGAATTAACATGTTATGCATCCGACATGTATTTGAAGTTATAATTGAGTTTGGGCGGGGGTTTAAAGGGCCAGCCTCGAGGGGCCAACCCTTGGACCATGCCACAGAACCAGGCAGAAGGCCAGGACTTAATCCAATGGCTTAAACTCTAATATGGGTTATTTAACCCTTAATCCCCAATTAGGTGAGCTAATTCGAATTTAAAACAAATTTTTGTTTATTGCGCTTATTGCACTAAACCTTCATTAACATGTGCACTTACCTTAATTAACCTCCACTTAACATTAATCAATTCACAGTTAACTTGGCAGAGAAGTTGTCGGGTCCACTATTTTCGGTGCCAGCTCCAGGTTTGGCGGTGCTAACTGGAGTTTCTCTAGTTTTAGTGATGTTTTTCTAGGAAATATTGAGGAAGGCATAACTTTTGCATATTTCAACCAATTTTGGATCAAGAAGAGTCATTCCTAGATGATTTGGATGCTGTGAACATGATGGTGCAGGTTGCAGAGGCGTTGGATCACTTCTGTAAGTGATTTTTCCACTTTGAAGATTAAAGAAGCCTAGGGCCACCAGGAGAGGATGTCATGCCTAGTTTACTTGAAGACCATTTTCAGAGCTTGAAGAGTCTATTTTGAGGTTTTTGGGTCTTCTGAATCCAATGGAGTAGGTTTTAAAGATGTAACCCTGGAAGGGTGAACTTATTTATCAACTATTGTGTAATGTGTTTGTTGTGTGTTATTTATCTGCAATTTATTTGTTGTACATGTGTTTTTAACAACTAATCTACTTAATAAATTTCTCATAAAATACACTAAAACTTAACACATAAACCCTTTCACAACTGACTAATTTGAGATGATCCTAAACACATTTTTTAATATCGACGAGGGATCTAACACAAAAAAACTAGTTTCCCCATATTCAGATCACTACGTTTTCTCCTTTCCTCAAGAATAACTCTCCTAATGCTTCACGACACATAACCTTTCAATACTTCAATAACACAACACTTAATTTTTCGGTCACTCAACACCACAACATATAGGATTACGACATTTCAACAACACAATACTCACATTACGATAGTTCAACACCTTATTACTCGTATTACGACATATAGCACCTCAACACTCAATATTTAGAAATATAGCACCATGGAATTCATACACAGGTCTCCAACAATGATATTCACTTAACAACCATTGTCTTCGTCATGCGTTCTCTTACAAACATTCTCTTTTTATGACGACACAATTCTTATTAATAATATCAACACTCTAATTTTGATTTGACACCTACACCCTTGGTATCCTTTCATGCATGTGTTGTAAGTCATATATGACTCAGACTTATTTCATTATCAAAAGTGTTGTGGTGTGAGTCTATTGCCAACATAAAAAATTCTTGTAGGTATCAATTTAACAATTTTTGATCATTAAAATTCCCCTAAATGTTAGTTTTATCAGCAGATAGGTCTTCATGTTTAGTTCATTCAACAAAAAGTCATTATGTTCATATTTAAAACCTTATGTTCATAGTTCTATCAATAGATAAGTAATTATGATTTCTTCGTACCTTATGCTCATATTTCAAACTTTCTGCACTTTCTCATCTTCTAAATAAATTCCCTAACCTTCTTGTTTTTATTGCTCTGCCTTCATCAATAATTATGCTATTATTGTAGTGTTTAAATTTTCCACCAAAAGGTCATGTTGGGTTCATAATTGATGTTTTAATGTAAGTTTGAGATGGTAAATCACTAAGATGGTAAGTAGGGTAAGTGGGATAAGTAGGGTGGTATTTTTATTGAGATTTTATTTTGGGTAGGTAGGGATAAGTAATAAGTAAGGTGGTAAATGAATGAGTGAATGATGAATTAATCAAATAAATACACTATCACTATTTAAAATGACAAAAAATTCAAAATTATAGGTTTTCAAGTTTAAATTTCCTTACAGATTGTATACTTCGTGGTCTTTGTATAGTTGGAGTTTGTTCTTATCTCTGATTTTGAAATTTGAATTGCTGGAGTAAATGAAATTTGCTGAAGTGAGTAGCAGCTAGAACTTTGATCTTCTTTTGAAATTGAATTGCTGGAGTGGACTTCTTCTTTTTATTCCTCTGAATTGCTGGAGTGAGTAACAAATGGAGTAAAGTATCCTTTGAAACTCTTCTTCAAAAATGATTGAAATTTGATAATCTTTTAAAACAGGTCCCTCTGAAACTCTTCAAGAATGATTGGAATTTGATAATATATTTCAAAACAGGTCCCTCTGAAACTCTTCAAGAATGTTTGGATTTGATAATCTTTAAAAACATGTCCCTATGAAACTCATCAAGAATGTTTGGAATTTGATAATATTTTTAAAACAGGTCCCTCTGAAATTATTCAAGAATGATTGGTGCACATAAATATCAGTAAGAAAATTCAACGGTAGGAAAAATTCAATTTTTTTTGCACCTTCCCCTCTGCTAATGTGTTGACTTGTCCTCAAGTCTGCATGAATATTTGTTTTTATTCTATTGAATACCCGATAACAAAATAAAACAAATGAAGTATTATTTTTGTGAATTCTCATCAACCAATATGAATTGGTTTTCCAATGAGAATTTTGAGTTTATGTTGTGCGAGTATCCTGGTTTTCACAACTAAACTCCCTTTTTTATTATTTTATTATTATTATTATTATTATTATTATTTTTATATATTTTTTTCATTTTCAACATGACTGTGTGTTCCCAATTCCTCCATCTCATTTTGTTCCATGATTTTCTACAAGAAAGTTTTTTTGTCTATAGGCTTGTTATATAACTATAGCCTATGTCCATTAACCAAAAATGAAATTTGTTCTTCATCAATTGTCTTAATTCTGACTGAACCATTATCATATATATTTTTAATATCATATGGACTGAGCCAATGTGTTGTGAATTTGGCTTGAAAGTCCTTGAACTTTGAGTCAAATAATAATGCCCAGTCTCATAATTTAAATTATTTTTTTCTTGATGAATTTGTTGTGCCGTGTTGCTCTTTACTGTTGAATGATTTTAGTATGTTGTAGTGCTTGTTGTTTGATATCATCTAGCTGATTTAGTTGCATTATCCTTTCCTTTTGTTCCCCATCCAGGTTCCTCCCTAAATCAACTTCCAATTTGTAAGTGTGAAGTTGAAATTCAATAGAGATTAAGACTTTCTTACCATATACCAATTGGTAAGGAGTGAAACCTGTTGTGTTCTTACAAGTGATTATGTATGCCCATAGAGCTTCATGAAGCTTTTCCGACCAATATTTTCTATTCATTCTCATTGGCTTGGTCATTATTACTTCAAGAGTCTTATTAGTAGATTCCACTTGGCCATGGCTTGTGGATGATAGGGTGTAGATTTGTGATGCTTGAGTTTGTACTTCTCTGCTATGTCTTAAACAAATTTAGAGGTAAATTGTGCTCCTTGGTGAGTGAAAATTTCTCTAGAGACTCCAAACCTAACAAAAATTTCCTCAAAGATAAAATTCACCATCACCTGCTCTGTTTCTCTGGCCAATGCTCTTGCTTCTACCCACTTCATCGCATAGTCGGTACATACTAGGATGTACCTTTTACAGGGCTAATGAAATCAAGTGCCCACTTTTCAAATGGTTCTATGAGAACTTGTGGCTTCAGTGGCATTTCATCAGATGGTACTCATTTTCTAGTTCTTTAGCAGTTGTCACAAATTTTGACATATTTCTTTGAGTCTTTAAAGATTGATGGCCAATAGTACCCCAAATTGAGTATTTTGTACGCTGTCCTCTTATCTGCAAAATGTCCACCACAAGGTTCATCATGACAAGATTTTAAAATATCTAATATTTCATCTTGTATTACACATCGCCTTATGATTAGATCAGAACCAATATAAAAGAGATCCCCATTAAGCCATGTATATCTAGCACTTTCTCCAATTACTTTTCTCTTTTCTCTTCATGTAAAGTGTGGAGGTAATTTTCCCGTTTATAAATAATTAGCTACATCATCATACCATGGATTTATAACTGATATTGCAAATAAATGTTCGTCAGGAAAGTTATTCGAAACATGAACAATCTCACCAGATGTATGTAATCGAGATAGAAAATATGCCACTTTATTTTCCCTTCCAGGTCGATATAGGAAAATAATGTTGAACTCCTGCATCAATAGCAACCATCTTGATAATCTCCCATTAGTAATTGGTTTATTCATCAAATACCTGATGATAGAATGATCTGTATGGATGAAAACCTCATAACCTGTAATGTAATGTTGAAATTTATTAACATCATGGACTACTGCGAACATTTCTTTCTCAGTAACCATGTAGTTTAGTTCTACAGGGGTTAGAAATTTTCTAATGAAATAAATAACACAAGTCATATGATCTTCTTTTTGACCTAAAGATGCCCCTATTGTAGTATCTGATGCATCATTAGAAATGTGAAATGGCAAAGCCCAATTGGGTCCTCTTAGAAGAGGTGCTATAGATAGTTTTTCCTTGAGCTTTTCAAATGCAGTTTGACAATTTACATCCAAATGAAATGTTACATATTTTCCAAGTAATTTAAATAAAGGCAAAACTATTTTACTAAAATTTTCAATAAACATTCGGTAATAGCCTGCATACCAAAGAAAGCTCCTCACTTATTTTTTATTTGTTTGCACTGATAAGTTCACAATGATTTGGATTTTTGTTGGGTCTACTTTTATTCTAGAAGAGGAAATGTGATGAGCCAAAACTATTCCTTCTATGAGCATCAAGAAACACTTTTCATTGCTGAGAGATAAAAAAATTTCAATACATATTTTTAAAACCTTTTTCAAAATTTCCAACCAATCATCAAAAGTATTTCCATATATAGTGAAACCATCCAAGGATACCTTTACACATTCATGTATTAAGTCAAAAAAAATGGCCAGATATACTCTTTGAAATGTGGCTGGTGCATTACACAAGCCAAAGGGTAGTACATTGTAAGCATATTTTCCCTAAGGGTATGTGAATGTAGTCTTGTCCTGGTCTTCTAATGCTATTTTAATTTTATTATATCCACTAAATCCATTTAAGAAGGAGAACCCAGCTAGTGAATCTAGAACTTGATCTATGAATGGTAGCGGAAAACGGTCTTTAAGTGTTGCCTTGTTTAATTCCCTATAGTCTACACAAACTCTCCATTTTCCATTTTTATTTGGAACAACTACTAAAGGTGAAACCCATTTATTTTTAGAGATAGGGTAGATAAAGCCTACCTATAATAGTTTCTGCAATTCTTCTTTCATTATATCTTTCAACATTGGTTTCATCTTTCGTTGAGGTTTCCTTATATGTTTAACATTATCATATGTGTATATATGGTGAATGTATGTGTCACGATGAATGCCCTGCATATCAATGTAATCCGAAGCAAATGATTTTGAATATTTGTTCAACAATGCAATCAATTGTTCTTCCTGTGATGATCTCAAATTATTTCCAATATTAAGATTCTTTCTTGGGCCGATTTGAATTACTTTACTTTGATAATTTGTGATTGAGTTAACAAGAAAAATAGCTTCAAATGATGTTTGCAATGAATTAATAGTGCAATTTTCGTGAAAATATTGATTTAAAACTTGACTTGTAGCTTCATATTGGATAGTTCTAAGCTGCTCTGAAATATCAGGTTTTGGAATGAAAAGATCCATTAAGTCCTCATTATCTTCTTCTCTAAAATCAAAGGCTTGATTTATGCTTAAGATAGACTAGTTTTCTTCCTTTTTTTTCATTAGCCCTTGCTAATAAAGAAGGAGATTGAGTAGGAGGATAGAGTGTTATGTACTTCCTTTCATTTCCATGTCATATGATCATACTTATTGATCTACATTCAATGAAGGCATCAGTTGTGGCTAACCATGGTTTGCCAAGAATTAAGGATGGCCTCCTAAGTTTGACTTTGGTTGTAGGACTAGGAATTGTATAGGATATTCCTATGAATCCAAAGAAACAATGATGTCCTCAATTACTCATTTTGGCACTACTTTAGATCTATCATTTATATCCAAAATTTTAGTGGTAGATCAGATATTGGACAAGTTCAAACATTTCATGGTTTTTGTTGTCATGACATTGATAGCAGCTCCTAAGTCAATTAGAGTTTTAGAAACTGAGAAATTGTTGATTGAAATTGTTACCATAGGTATTCCAGGATCAACATATTTCTCAATTGTTGTATTTGTTTACATAAGACTAGATAATTTCCCAATGACATGAATTGGTGGATCCTTATTTCTTTTACCAATTTTCTTGATGCATAATTCCTTAATTGCCTTTGTATAAATAGGAATATCCTTAATAGCACTCAATAAAGGAATTTTAACATAAGAAATTTTCAACTCATCCAAATATCAAATTCAGGAAGAGAGACTATAGATTTTTTTCTCTACTAACTTTTCCGGAAAAGGAGGTGTTTGAGTTGTTACTGTTTTATTTTTCTGAATTTGATGTTCTTCATTAAGTTTTTCAATATTTCTCCCCTCATCAACTTGTTCTTCTATAATCACAGGAGAGTATTTTTGTAATATTTTTCCAGACCTTAACAGGATGTTTTGAAAAGGAAGGATGGAATATGAAGTCCCTTCCTTAGAATTGTAAATATGTCTTTCCACTTTGTTACTCGGATTTGGTACTCATTGAGCTAGTAATTGAGTTGGTCTAGGTGGTGGTTGGTTAGTTAGCAGTTGAAGTTGCCGAGGTTGAGTGAGCACGGGTAATGATTGTTGTGGAAATGGGTTTGATTGAGGAGGTTGCTGGAATTGTTGATATGGGAATGGTTGTGGAGGATATGGTTGTTGATATGACTGTTGAGGATAAGGTTGATATTGCTGTTGATATGGTTGAGGGTAAAATTGTTGGGGTTGTTGGGCTCCACAAGAATATCCTTGCCAAATTTGTGAAGGTTGGTTTTATATTTGCTAAGGATGCCAAGCATGCCATGGCATAGGTGCATTCCATGAGGTTTGAGTAGGATATTGATAATTCTGAAGAATTTGTTGAGTAAATTGTTTAGGTAAATTTTGAGGCATACCTGTAAACCGTGGTTTCCAAGGTCTTCTTGGTGCCAGATAGTAGAGAGATTCAATCCCTTGACCCTCTTCCATTGAATTTACCTACAATTTCTTTAGCTTTAGATAATTATCTGTTGAATGATTTTCAGTACAAAGTCCACAAATTTGAATACTATCTAAAGGACATTCCTTTAGTGGATGCTTCTTCCTACATTTAGGAAAAAATATTGATAGTACCTGATCTTTTTCATCTTTCTTTTTCTTGGACTTTAGTACATCGAATTGTGTCACTAATGTGCTCAATATATTGGTTTTAAAATTCTCAAACAAATTCTCTAATTCTGCTCTTGTTATGCTTCCTATTTTAGATTTAGTAACTATTGAATTTGCTTCTCTTTTTCCACTTTTAGCTCTTCCTCTTGAATACTTTTGACATAACTCTGAAATCTCCTCAAATGGTAAATATTAGATGTCTCATTTTCCCATTACAATGAGAATATCAAGATATTCATCTCGTATACCTTTGAGAAAAAATGTTCGAATGGTATCAAGATATAAAGAATGTTGTTTGGATTTTTGTAAGTTGTAAAGAAATATTTCTAAGTATTCTTCCAAACTCTCATCTTCTTGTTGAGACACCATAAAAATATCTTCCTTTGAATCTCTAGGCCTACAATAGGCTTGATACTTCTTAAGAAAAAAATTCCTCATGACTTCCCAAGAAGTAATAATGTGTTCTCCTAATCCCATAAACCATTTTAATGCAGCTGCTTTAAGAGTAGCAGGAAAAGGGCGAAGCTTATGCGTATCATCAATATAACCATAAGTACGACATAAGATATCAAATTTAAACATGAATGAATCATGATCTTCAGAGGACATTCCATAGAAATTTGGTAAAAAAAAAGGTGGAATATTCTTCATTTTTACCTCTTCTCCAAGAATTGCTCTAGTATCTAGAATTGGGAATCCAAAATTAGCTTTTGGATCATTGTATTTTTCAACATCCTGTCTTCTCTTATTGTCATGTTCTCTTTTGGCATCTTCTTCTCTTTTTCTTTCTTCTTCTCTTGTCCTTTCTTCCTCTCTTTTTCTTTGCCATTCTCTTTGTTGCCTTTCATATTGTAACCTTTGTTATGGAGTTAATATTGGGATATTAGATCCTTGTCCTTCCTCTGTCATTTCTTTCTCAGCTATTTTAAATGTCTCGGTACGAAGTTGAGTTTGTGTTTCTTTAAATTTATTTATTCGTTCAAGGATTAACTGATCTAATTGTTCAAGAATTGGTTCTTATTGTCTCTCTTTGTTTTCCTATGGAAGATGTTTCTGTTTCTGTTTGTTTTCTTTTTACTTCATAAGCTAACAAAGTTTGTCTTTCAAAAAGAGTTAACATTTGTCCCGAACCTTGTTTTTCCTCCAATTCTTCTAAAGTTGGATTTCCAGCAATTGGTGTAGTTAATGCGAATGGTCCTACTCCCATATGTTGGGAAAAATACTGAGAGGGGGGGGGGGGGGGGGAATCAGTATTTAGTGCAGACTGAAATTTTTTTACTTTTTCCTTTTCTAAAACCCATACGCTACTTTACTGAAGCCAACTCGTGTATACACGCGGATATCCTTAATAAAACTCGCGCATTAACAAAGATCTCATTATGCTGATAATTCTTTGCTTAGATAATTGCATCATTCATTCATTAGATGTTTAGTAAGTAGTAAACATGTGCAGTAAGAACAGAATAAATCATCACACATAAGAAACACACATGAACACCAGGATTTAAGGTGGAAACCCACTTCGGGAGAAAACCACCTCTGCCGTCGTCTCAGTCTTCAATATTTTATTATAAAGAAAACATTGTACAACCATGTACTGGCGCAGACTCATACCAACATGCAGGCACCCAACTGTAGAAGGCTAAAACCTTCTCTCATTTACCAGCCTGTCCTGGAAGGGAGCGACAACCCCCTGCTCTCGTTTACTAGCCTCTTCTGGAAGGAAGTCACTACCCCCTGCTCTCGTTTACCAGCCTCTCCTGGAAGGGAGCCACTACCCCCTGCACTCGTTTACCAGCTACCACTGGAAGGGAGCTACAACCCCCTCACTGAAGGCTTCATCCTTCAGCACCATTGCGGACCACGTTTCATCAATTTTCATATTGGATCCAACAGCTTCCATACAACACAACTTTTAGGCCACTTTTCATCATATTTTCAGACTGGACCCACTCCAAACATTTAAGCTCATCACACATCAAACTGAAACTTATAACTCCATCAATTCATTCATTTAATCATCAACCAATCAACCAATGACTTGTTCTTCAATTAACATAATCAGCAACATATTCATCATTCAAATAACCCAGTACATCATTGATAGATAACAGTAGAACAAATCAGGCATTTCATTCCACTTACTTCAGCAAACCCTAGATTCCATACTCGCTTTTGCTTCACTGAACCTGCGTATGTACGCACTTTCATACAGACCAACACGCGTATACTTCTGTGAATTCTTCATAAAACCCTTTCTGCCCATACGCGCTTTTCCTTAAACAGATCCGCGTATACACGCGCTTTTAATGAATCGAACCTGCGTATACATTTGTAACTTTTCAGGACTGCGCAGCTCTTCAGATCAGATAAAGAACTCAGATTTCATCCTTTACTTTAGAAAGTATTTCGCCTCATCTCAGATCTAAAAATTCCATAAACAGATCTAGAAAATACATATACATTTCAGATCTAGAGATCCTTCTTCATCATTTTCTTCATAGGTGCATCATAGATTCAGATCTATCAATCAAGAACAGAGTTCAATCATGCAGATATACTTCAAAGTGAAGTATTCATTTGATACCCAGACACATGCACACCCTTGCACAATGATCTTCTTCTCCTTATATAGGTTTAGCCTTTATCAATTCCATGAGCCAAAACCACACCACTTCCAATGGTACTCCTAGACGGGATCAAATAGATAATCCAACACTCAATACAATGGGTCAATACCATGGTAGGAACCCCTGGTTTTATCAATTTAGAGTGCAATTAGGCATACGCGACTTGGCACGTAATTTTCCGCGGACATACGCTACTTCGCCTTAACAAACCCGCGTATGCATAGTGACATACCTTATTTATCATTTATTTGGTGCTTCCTGAAATTCCTTTCTTCTGTTACTCCTGAATTGATCTGTAGATACATTATCTTTACATATTTAACACATAGGTTGCTTATAGGCAACTCATCAAGTAGGTTTCCATCAAGGACAACTTCACCAAGCAGGTTGTCATCAAGGACAACACATTTCATCATATAGCCAACAATCTCATTTCATCAAGTAGGTTGCCATCAAGGACAACACACGCCAACAATCTCCACATCAGATTTACATCAATATCAAATAGGTTGTTTGTCCAAATACAACTTCATCAAGTAGGTTGCCATCAAGGAAAACACTCTGCATCATATTGCCAACAATCTCCCCCTTTGGACTTGATGGAAACCATGATGGTGTTTGATCACCACAACAGATAGATACATTGATTATAACCATTATTCAAACATCATGATTCTCTCCACCTTTGACATCAAGGGAAAAAGACAGATCAAAACCAAAACAAGGTTTTTCTTCCCTTGTAGAAAGAAGAGCTCTGTCGATCTGATGTGTATTGAAGTTACCATGCTCCCCCTGAGTTCATGCTGAATCTTCAAACATATTATTCAATGAAGTACATGACTCTATGACCTTTCCTATCACCAAGGACTCATACTTACATCAATGATCCAACCAAGTGGATTTACATATATGACTCTTTTTCCCAACCAAGTGGGTTTGACTCAACTACCCAACCAAGTGGGTTTACAAATTTGAACAAGTCCTTACATGAATGAACATTACAATTTTACATCATAGGTCTCAACATGACCTTTTCATCAAAATACAAATACGATTTTTTATGACCAACATCAAAAGGACCTCAAGAGAGAGATCATAATTTAGAATCATCATAATGC
This sequence comes from Pinus albicaulis, assembly GCA_034641835.2. Taxonomy (NCBI): domain Eukaryota; kingdom Viridiplantae; phylum Streptophyta; class Pinopsida; order Pinales; family Pinaceae; genus Pinus; species Pinus albicaulis. The sequence continues at coordinate 587,149,824 of CM076573.1, read as the reverse complement.
AAACAATGCATTACATTCAGCAAGGCTAATGCTCCCCTTGAAACTGTGCATCCAATGCATCCTTTCCATATGACCAAAACTCCTCCTTAGCTTATGCAACCTGAACACTTTCAAAAACCAATCATCAAGGCATCTTCACCCAATTTCAGAGAATGAAACAGAAATATAAGAGCTGAAACATCATCAGAGATATCATACAGCATCAGAGATACCAAACAGCACTGCAGCTGTGCTGAAGAATGCTGACCCCAAGTAAAATTTGTCAGAAATTAACCATACGCGGTTTTCTTTGTATAAACTCGCGTATATACGCGACTGTCTTTCAGGAAACCCGCGCATCCAAATTAATCTTCTGAATTTAAGCAGATCTGATCTTCTGCATGGCAGAGATTACTCCTAGCTTCCGTCTGAGATATTCAAATGCTTCCCTGGGATGTATGAGAGAAGAAAGATAGGACAATGTAGTTGTGTTTTCAAGTGTCATCCAACAGTTGTAGCATACGCACATTAGTAACCAAGCCTTCAGACTCTTCGCAGCACCAACATATTCTTCCCAAGAGGAATTATCAGACCAGAACAACTTCTTCAATAGACAATATGTATTAAGCCATCATCCATGTGATCCGATATCACCAAGATCTTTATGATTCATAATCATGATGTAACATGTGTAGGAATTATATATAAAAGGTCTCAACAGTGACAAAAGTCATTAGCAACAAAATCTGCATGATCTATCCTTATCTTTGAATCATAAGACTTCCAACTCATCCATGAGTGAAACCAAAAGCTATTCTTCAGCAAAAAGCAATAAGGGCTCATTCATAATCTCATCATAATAAACCATGTATCATGTCATCATCATTTGAGCATAAGTATTATGAGAACTAAGGAATAAGCCGATACAATTCCAACACTGCAATCATTAGTAGTTAGACTGATGCTCCCCCTGAACCTGTACTCATGTTCTTGAGTTGAATCGCTGTTTTCTTTAACAGAAAAGAATACACTTCTTTCTTCAAGGAACTCGCGTGGATACGCGGCTTTTGTTCACTAAACCCGCGTATGGAAAGTGAAACACAGAAAATTTCCACAACTTCATCTCCCCCTGAATTTGTACCACCTGTACCTGTTTTCTTCATATCAGATGCACTGTCAGAAATAAACACAACCAGAATTACAAAACCAACCATGGGAATCATCATACATTGCTCCCCCTGTGAAGATACATTACTAATCCCTAGAATGTGTCTCACATCATCCCTGCAGTCATTATGAAAAGAAAGCTTTAGAAGCGGATGACTGCAGTAGGGTCAATATTCCCTACGTTTCTGACCGGTCCTCCTTCTTTTTCCAGCTTTGCTTGAAACTTCTTATTGTGTGCTGGAAATTATCCAATTTCTCAAATCTGTTCATCCTGCACTCCTTTTCCACATGTCCATACTTGTTACAAGCATAACATCTTACATGTCCAGAAAAGTAAGCATAAGGATCATGATGTGATTTTCTATTCTTTCTTCTATTACATTCAGTTGCTTTATGACCAAAATTGCTGCATGAAAACCAACATCCCTTAAAGAAACCAAAGTACCTTTCTGAGTAGAATCTGTTTGTTTGTGACTGAAACAATCTGCTTCTGCAATTGGCTGCAACATGCCCATAATTGTGACATTTAAAGCACTCAAGATTATTGATCAAAGGAGGGAATGATTTCTTTTGAGAGTTCATAATTGTCGGTTTCTCTTTTGCTTCTTTCAACACTTCAAGTTTTGCATTGATATCTTTTGAATCTTTAGCACTTCCTTGTGAACTAGATTCTCCTTTAACAGTTTCATGAAAACCAAGACCAAATTTAATAGAAGGAGACCTTTGACTACTAAGAATATTATCCAGAATCTTAGTACTATCTTGAAACCTCAAGAGTTTATCCTTTTCTTCTAATTTAAATTTTAGAATGTTTACCTCAACCTCCAATTTTTGGCATTGCTTCTTCATACTTTCTTCGACCCTTCTTCCTTCTTCTACTTGATCATTCAGTTTTAAAATCTCTTCTTTCAACCCATTTTCTTGTTCTTCAAAAATTTGTAGTAGATCTTCATTTTTCTTATTTGATTTTTCCAGATCTGTTTTGAGCGAGATGATTTCTGCTTCAAGTTCTTCATTATTCTTATTTGATTTTTCCGGATCTTCATTTAGATCGATGATTTCTGATTCAAGTATTTTATTTCGATTGGTTGCATAATTGTACAACCTTTGATACTTGTCTATTTGACTATTTAGTATTTCTATCTGTCCTTTCATTTGAGAGATCATCTCATTGTAGATAACTTGTCTCTCTTTAAATGATCTTTGTTGATCTTCAACTTTAACCTTGAGAGCTTCTTCTAGATCCATAACATTACTTTCACTATCTTTACCATTGCTTGCACAAGAAAGTGAATCACAAGAACAACATTCAATACCTGTTTTATCTTCTTCATTTTCTGCTGCACATGTTTTCTGAGATATCTCCTTTCTTTGAGTAGCCTTCTTCTTTTGCTTCCTTGCCATTAGCACTAGCATAATTAGGTCAGAATCTTCTTCATCCTCATTTGACATTCCATCATTATCTTCATTTTTATAATAGCTCTTTCCCTTTTCAAATTGTTTCCCTTTATCGTGATTTTCTTCATAAGGACATTTAGCAGCACAATGACCAACTCTTCCACAATTAAAACATTTGAAGGGGAGCTTACCTTTGAATCTTCCAGTACCTGGTTGGAGTCTTCTCACAAAATTTGCTTCTTCTTCTTCTGATATGTAACTTGATTCCTTAACAACTTCCTTTTCTTTTCCTTTTGCACATGCCTTAAAGGCAACTTCTCTGATTTGAGAGGGACCTTCTTTTCTCATTTCAAAAGCAGTTAGAATACCATGTAGTTGAAAAACAGTAAGAGTTTGCAGATCTTGCCTTTCTTCAATAGCAGATACTTTTGACTCAAATTTTGAAGTCAAAGATCTTAAGACTTTTTCAACCAGAGTAGTATCGGTTATGGTTTCACCCAAACTTCTCATACGATTTACAATATCATCTAGCCGTAAAAAGAAACTGGCAATACTCTAATCACTATGCATCCTTAAATTTTCATATTCAATTCTGAGAGTTTGGAGTTTGGCACTTTTTACCTTTGTATCTCCTTCATAGCTTAGAATGATTTTGTCCCATATTTATTTTGCTGAATTTAGCTGCATCACTTTAACAAATTCTAATTCAGATAGGCTTGCTACTAAAACATTGATTGCTTTGGCATTGATTTCATATTTCTTCCTTTCTGCTGCATCAGCAGGAATAGTTGCCGGATACTGATAACCTTCTTCCACGATAGCCCATACTTCAGCACCAAGACTTTGCAAATATGATTTTGTTCGTATCTTCCAGAATAACAGATTACTTCCATTGAATAAAGGTGGCCTTAGAGAAAGTAATCCTTCCTGACTTCCCATTGTGACGAATCTCCTTCAAGCGATCAAGCTTCTGCAAAAGGACCTGCTTTGATACCAATTGTTGGGAAAAATACTGAGAGGGGGGGGGGGGGTGAATCAGTATTTAGTGCAGACTGAAAACTTTTTACTTTTTCCTTTTCTAAAACCCATACGCTACCTTACTGAAGCCAACTCGCGTATACACGCGGATATCCTTAATAAAACTCGCGCATTAATAGAGATCTCATTATGCTGATAATTCTTTGCTTAGATCATTGCATCATTCATTCATTAGATGTTTAGTAAGCAGTAAACATGTGTAGTAAGAACAAAATAAATCATCACACATAAGCAACACACATGAACACTAGGATTTAAGGTGGAAACCCAATTCGGGAGAAAACCACCGCTGCCGTTGTCTCAGTCTTCAATATTTTATTATAAAGAAAACATTGTACAACCATGTACTAGCGCAGACTCATACCAGCATGCAGGCACCCACCTGTAGAAGGCTACAACCTTCTCTCGTTTACCAGCCTCTCCTGGAAGGGAGCTACAACCCCTGCTCTTGTTTACCAGCCTCTCTTGGAAGGGTGCCACTACCCCCTGCTCTCGTTTACCAGCCTCTCCTGGAAGGGAGCCACTACCCCCTGCACTCGTTTAACAGCTACCACTGGAAGGGAGCTACAACCCCCTCACTGAAGGCTTCGTCCTTCAGCACCATTGCGGACCACGTTTCATCAATTTTCATACTGGATCCAACAAATTCCATACAACACAACTTGTAGGCCAATTTTCATCATATTTTCAGACTAGACCCACTCCACACATTTAAGCTCATCACACATCAAACTGAAACTTATAACTCCATCAATTCATTCATTTAATCATCAACCAATCAACCAACAACTTGTTCATTCAAATAACCCAGTACATCATTGACAGATAACAGTAGAACAGATCAGGAATTTCATTCCACTTACTTCAGCAAACCCTAGATTCCATACGCGCTTTTACTTCACTGAACCTGCGTATGTACGCACTTTCGTGCAGACCAACACACGTATACTTCTTTCTGTGCATTCTTCATAAAACCCTTTCTGCCCATACACGCTTTTCCTTAAACAGATCCACGTATACACATGCTTTTAATGAATCGAACCTGCGTATACATTTGTAACTTTTCAGGACTGTGCAGCTCTTCAGATCAGATAAACAACTCAGATTTCATCCTTTACTTCAGAAAGTATTTCGCCTCATCTCAGATCTAAACATTCCATAAACAGATCTAGAAAATACATATACATTTCAGATCTAGAGATCCTTCTTCATCATTTTCTTCATAGGTGCATCATAGATTTAGATCTATCAATCAAGAACAGAGTTCAATCATGCAGATATACTTCAAAGTGAAGTATTCATTCGATACCCGGACACATGCACGCACTTGCACAATGATCTTCTTCTCCTTATATAGGTTTAGCCTTTATCAATACCATGAGCCAAAACCACACCACTTCCAATGGTATTCCTGGACGGGATCAAATAGATAATCCAATGCTCACTACAATGGGTCAATACTATGGTAGGAACCCCTGGTTTTATCAATTTAGAGCGCAATTAGGCATACGCGACTTGGCACGTACTTTTCCGCGGACATATGCTAATTCGCCTTAACAAACCCGCGTATGCATAGTGACACACCTTATTTATCATTTCTTTGGTACTTCCTGAAATTCATTTCTTCTGTTACTCCTGAGTTGATTTGTAGATACATCATCTTTACATATTTAACACATAGGTTGCTTATAGGCAACTCATCAAGTAGGTTTCCATCAAGGACAACTTCACCAAGCAGGTTGTCATCAAGGACAACACATTGCATCATATAGCTAACAATCTCATTTCATAAAGTAGGTTGCCATCAAGGACAACACACGCCAACAATCTCCACATCAGATTTACATCAATATCAAATACGTTGTTTGTCCAAAGACAACTTCATCAAGTAGGTTGCCATCAAGGACAACACTCTGCATCATATTGCCAACAATCTCCCCCTTTGGACTTGATGGCAACCATGATGGTGTTTGATCACCACAACAGATAGATACATTGATTATAACCATTATTCAAACATCATGAACTCTCCCTCTTTCACATCAAGGGCAAAAGACGGATCAAAACCAAAACAAGGTTTTTCTTCCCTTGTAGAAATAAGAGCTCTGTCGATCTGATGTGTACGGAAGTTACCATGCTCCCCCTGAGTTCATGCTGAATCTTCAAACATATTATTCAATGAAGTACATGGCTCTATGACCTTTCCTATCACCAAGGAATCATACTTACATCAATGATCCAACCAAGTGGATTTACATATATGACTCTTGTTCCCAACCAAGTGGGTTTGACTCAATTACCCAACCAAGTGGGTTTACAAATTTGAACAAGTCCTTACATGAATGAACATTACAATTTTACATCATAGGTCTCAACATGACCTTTTCATCAAAATACAAATATGACTTTTTATGACCAACATCAAAAGGACCTCAAGAGAGAGATCATAATTTAGAATCATCATAATGCCAACAATGCATTACATTCAGCAAGGCTAATTCTCCCCCTGAAACTGTGCATCCAATGCATCCTTTCCATATGACCAAAACTCCTCCTTAGCTTATGCAACCTGAACACTTTCAACAACCAATCATCAAGGCATCTTCACCCAATATCAGAGAATGAAACAGAGATATAAGAGCTGAAACATCATCAGAGATATCATACAGCATCAGAGATACCAAACAGCACTGTAGCTGTGCTAAATAATGCTGACCCCAAGTAAAATTTGTCAGCAATTAACCATACGCGGTTTTCTTTGTATAAACTCGCGTATATACGCGACTGTCTTTCAGGAAACCCGCGTATCCAAATTAATCTTCTGAATTTAAGCAAATCTGATCTTCTGCATGGCAGAGATTACTCCCAACTTCCGTCTGAGATATTCGAATGCTTCCCTGGGATGTATGAGAGAAGAAAGATAGGACAATGTAGTTGTGTTTTCAAGTGTCATCCAATAGTTGTAGCATAAGCACATTAGTAACCAAGCCTTCAGACTCTTTGCAGCATCGGCATATTCTTCCCAAGAGGAATTATCAGACCAGAACAACTTCTTCAATAGACAATATGTATTAAGCCATCATCCATGTGATCCGATATCACCAAGATCTTCATGATTCATAATCATGATGTAACATGTGTAGGAATTATGTATAAAAGGTCTCAACAGTGACACAAGTCATTAGCAACAAACTCTGCATGATCTATCCTTATCTCTGAATCATAAGACTTCCAACTCATCCATGAGTGAAACCAAAAGATATTCTTCAGCAAAAAGCAAGCAGGGCTCATTCATAATCTCATCATAAGAAACCATGTATCATGTCATCATCATTTGAGCATAAGTATTACGATAACTAAGGAATAAGTCGATACAATGCCAACACTGCAATCATTAGTAGTTAGATTGATGCTCCCCCTGAACCTGTACTCCTGTTCTTGAGCTGAATCACTGTTTTCTTTAACAGAAAAGCATACGCTTCTTTCTCCAAGGAACTCGCGTGTATACACGACTTTTGTTCACTAAACCCGCGTATGGAAAGTGAAACACAGAAAATTTCCACAACTTCATCTCCCCCTGAATTTGTACCACCTGCACATGTTTTCTTCATATCAGATGCACTGTCAGAAATAAACACAACCAGAATTACCAAACCAACCATGGGAATCATCATACATTTCTCCCCCTATGAAGATACATTACTAATCCCTAGAATGTATCTCACATCATCCCTGCAGTCATTATGAAAAGTAAGCTTTAGAAGCGGATGACTGCAGTAGGGTCAATATTCCCTACATTTCTGACCAGTCCTCCTTCTTTTTCCAGCTTTGCTTGAAACTTCTTATTGTGTGCTGGAAATTATCCAATTTCTCAAATCTGTTCATCTTGCACTCCTTTTCCACATGTCCATACTTGTTACAAGCATAACATCATACATGTCCAGAAAAGTAAGCATAAGGATCATGATGTGATTTTCTATTCTTTCTTCTATTACATTCAGCTGCTTTATGACCAAAATTGCTGCATGAAAAACAACATCCCTTAAAGAAACCAAAGTACCTTTCTGAGTAGAATCTGTTTGTTCGTGACTGAAATAATCTGGTTCTGCAATTGGCTGCAACATGCCCATAATTGTGACATTTAAAGCACTCAACATTATTGATCAAAGGAGGGAATGCTTTCTTTTGAGAGTTCATAATTGTCAGTTGCTCTTTTCCTTCTTTCAACACTTCAGGTTTTGCATTGATATCTTTTGAATCTTTAGCACTTCCTTGTGAACTAGATTCTCCTTTAACAGTTTCATGAAAACCAAGACCAAATTTAATAGAAGGAGACCTTTGACTACTAAGAATATTATCCAGAATCTTAGTACTATCTTGAAACCTCAAGAGTTTATCCTTTTCTTCTAATTTACCTTTTAGAATGTTTACCTCAACCTCCAATTTTTGGAATTGCTTCTTCATACTTTCTTCGACCCTTCTTCCTTCTTCTACTTGATCATTCAGTTTTAAAATCTCTTCTTTCAACCCATTTTCTTGTTCTTCAAAAATTTGTAGTAGATCTTCATTTTTCTTATTTGATTTTTCCAAATCTGTTTTGAGCGAGATGATTTCTGCTTCAAGTTTTTCATTCTTCTTATTTGATTTTTCCGGATCTTCATTTAGATCGATGATTTCTGCTTCAAGTCTTTTATTTCGATTGGTTGCATAATTGTACAACCTTTGATACTTGTCTATCTGGCTATTCAGTATTTCTATCTGTCCTTTCATTTGAGAGATCATCTCATTGTAGATAACTTCTCTCTCTTTAAATGATCTTTGTTGATCTTCAACTTTAATCTTGAGCGCTTCTTCTAGATCCATAACATTACTTTCACTATCTTTACCATTGCTTGCACAAGAAAGTGAATCACAAGAACAACATTCAATACCTGTTTTATCTTCTTCATTTTCTGCTGCACATGTTTTCTGAGATATCTCCTTTCTTTGAGTAGCCTTCTTCTTTTGCTTCCTTGCTATTAGCACTAGCATAATTTGGTCAGAATCTTCTTCATACTCATTTGACATTCCATCATTATCTTCATTTGTATAATAGCTCTTTCCCTTTTCAAATTGTTTCCCTTTATCGTGATTTTCTTCATAAGGACATTTAGCAGCACAATGACCAACTCTTCCACAATTAAAAAATTTGAAGGGGAGCTTACCTTTGAATCTTCCAGTACCTGGTTGGAGTCTTCTCACAAAATTTTCTTCTTCTTCTTCTGATATGTAACTTGATTCCTTGACAACTTCCTTTTCTTTTCCTTTTGCACATGCCTTAAAGGCAACTTCTCTGATTTGAGAGGGACCTTATTTTCTCATTTCAAAAGCAGTTAGAATACCATGTAGTTGAACAACAGTAAGAGTTTGCAGATCTTGCCTTTCTTCAATAGCAGATACTTTTGACTCAAATTTTGAAGTCAAAGATCTTAAGACTTTTTCAACCAAAGTAGTATCGGTTATGGTTTCACCCAAACTTCTCATACGATTTACAATATCATCTAGCCGTAAAAAGAAACCGCCAATACTCTCATCACTATGCATCCTTAAATTTTCATATTCAATTCTGAGAGTTTGAACTTTGGCACTTTTGTCCCATATTTCTTTTGCTGAATTTAGCTGCATCACTTTAACAAATTCTGATTCAGATAGGATTCCTAATAAAACATTGACTTCTTTGGCATTGATTTCATATTTCTTCCTTTCTGCTGCATCAGTAGGAATAGTTGCCAGATACTGACAACCTTCTTCCACGATAGCCCATACTTCTGCACCAAGACTTTGCAAATATGCTTTTGTTCGTATCTTCCAGAATAACAGATTACTTCCATTGAATAAAGGTGGCCTTAGAGAAAGTACTCCTTCCTAACTTCCCATTATGACGGATCTCCTTCAAGCGATCAAGCTTCTGCAAAAGGACCTGCTTTGATACCAATTGTTGGGAAAAATACTGAGAGGGGGGGGGGGTGAATCAACATTTAGTGCAGACTGAAAACTTTTTACTTTTTCCTTTTCTAAAACCCATACGCTACTTTACTGAAGCCAACTCGCGTATACACGCGGATATCCTTAATAAAACTCGCGCATTAACAGAGATCTCATTATGCTGATAATTCTTTTCTTAGATCATTGCATCATTCATTCATTAGATGTTTAGTAAGCAGTAAACATGTGCAGTAAGAACAGAATAAATCATCACACATAAGCAACACACATGAACACCAGGATTTAAGGTGGAAACCCAATTCGGGAGAAAACCACCGATGTCGTCGTCTCAGTCTTCAATATTTATTATAAAGAAAACATCTTACAACCATGTACTGGCGTAGACTCATACCAGCACGGAGGCACCCACCTTCAGAAGGCTACAACCTTCTCTCGTTTACCAGCCTCTCCTGGAAGGGAGCTACAACCCCCTGCTCTCGTTTACCAGCCTCTCCTAGAAGGGCGCTACAACCCCCTGCTCTCGTTTACCAGCCTCTCCTGGAAGGGAGCTACTACCCCTTGCTCTCGTTTACCAGCTACCACTGGAAGGGAGCTACAACCCCCTCACTGAAGGCTTCGTCCTTCAGCACCATTGCGGACCACGTTTCATCAATTTTCATACTGGATCCAACAGCTTCCATACAACACAACTTGTAGGCCACTTTTCATCATATTTTCAGATTGGACCCACTCCACACATTTAAGCTCATCACACATCAAACTGAAACTTATAACTCCATCAATTCATTCATTTAATCATCAACCAATCAACCAACGACTTGTTCTTCAATTAACATAATCAACAACATATTCATCATTCAAATAACCCAGTACATCATTGACAGATAACAGTAGAACAGATCAGGCATTTCATTCCACTTACTTCAGAAAACCCTAAATTCTATACGCGCTTTTACTTCAATGAACCTGTGTATGTACGAAATTTCATGCAGACCAACACGCGTATACTTCTGTGCATTCTTCATAAAACCCTTTCTGCCCATACGCGCTTTTCCTTAAACAGATCCGCGTATACACGCGCTTTTAATGAATTGAACCTGTGTATACATTTGTAACTTTTCAGGACTGTGCAGCTCTTCAGATCAGATAAACAACTCAGATTTCATCCTTTACTTCAGAAAGTATTTCACCTCATCTCAGATCTAAACATTCCATAAACAGATCTAGAAAATACATATACAATTCAGATCTAGAGATCCTTCTTCATCATTTTCTTCATAGGTGCATCATAGATTCAGATCTATCAATCAAGAACAGAGTTCAATCATGCAGATATACTTCAAAGTGAAGTATTCATTCGATACCCAGACACATGCACACCCTTGCACAATGATCTTCTTCTCCTTCTATAGGTTTAGTCTTTATCAATACCATGAGCCAAAACCACACCACTTCCAATGGTATTCCTGGACGGGATCAAATAGATAATCTAGAACTCAATACAATGGGTCAATACCATGGTAGGAACCCCTGGTTTTATCAATTTAGAGCGCAATTCGGCATACGCGACTTGGCACGTACTTTTCCGCGGACATACGCTACTTCGCCTTAACAAACCCGCATATGCATAGTGACATACCTTATTTATCATTTCTTTGGCACTTCCTGAAATTCCTTTCTTCTGTTACTCCTGAGTTGATCTGTAGATACATCATCTTTACATATTTAACACATAGGTTACTTATAGGCAACTCATCAAGTAGGTTTCCATCAAGGAAAACTTCACCAAGCAGGTTGTCATCAAGGACAACACATTGCATCATATAGCCAACAATCTCATTTCATCAAGTAGGTTGCCATCAAGGACAACACATGCCAACAATCTCCACATCAGATTTACATCAATATCAAATAGGTTTTTTGTCCAAAGACAACTTCATCAAGTAGGTTGCCATCAAGGACAACACTCTGCATCATATTGCCAACACCATAGATGGTTGATTGGTTGGGTTTTTTTTTGGTAAATATACCTTTCTCATATATTTCCTTAGGAATAAAGAAACATAACTAAATGATATATATATATATATATATAATTTTATTTTATGAAAAATGAAAATGAATTGACTAAACTTCTACCCTCTAAATGTGCTTCCCCGTCGACAACGCCAAAAAATTGGTCCAATTTAAGGGTATAAATTAGATCGTCAATTATATTATCTATTCGGTCTTCGTAGGCTTAGAAGCACTCCAACATATATGGTTTAGAGGTAGTTTCTACTTATTTAAAATCTAGCCAATTTTAAAAATCTTAGGTATTATTTTCATGTAAACTTCATTCTCCCTTATAGGAGAAGGATTCAAAAAGCCTTCAATGACAAAATTAACACCTTCAGATCATCAATTTATTCAATCAATTAATGAACTAACTGTTATAGCAGAAAATCAATCACACATAAAATGAACAAATTTTGACAAGTCTAATTATTGAAGGCGAAAGAAATACCAAGCTCTCTTTCAAGAAGTCAAAGCATAATATCTCTTACCAAGCATATTGATAATAACTTAGTAAAAAAGTAAATATATTGAAGGAAAGTACAAAAAACTTAATGAAAGTACAACAACATAAATGAAAGTACAACAACATAAATGAAAGTACAAAAAACTAAAATGAAAGTACAACAAACTAAAAACTATACCAAAACAATGAGAAACTAGCGCATAGTCTCGACGATGGGGTGCCTCCATGCTTCCACTGCGCACTTTAGGTGAACACCAGCTTAGAAGAACTTGAAAACCAAATCAATCATTATCCATCAAGCAAAATAGAGACAAAATAAATTCTGAACCAACTCGTTTCACTAATTTGAAAAAGTCTTCAAATTCACATAGATAATAGATGTCTTACTCCTTCAAATGTCACATATTTATACACGTTTTTGGTAACCAATTAACTAAAAATACTTAAATACATTTATGAAAACATTAGATAAGGCCTACAATTTGAATTCATCACTCATATCACTGAAATTTGGGAAAAATCCCTTAAAATCATAAACTGCCCAAATTTAATGCTCAAAACAGGGGAATTTTTTGAACAACTGGTCTAGTTTGACCAGCTTTGACCAGGCACTTTCGTGAACATTTCTAGGAGCAATATAGGAGTTTCACCATCCTTGTACACTAAGGTTTACCCAGCAACTCTCAGTTTTCACCCAACTGTCCTGCACATATGAAAACACTGGAGCAATTACGAGATGTTACAACTTCCCGTAATTCTGCTAAAAATTTAATTTTAAAACCAAACTACATCAAAATTTAAATCATTATAATTTTTTTACAATTGTACCTGCTTTTATTAATTTCAAGGTTTTTATGGATGAATATGGAGGTAGAAAAAGGATAATGAAGGAAAAAATGGCTTATGTGGCGAAGGCAAAACACCAAAAAGTGAACCTAACAATGAGCTTTATGAATCAATTAAATGTGTATTTCTATTCTTTTATTTTTCTATGATTTATCAATGCAAGAAATAAAACCAATTTAAGAAATTTTGGAGAAAGTATTCACTAAAGGGTAACCCTTAGGAATAATGAATGAATGACTAGAGACTTTGGGGTCTTTAAGAACTAATTATAAATAGAAGCATTATTGCACGATCACCTTACAGAAACATAAAGAAGAAAGAAGAAGCCCTTGCTCCAAGAAGATAACTCTTAGAAATAGTGGTTGGAAATAACCTTGTAATTTTAGTTTGTCCTTCTAAGAAATAATTCCATAGAAAGATACAACTAAGAAGATATTCCCATGAAACACACAACAATTTACCATCTACAAGATCAATGATTACACAAATTTTGCAACATAGTTATTGTATCAAATGACAAACAAAGTCTAAAAAATATAAGAAACTAATCAATAATGTGTATTGAAAATAACACCCAACAATTTCTTCAATCATACAAGATAACTTACCAAAATCGAAATCCTTACTACATGTGTGTGACACTAATTTAAGAGTAGAATAATCCACAAATAAGAATTAATACACAGAGAAATATTTTGCCTAAATGTTCCTTAAATCCAAGAGAGTTTCTAAATTCAACCTAAACTTATTCTCAACTACAATCCTTCTCCCACTGTTCTAGAGCCCAATACCTCTTCAATGAAGTCGATCCCTTTATTTATAAGATACAATTAATTTAATTATGGAATAAAATGAAAATGACTATCTAAAAAGCCATCCAATCTACTCATCTAATCTGATTTTTTAGTAAACAAAAGTCTTGGAAAAACAACCACGTGGGAAGCCATACATCCAACCACATCTCTAGTTAACTGAAAGCTTCAACTCATGCATGCTCAACATCACAAATCTTTCTCGTATTAAATATTTTTCTCTATTGCTCTTTCTTTGGCAATCTCATGCATGGATATATATATATATATATATATATATATATATATATATATATATATATATATATATATATATATTCTCGTATTAAATATTTTTCTCTATTGCTCTTTCTTTGGCAATCTCATGCATGGATATATATATATATAAATATTTTTCTCTATTGCTCTTTCTTTGGCAATCTCATGCATGGATATATATATATATATATATATATATATATATATATTAAGGCAAAATAAGCTCCATTTGTGCCATTGTTCTATCTTTAGTGATCATCCACATTTAAATTTGGAATGGTCATGTGCCCGATTAGTAATTCCCCAAATTTTCTCCCATGCTTTTGTTTATCAATTGACGAAAATATCCCAATTTACACAATATGACCTTGGGATTGCTCTTGCCATATTATGATATGCCCATTTCTTGTACCTAGATCATAATACATGTATAATTGGACTAAAAAAATCTTTTTCAAACAAATTCATCAAATAAAATCACCCATTGATATTAAAATGAAACATTCAAGTAATTTCCTTAAGCTTTACTTCCTTTCGTTCATGAATATGAAACAAACAAATATAAGTTTTCAAAAATGTATAACATCAAAGTTAGAGGTCTTAGAATTATATTTCCAATGATAAGAGGAATTCTCAAAATGAGGATTAGAATCAAAAGGTATTGTGAACATACCAAAGTGCTTTCCATACCATATATTATTCCAATTTTTTGAAACAAATAATGCAAAATCAGTGAAAAATTATAGCTACAAGGTTGTAGATCTCAACGAGATATTTCTAACGAGATATTTCATCACTATTCACTTCAGTTCCACCGATCCCGCAATTAGTCAAATCTGGAAAACTTTAAGACCAAGGAAATTGGCATCGTCCAACCCTCCTAAACTATGCATTGTGCAGTATTAGTCCTCAAGCATCAACCTTGCCTCTTAGCACTACGCAATGAACAATACTTTCCTCCCATAACTGTGCACTGTGCAATCACAGTGCCCAGTCTCGATCCTTGAGCTCCAGAACTGCACAATGTCATGTCATGTTATGTACTGAGTCATCATGTGCCTCATAATTTTTTGATAATGTAAATTCTATATTGGAAAACGTAATGGAAAGTGGTAGTCCAAGAGTCACAAGGGAGGTGAAGGATCACCCATTTGTTATATATACACCCTCATTACTCATGTAAATGATTTTTCACCTTGGATCCTCCTACCAGGCATTAGAGAGGAAGATAGTTCTTTTAGAGGAGTCAGTGGTTGCTCTAACACTCCACTATTGGGGCTAGTGGTGTTTGCCATCTGATGTATCTTGGAACTTTTGCTTAATCCATAAGCTTGTTGAGCCATTGCACTTTCATGTGCATGTCGCAAATATTGTAAGTCTATTCTTTGAATGTTTGCGATGTATGTTGTTTTCATCTGTACCAAGGAAATTGAACTATTTCGGTAGCTTTGGTACTTATCTTGTTGAAGGTGTGTTGTATACATTTTAACAATCGTTGATTCTAAGTGAACTATTTCGTTAGTTGTCCAATGTTTCTTCTATATCTCATGCTCGTGTGTCTTCTCGAGATTAGTACTATTACTAGTCTTTAAAAGGCTCATTTTTCTCTCCCCTTTTGGTAGAAGAACCTCGATACATTCTGCAGCTAAACAACCATAAGGCATGCTCACTTGTTGATCCGAAATTACTTGTGTATAACTCTCTTGTGTTGAACATTGAAGCCAAGGCATATATTTAAGAATACATGGAAATCGAGCCTTTATTCCGGAAGGGCTCCCATACCAAACGGTGGGACCCCCTTGCATGTTGGCGATATTCAGCACCATCAATAGGTCTAAGTGGATTTTTCACCTTTCTTTTATCGCCAGGGTTTTTTTTTACTATTCCTAACATACCATATTAGTCTTGATGTTATAGATAAAATGTTCCTATGAGTCAATATGGGATATCTACTTAAGAAGATACAAGTCACAATTCAAAAATTGCTTTTTGATCACAATGATGTACTTTCACATAGATCAAATTAAGTGATTATTCTTTGAATATGTTCTCATTAAGGTATATGGAGAGATCCCCGGTTAACTGAATCACCTAGTACATATGTGTCTGAAGTAATACGCCTCTGTTGTGGTCATTCGATTAATACAAAGGACTTGCTAGTGCAGAAGTTGCAAATTGCTTAAGAATAACCCATCTACGTGATTCATGCAACCTACAACACATTTACAAAGAATGGCTAACACACTAGGTAAAGTTATTTTGATACATCAACAATGTCTCTATCATAAGATTTTATATTCTATATTTTTTGCTACAATTTGATGTATAACATAATTTTGTTGATGCAATATAGCCTTATGGTTGTGGTAGTCCCCTTTCTGTTCATGTAGCTAAAGAAGTTAATTTCTTCTTTGCGGTTCGCAATAGGAAAAATAAACGATCAATCACCAATAAATCTTAGTTGTTGTTTTATTAAAGATTTTATTGTCTGTGATGGAGCTCAGTTTGCTCCAGGGACTCATTTTACTTAGATTTGGTGATTACACAATTCTAGTATATTGCCATGGCCCCAACATAGCTATCTAGTGAGAATTGGGGAGACTGATTTAGGAGTTGGAAATGAAGTCAACCTGGAGGTCACTGGGATATATGTTTCTTAGTTCTCCTTGTATATGCATGTATGTTAGAATGACAATGTAGTGCTAGAGTAGATATGAATGTTTGGTTGTTACAAGGCTTTAAAGTACACATTGGATATATATTCTTAGGTGTAATATATTTGAGAACTGTATAATTTAGCATGAAAGATATTGAAATGTGGATAAAAAACATAAGGGATGGCTTGGAAATAAGGAGTACCATTGACCCTTAACATTCCATAATTTTTTTGTCAATTTCTTCCCCTACTAATAAATCTTCTTCTTTGTCTTTGTTTTGATTTCAAAGGAGGACATGGAAAAACTTAGTGTGGGTAAACCAAACCACTTCTTATTTGGTTCTCAAGAGGATCAATTGGAATTTGATGTTGCATATGTTTGGTATGGATTGGAAACAATTTTCAATCAATAAGGTATTGTTTTTGTTTGTCACAAAATGTCTAATATACATTTTTCATTAAATAATATATATGAAATAAATACAATTTAAAGAAAATAAATTAAATATTAAACTAATATTTATTATTAAAGTAAACTTATGCTTTAAATAAATTAAATATTAAACTCATATTTATTATTAAAGTAAACTTAAATTTTATTGCTTTAATCACTTGTCTTTTGTATTTGCAGTATAGTCTTTTAAAATAATTGTAATATATGAATATCTGGTCATATTACAGGTACTTTAAAAGGAAAAAATCTACACTTTTGTAGGGAATTTCGAAATTGAATTATTATCAAAGAGTTATTATTTTTAAAATATTAAGGAAAAAAACTGCCGAGTGAAAGAAAGTTTTTATCCTTGTAGAAGTCCTTCCACTTGGTAAAATCTCTCCATGATGCATATTTTGTTTCAAAACTTTAAAAGACTCAAAACTTAAGTTAAATTTAAGAAAAATGTTCATTAACAATGGAATGAAATTGATCCAAATTTTGATTGTTTTAGAGTTGACCAATTTTCATCTTTGCCAAAAATGTGAATCTTCATAATTTTTGTATATTTTAAACAACTGCTTTGAATGATGGATATCAACATCCCTACAAATACTGAACACCTTTTGAATAGCACTTTTCTAAAACTTGAACATAATTCTTCATTGGGACAAAAGGATCATTCTCAACAAGAAATTCCGCAAGTAGAGAACCCTTGCATTACATGAATTATCACTTATAAATTAGAAATTCATTGATGACTCAAAAATATTTACCTATGTTATAAACATAGATTATGGAAACACTAGTCTACAACAAAAACCTAACAAGATAAAAAAAATCATACATGTTTCTTTTGCTAATAGCCATAATACCTTCTTAAAAACAAATATTTATAGAGGTGACCACATGCATTATTTAAACTAAAACATTATATCCAATCCAACAGTGGACATTGTAAATAAAGTTTACTATAGCTCTATTTTATATGTTGAATGTTCAAAATGCAACGTTATACAAGTTCAAACTTGACAAGTCACGACTCAAGACCACCCATTAACATCATTGGATGAAGCAAGATCATGAAAAATGCCTCAAGGCACTTCCTAAACTAGGAGGTATCTTCTTTTTTCTTGCTAGATTTGACCATGTGTTAACCTATAATTCAAAGATGCCATGACAACAATACCATAAACTAAATCAATATCGCCACACACATTGTGAATGGAGTGGATTCCAGAATTGTACATAATTCAAATTGAGTACCGATCCATTCAAATCACCTACTTAATTATTGTTACCACATAACGAGCCATGCAAATCCACTTTAACTTGATTCAAATTCTCATATTATAATTTCTATGTATTTTGTGGAAATTACAGTTCATGCATGCATAACAAGACAATAACTTAATGTATTCAAGGCTTAACAAACAAATTATGACATCTTTGACACATTATGCTCATAGTTGTTACAACCACATTGTTAAGTTTAGCAAGGATTTGCGTTACCTTATGCTCATAGTTGTTACAATCACATTGTTAAGTTTAGCAAGGATTTGCGTTATCTTATGCTCATAGTTGTTACAACCACATTGTTAAATTGAGAAACGATTTGTGTTAAAAGTTCTTTCTTTTTAATGAAGAAATTGGGCCAAAGTTTTTGACAAAGAAGAAAGAACAAGAAACCAATGTTTCTTTGCAATATAGAAGAGGGTATTCCAACTTCCAAATAGTTACAATATATGTATATATATACACTAAATTTTAAAATTTAATATATCAATATCATTTGCATGATTATGAAACCAAACTACAACTTTTTCCAATTTAACAATCCTACGACTCTACCTTTCCACTTTTGTGGAGTAATTGCTAGTTTTATATTCTATAAAGAAAAGTAAAGCATGGTTTACATTCTAATATTAAAAAAAATTGTAATATTTCTCTCATATAAAATTTACTTAATTTCAAATTTTATATAAAATTATATATATTTATATAAAATATATTGATATAAATTTATTTTAATTATTAAAAAAACATTTCCAATATTAAACAAATATAAATTAATAAATCTACATTAATTACTATATGATTATCTTTTTTCATATTGATCATAATATCCCACTTCCAATAATTTATAATTTAAATTTTATAATACGCCATTCCTTACTTCACAATTACATTAAACATGCCCTTCTCATATTATAAACATTCCTTCACAATTACTATATTTTTCTTAACTCTATCTAACATTCCTTCACAATAAACATGCCCTTGCCATATTATAAACATTCCTTACTTCACAATATATCAAACATGCCCTTGCCATATTATAAACATGACTACTTAACACTGTATTACTGTGATAAACTTTAATATGTCATCGCCATATCCTAATGTGGGGGTAATCAAGTTACTAACTTGTCCTTCCCATGTTATAAACATGACAGTCTCTCTGGCATTCCTTACTTCACAATAAACAATTTGCATGAAACATGCCCATAACATATTATAAACATTCCTTACTTCACAATATATCAAACATGCCCTTGCCATATTATAAACATGACTACTTAACATTGTATTACTGTGATAAACTTAAATATGTCATTGCCATATCCTAATGTGGAGTAATCAATTTACTAACTTGTTCTTCCTATGTTATAAACATTATAGCCTCACTCTATGTTGTTATGACAATTTTTAAATATGTTTTTGTTACGATCTAATATGTCTTTTCAATAGTTTTGTTTTGTTTTTTATTTTTATTTTTTATTTATTAAAGTTTGGTAGGACTACATCTTCATCATGTCCAATATATTATTTAATTGAGCAGAAAATTAAAGTGGTGACTTCACATCAAAAAGTACCATAACCATTATATCATTTAATTGGACAGAAAATTAAAGTAGTGACTTCACATCAAAAAGTACCATAACAGTACAAAACCCCTTAAAATTTTTCAATAGTCTTAATAAACATGCTACAGCATTCATTTTTAAAATTTTCTTTTTCTTTTTAATAATAAATTTAATTTTCAGTAACTTAATTGATGATGACTATAATTTTTTTTTCCATAGTGATAATTTTTGAAATTTTAGATGGCCATGAAAATGAAATATAATTTCGAGATTCAAATCTCCAACGATCCAAGGTGCATAAGGGGCATAATACACCATATCATGAATTTTAAGTTAGAAAAAGATTTATATCAGTAAGTAAGAGGTATCATTCCAAAATTACAGTCCATGTCTGATGCATGATATGCTAGGGTGTTTAAAATGGAGCAGAGGTATTTGTTCATCTGCTCACAATGTTTAAAATTTGTTCCTTGGTATTAGTAACAGAAAGAAAGTATAATTAGCTCTTTAATTATCCATTGAATTAAGACAGTTTAGCTCTTTAATTATCCATTGAATTAAGACAGTTGTACCTTTGTGGAATCAAAAGAGATTGTGATATGTCACCAAGATAAGAAAACTAATTTTATTGCTTGATAGGTCAGGCCACCAGACTGGCAATGGCCGCTACACCTACTAGCTACACACAACATTCATTTTTACTATCACGCAGGCTTCTGTAAGTGGCACTCTCCATACAATAGGTAAATATTTAGAAGAGAAAATTTCCCTTCTGTGCAGAAATTTGACCTGAATAACTAACATTCTCTTCTGTTACTGTTTGAGCGAGGCGGCCAAGCCATCTGCCAGAGTTGTAACGGTGGTCTGAGAGACAGCTGAGGATCCACCCAAGTACCACTTCTTGACCATGGCAGCTACGTTCTCGTTCTCCACCACAGTCTTGGCTAGCTTGTTTTCCTCCTTCCCCTCTGAAAGGAAGCTCACCTACCATTCCAATGAACAAACATTCACATCCAAACATTATTAACAGATCAAATCAATATTACCATTAAGAGATATATGCTTGTGGTTTCACTGTAAATAGTTAACTAATTGGGTTGGGTTGGTATAAATTTTGAGATTTAATCCAAAGTCTTATTTTGATTGTAGATTTTAGGAATATTTGGAATTTGATAGAGAAGCGTGATTATCAAAACATAACCATTTATCTCTGTTTTTCTTCATCTCTGTCTCTGTTTCTGTCTATAATTGAGTTTATATAAACATTCATGATTAAGTTTATATAAATATTGAGATTGAAAATCATGACAAGTGCGGTTGAAATTAACTTGGTTGTAGATTTTAGAAATATTTAAAATCTGAAGAATAAGAAATATTCTCTCCTGTCTACCAGATATTTAAAAATATTCTCAAAATCTATAATCGAAATAAAAATGACCATCAAATACAAAGCTTAACTAAAAACACTATGATACTGGTTAAAATTCCCCAAATACCCTGCAACTTAGAGATTCAAGAGAGAATATTTACCCTGCAGCTTAGAGGTTCAAGAGAGAATATTTACCCTACAGCTTAGAGGAAAAGAAAAACAAAGAGATTCAAGCTTAAGAGACTCACCTCCACAGTTTTGGTAGTTGCAGAAAAATGGTAGGTAATAAGTGAATTCTTCTTCAGATATTTCCCCTGGAAGAACTCCACCAATTTCTCCAGTGCTTCCTCTTCCTCCTCCTCAAATTTGTCAATGGCAGCCAGACGGTCCCTCACAGCGTTCTCTAGCTGCAACCCATACTGTGCCCCTTTGAGCTCTTTTATGGCCACCACTCTGATAAATTTCTCCACAGGAGCTCCGCACAGAGTCTCAAAGAATTCATCATCGGCCAAGATCTCGGCTCCGCTTTTCCCCTTCCACCCCTGCAGATGTGTGGCAACCTCGGCATCAAGGTACACGCCGATTGCAGTGAACTTTATTTGCAGAAAATGGATTTCTATGTCTGTGATTCCTGCAACAGCAAGTTCAATTTAAATATTATGAGCCTTCGCTACCAACCAGTCAAATGAAATAAATTACAGAACCCTGAGACTTGGGCATTTACCATAGCCAACAAGGTGCAGAGGCTTGGACGCCGTTGGAGCAATTGATTTGGGGAACTCTAACTCATCCACCATCACAACTTCTGAGGCCACTGCATCACGAGAAACACAGAAAATTAAAACACAAACCACATAGCTACTTACAGAAAAAAGAGAATTTGGCAGGGCTGCTCTTACTCTTTGGTTGATGAAGCGAGAGGAGAAATGAAACAGAGTACTGATGAAATTGAGTGAACTGGGTATTGCTGTAAGCCAGGCAGTGCTCGAATTATACGGAGAAACAAGAAGGAAGAGTAGGATTTATTGAAGAGCAGAGAGGAGAAGACTGGGATTTATTGAAGAAAGGAAGATAGGTGGGTGTGGGAGATCCACGCAGGTCAGGTTAGGTGGGTGGAATGGTGTTGACCAGAGATTGTTTGGTTGGTCATTCTTCTGTTTGTTCATGCATGCCTGCTTCCCCTCCTCGCTCACACCAAGGTGATTTCACGTGTGTCATGGACCCAACTACCCATCTTATTTTGCAATTCTTTTGGAGCTTAAATCTCGGCGTTCAATTAAGCCGGGTTGCTACAGAGGAGTCAGGGTTTTATACGGTTTTATGTATGTAAAGAGTATACTTTAAAATACAAAGCAGGCAGGGTTTTATACGGTTGTATATATAGAAACAACATTTTGGTTTTTAAACTCTTGTGGTGATCTTATTCTCAATCTCCGTTGGGAAACATATACCCATATTCTTTAACACTGTGGCTAATTCGGGAAGCTCTTTAAGATATAAACAACATATTTTAAAATTTGAGTTGCCTAATATATCTTTTATAAACAGTGGGAAATTTATTATAATTTAATTATCCAATCAATATTGAAGATAATTATTAATGGTTGGTTTTCACTATTTTGCTAGTTCCTAAGGGCCAAGGGCAAGCTTTCACATGTGCTAGATGTCTCTGGATTATGAAATGAGATTTTAAAGTCCATGAGCCTAAAAATAGTCTATGGAACTACGACTTCTCTGTTTTTCCCCTTTTGCATTTTAGTCTTTTCTTATTCAAATTGATGATGAGGTGACCCAACTTTCTAACAATCCCACCGCTGAAAAGACAATGCTAAGAAACAGATGCTAACATATTCCCATAATTTTCTCTGATGTCTTTGAACCCAACACATTCCAAAATGAAATGTTTTTGGGATTCCACTGCCCCAGAGGTGAAAAATGTACACACTAGTTCTTCCCAAGCTTCTTTAGGCCTTTTCCATGTCATCACATTCCAAAATGAAATGTTTTTGGGATTCCACTGCCAGACTTGAAAAATGTACACACCAGTTCTTCTCAAGCTTCTTTAGGCCTTTCCCACGTCCTGTTTTACACCTAAGTTGATGCTAGTTGGTTCTTAATTGGGCAATAAGAACCTTTGCCCTCTAGGGAATGTGAGCTCCAATGTACTCTTTTTGTTGGAGATCATAAGTAGGGTTGAATTCTTCAATATAGTACTTATTCTTTCTATTTTTTATAGGCTTCTTAATTAGGCAATAAGAACCTTTGTCCTCGCCCTCCAGGGAATGTTAACTCCAATACACTCTTTTTGTTGGAGATCATAGTTAGGGTTGAATTCTTCAATATAGTACTTATTCTTTCTACTTCTTACAAGTATTAACCTATTTCCTTATAGCAAAAAAAACAATCTCTTATCTAAACAAAAAACAATTTAATACATAATCCAAACCAAAAATTACTTAATTTATATCATTCATTGCTTTATAGTTTTTAAAATTGTTAAATTTATTTATATATTAAAAAATATATTTAAAAAAATCAAAATAATATAATTAAAAAAATCAAAATATTTAATATATAATATTATTATTTATTTTAAAAGTATTTGATTATTTTATTTTAATAATATATTAAATTTGTATTTTATTAATTTTATTTTAAAAATAAAATATTTAAACTAATTCATTGATTTTTATTACCAATTTATCAATTCCAATAAATTTATAAAATTAATTTAAAAAAAATACCATTCATCTAAACTCCTCTTTCGAATTTCAAATCATTTTCAATATGCAAGAGAATCATTTTTTTTTTATAACCATCTACAAATATTTACTTGATCCATCCCACTTTGGTTGACCTTTAAATCTCTCTATGAAGTTGGCTTCTTCTCTCGGAGTCTCGGAGGAGTTTGCCTCACACCGGAATTTGCCACATGTTAAAAAGAGAATTTGCTTTGGAACGTGATAAATATTTTCCCCAAATTTATGCCTAGCTCTTTCACACATATATATATATATATAGAGAGGTTATTTATTATTCAAATTATTAGATTTTATAATATTATAAATAATTTTTTTTATTCTAAAAGTGAAGATTTATATTGGACTTTGGCTATTATGCATAGTTGTAAGTGTTCGACCTTTGTTAGTATCAACATTTTGTAAAACAGAATTAATTTATGACTTAGCAAAGATTAAGGATTGTTGCTAGTATTAATAGCCTATAAGTTAGCATCAATAAGGAAATTTATGACTTAGCAAAAGCTAAGACATTTAGAGATATCTTGTGGTGTCTTATACCTGGTGGATGTCTACCTTTCTAGCCTCATCACAACAAACCAAATGGACATGGTAGAAATTGAACATAGTTGAGGAGAGTATGAAACGTATCTCCTAACCATTTTAACTACTACAATGAGCCCTTTATAGCTCAACTATTTCAAGAGAGACTAAGTAATATAACAAATTAGACCACCCACATCTATATATATTAGTATTGAAAAATATAGTCATTAATTTTTGGAACTATGGTAATGAAATTATCCAAATCGTTACCAATAGATTTTAGTCTTGTAGCTGTAACAATTCAATAGCTCATAATTGTAATAGTTCAAGAGAGACTAAGTAATTTAATCCACACATGACCAACATTTTGTGCTTGGATGAATAAACATTGTATCCTTCATGATCTCCAAGCCACCTTTATCCCAGTCTAAAGCTTTTTTAGTGAGTGCCATATGTTTTCTTTGTAAGCTAGGAAACTATGATATATTAATTGACCAAAAAGATACATATCTCTGTCTATTGGCTTACTACTAGGGAAACCAAACCAATAGCACAATTACAAAGCCTTTGTCTAGATTACCAAATTATAACACAATAATATAAGTTTAAAAGTATTTTACTATTAGGAGAGCTACTAAAAATCATATATATATATATATATATATATATATATATATATATATATATGTGCCTAGCATGGGTAACAAATTTACTCCTTAATGAAAGTAAAACACAAAACACCAACTTGAACATGTTATCTCGAGGGAGAATCCACTTGAATTGTATTTATATTCGCAAATTCCTCTATTGAAGTTGGGAAATCAAGATTTGCAATCTTCTTGGCTAACAGAGACACGTTGTTGTTTAGTTTCTTGATTTGTAGTTGAAGGGCACTAATGTCGAGGAGAGTATCCTTTTTAGCTTCACTTCTCTCTATCAACACCTTCCCCACAATAAATTTTACTTACCAATAATGATTAACAATATGAATATATTTGTTAGAACAACCATGATTAGTACCAATGTCGAAGACCTTTTGTCCTACATTTTCTCAGCTTCCTCCCGCTAAAGTTGGGAAATCTAGATTTGCAATGTTCTTGTCTAGCAGAGACACTTTGTTTTCCAGTTTGTTGATTTGTAGCTGAAGGGTATCAACACGAGGAAATTCACCTTTTGAGCTTCACTTCTCTATGGACACCTTCCCCATAATTGTCTTTACTTACTAGTAATGATTAACAATATGAATATATTTGTTACAACAACCATGACTAGTACTAACGTTCGAGACCTAGTGTCCAACATTTCTTCAATATCCTCATCTTGGAGAAAATGTCTCTCCACTCAATTTTATGTTTATGCAATGTTTATTTCATTCATAGCTATCAGTGGAGTGTGCTCCTAGTATATAGTTGCCAAATTCTTCGTGTTTTGCTGATCTTGTATATGCAATTTTCCTCATTTCCCATGACGATATGACACCCTTGACCTCTTCCAAGATGAGGCATAATGAAAGGAAAATTCACAACATGAGTGGAGTAATGACACAAACAGGGAGGAATATTCCATAAAGGAGTCAAATACGAACCATGCCATTATGGATGTGAATATAGGGTATACAAAGGAGACCAACAAATACAATTGACCAATTGAAACAAGGAGAGAGAAAATACTAGGGGGGTAGCATGACGTGCCTAGTCTATAGATAGAGGAACCAAAAGTGAAACCAAAACAAATAATTTAACTAGAGCAAGCCATAAATACCAACATACCAAGAGTGGAAAGGGCAAGGGTAGGTAAGTCAAGGTGCCACACTTCTTTAAGCAACTCAAATCAGTTATTGTGTCAATTTCCATCGTGGTTGAGAAAAGAAGTGAGAGAATCCCACAATGATGTTATGATCGAAGAGGAAACAACATCTGCATCAACATTAAACATTGAGCATATTGCATGTTATGGGTGGCACGATCTAGCATCACTTTTCCATGTCTCGAAGTGAGTGCAAAGGATCAATGCAAACTTATACTCATAATCATGTGTGGTTATCATGGTGGCACTCCATCCAAGGATTTTTAAAGGAGGACATGTGGGTGTGATTTGATTCACTTATGTATGCACTGGTTATGAGACCATTTAATATAATTTCTCTAGGTGAAACCACACGTCTGACCACTACCTCAAGGTGCCCCCATGAATCTAGGATAGGCCCTCATGGGAATTGAACCTTGCCCAATGGTGAAAAACTCATCACTTTCCACCATTGGATCCAACCACTTTGGACTAGTGACTATCATATTGAACTTAGCCTTTTTCAATAATCTTTTTTTCATATAAATTATGAGTTATATTATGTTTTTTATTTTGTTGAAAGATGTTTTCTATGAACCTAATATGAGGAAGATGTGTAATTCCTTTTGTGCTCAACATGAAGTTAATATGT
This sequence comes from Pinus albicaulis, assembly GCA_034641835.2. NCBI lineage: Eukaryota > Viridiplantae > Streptophyta > Pinopsida > Pinales > Pinaceae > Pinus > Pinus albicaulis. The sequence continues at coordinate 587,122,774 of CM076573.1, read as the reverse complement.
GGCATTTAAAAAATATTAATAGTAAAAATATATTTCAATTTTAGCCATAAATAAAATATGTCAATATCCATATTAAATAAAACAATTTTATATAAACTCTCTCTCTCTCTCTCTCTCTCTCTCTCTCTCTCTCTCTCTCTCTCTCTCTCTCTCTCGATATATATATATATATATATATATATATATATATATATATATATATATAATAACTCTCTTATTCCATTGATAGGTGCTTTTTACTTCCTAGAGTGAGGAGTGTGTGTCATTCCTTCAATGATTAATATAGATTTGACATATCACTTAAAAAAGTATTAATAACAAAAAAATATTTCATTGTCAACTATTTCAATGTCAACTACTCACACACAAGATCAATTGAAAGTAAAAATTTCTTATGGTTAAAACATTTCAATGGTGTGTTGCTTACTTTGACGAAGATGTGTAATTCCTTTGCTGCTAAACATGGGGTTAATACTAGACACACACAAATAAAGAACTAGTATAGATCCATCTTAACTCTAGATCTATTATGTGCCAAGAGGGAACAAATCCCTTGAGGTGCAAACCTTATTTAGAGTGCAAAACTTCAGGAAAGGTTTGCACCTTGAGAGGTTTGATCCCTCTTAGCACATGAAAGATCCAAAGTTAATATGGATTTACATGACTTTCTTGTAAAAATTACATTATGAAAATAATAAAAGATAACAATAACTAGTGTTAAATATGGGATTTCATAGAGATACTAAAATTAGAAACCAATGATATGTTCACAAAGCTTAGTTACATTTTTTTTGTTATACATAAGAGGCTCAACTATATTGTCATTTTTTCTCTACACTTATCTCAGAATATATATAAATTAATTTCATACTTTGTTCCTCAACAACTTTCTTTTGAAACAACATGATGCCTTTTTCATCTTCTCATATTGATTGTAGTAGAATACAAGGTGGCATATAACTCAAACCATGCAAAATTTTAACTTGTGAATTGCAATTTATATTGTGCCTTTCAACATGGGGTATATCAATTGACACTTTATCGAGGCCCAATCCCTCCAATTTAAGGATGGTTAATCCCCAAGTAAGAAACAACCATAATTGTAAGTTGATTCCTCTCAAGCTAAGAACATCAAAATAGTTATCATATTTGACAAAAACATATAGTGGAGGTGTTAACTTTGAGATCCAATCCCTTAAATATTTATCTAGAAGCGAAATATTGTTAGAGTCTCTAAATTGAACTCTTAGAACTAGTTCCCATGTTATCAATAGAGCTTCACTTAAGGATTGGTACTCTTCTGATCCATGAAGGGTGTGCCTAAACTAATCATAATTATCATTTGGCCCACATTCTCTACACATTGTAATGAAGCTCAAAATTAACCATTATTTGAAACATATTATCATTATACTTGTATATTGAGAACAACACTTAGGGAGATCACTCTTTAGTGCGTGGGTAGTTGGGTGGTATGACTAAGAGCATGATCAATCCTCCTTTGTTATCACCTTGAGATATTGGGTTGAGGACTATTGATGGAACTAAAAATCATACCAAAGAGATATAACACCTAATAATCCTTTTTATCTAGGCTCAACAAACCCTAGATTCTATAGTCAACTAGGAAAAGTTCCTACATCTTTGCATCTAGAAGAAGTTTGAAAGAAACCCTTGTTTGCATTAGTTAGGTGTCTTATAAGTGGGATTTTTTGAGTCTCACATTGAATGAAAATACCTTGTTGTAAAGCTTGATTATATTTTTTATGGGCCAAATATTTTCAAAAATATTGTTGAACTACTCAATGTAACTTCTATTTATCAATTCAAGGACGTGCTACGTTGATGAGGTACTATGCACTATATGTGCAATTACACTAGTACAATATCATGTAAATACTTCAATATAGCTTGAATATTGTTGTCCCTTTCCTCTATAAAATTTTTCCTTTACCTTTAATCCCTTGCTCAAAATACACCAACAAGGCTATAATAGTCGCTGTATTGGATACTACAAGGTTGGTCCAATAGAGATCTTGGTGGAGGAAAATTACATGTGCCATGGGATAAAAAAACCTCTTAATATTCATGTTACTTGGGTTAATTGCAAGAATATACTTAAGGTTTCCTATCTATTAGGATTGAAATGATGTTAATGTAAGAATGTAGGAGCTAACATAATATTAAGAAGGATTCCTAATCTTGGCCTCTTATCCTTTGTTCCTTCACCCTTAAAGGTTTATGGCTTGCACTCTTTATACCCAAAGGAAATAACATCAAGAGTAAGAGGTAATGAGAGTGACTGCCATTGTTATAGAGAGGAAGAAAACATAGATAAGACTACCTTATCAACCAAGGATTTTAATAAATTATCACATTAAATGTCATGGCATAAGTTGAGATACTATGCATGAAAAAGAAGCCTACAATATAATAAGTAGAAAGTGAATATGCATAATTAAATAAATTCCGAATGAAATGTCATAAAGTAAATAAACTTACTAAAGTAAAAAAGTTAAGGTTACTATAAAAGCATAATTTAATTTTCTAAAAATGAAATGGCATGAAGAAATTGAACCCATTGAAATGACTTGCATGAAAACCACTACAAGAAACTATGAACCACTTGCATAAATAATACATTACATCACAAAAATGATAAATATAATTATAAATGATTGTAAAAATGAAACATGGTTACAAAAAAGGTTCCTTGTAGAGCCCCAAGTATTTCATTCTCAAATTCTTTAAAATGAATGTAAAGAAAATTACTAAGTACTTGAAGTTTGGAAACATAACTTATTCATTCAGGAAATCAATTCATAACAACAAAGAGGACTTTAACAATTTGAATGCATTTTCTACAAAGAAAGTTCTTGATGCCAAAAATCAAAATACTAACTAACTCCTACTATCTCCTAGTCATTGTTTATGCAAAATGAATCATAAAGAATCCCTTCAATTAGTCCTTGATTGAAGATCACTTGTCTGTAGGATCCCTAGAATCAAAGACCCTTGTTTCAATGATTAAATTTCCTCAATTCAAATTTCCTCAACTAGGAAATTAAGTTAAAATATTTCTAGTTGATTTTCTTGAATCATTAAATGCTTGGTTCCTTTGGAGGTTGGAGAGGGGGCATCATTCTCCTTTTTTCTCAAGTGCAAGTCGATGAAGACCATCCTTAATGTTATCACCTAAAAATTTCTCACAAAGCTATATGGGTGATGATACAAAAGTCATCAATACAATGTCATAACATAGCGTTATAATTTGGAAATTAAGCACCAACTTCAACAAAGAAACACGAATATATAAAGTGGGTTTTTATGCATACATACAACTTCAAAGTTTGAGTTTTTCAATTTCCCCCGAGTTGTTCCTTCGGTAGCCATGTAATTTCACTCAATTGGAATATTAACCACATTGAACACAATAAATGTAGGAAATCCCATTAAGGGTTCTCTACTATGTGACCTTGAGCTGCATAACCATTGAAGGTTAGACCATTGCTGGTTTAGGTATCTTCAAGACACAGGGAACCGCAATCCAATGTGAACCATTCACACCTGGAACTAGTTCTAATTAACTTTAAAATTTACCTCTAAATTGAACGTTATGCAACAACATTCAAGATGAGAAGACAAAGCAAATTTATGCTATCTAGATTATTTTTTGAGATCCATAGTCTTATGATATCATTTTGTACAAACATATCCACTAACTAATGTTTGGCCTCTTCCCATGAACTAGGAATCATAACCCTTATTCATTAGAGAGACATGGGAATTCAAAACGAGCTTAAAGCACCCTCCCAAGGAGGAAAATAGAGTCCACTTATTGTAATAAATATTCAAACTTGGTATATATCCAAGGCCACAACCTTGTTCATTGGAAATACAGAGTGTATTTGATTCCTTATCCTCTTGTCTATTTTTGTTTATTTATTGTATTTATTTCTTCATATTCTTGTTTCTTTGCTTTCTATTTGCAAGTTATCTCTCTATGGACTAAATCTAACAAAATATCTATCATTAGTATAACAAGCTTACATTTAAAAAAGGGTGTTTTTTTCTCACACAAGTGAGAAAAAACATATAGATTGGGGATTCCACTTGGTTTTTTAACCCATAATTCACCTTTCCTAGAATATTGAATATTATCTTCTAATTTGATTTGTCTTCTAGGTATTCAGACTAGCCTATCTACACCTTGAAACATCTTTTCATCCTTTCACTTAAGTGGAGTTCATCTTTCCACAACACTATAATTTGTGTGTTTATTTCTTCTAACATGTGAAAATCTCGTGACTATCTCATTACTCTATTGCATGACACATGTGACCATTTGTGTACAGACCTATGAAAATAATTTCGTTTCTAATTTTTTCCAACTTTTTTGAATTCCAGTTCAAAATTTAGGTGATAGGTTTTATCTTTTTTCACTTTGTAAGCCTCAGAGATATAATTTTGAGCTCATTTTTGCTTAGTAAAAGTCAATCTAAGTTGATAAGGGTTGTAAGAGAACTAAAATTTATTTTTCCTTGACATGTGGATGGATGCTTAAGCACATAACCTTATTTTTTATATTTTTTAATTATCAACCACCTTACTTTTGGGACTAGAAGCAAACCATCTTACATGATTATGCCCTCTACCTCGCACTCCTAGAGTGATCTTGGTAGATTAGAAAAACAATTACACGATTTCTTCATTTCCCTTCCAAATAAGTGAAAACACACAATAATTAACTAAGTTTAGGCACCCTAAAGTGTGCACATCCTTCCTTCGTTTTTTTTTTTACATTTTTTAAAATTAACATATAAAATTAATTAAGTGGAGTAAAGTGTCCATACATGTGCAAATCTTCACTTTTTGTTTGAAAATAAATGCTAGGAAGTTAAAAGAACCAAGGAAAAAAAATTTCCACATTCTTGTGCAACCTAGGGAAGTATCATTTCAAAGGATTTTCAATACAAAGTACTTAGGGAGTTAAATGTTTGAAAGGAACCCAAATGTATGCATCTTAATAATTCAGACTAATTTCTTTTTAGATAATTTCAATTTTTGCAAGGTGTAATTAAAACTTAGAATTTAATTATAGAAGTAGTAATAGACCCCATTAACTCCATATGTCACAATTAAAATCTATAATTTTGCAAAATTTCAATACTTGCACACATTGTATTCACACATTTAAGGATTTTGACGCATTCCCATATCAAGTATGTTTTTTTCCTTGTGCCCAAAAGTGATTCAAGAAATTTAGAAAGATTAAGGATTCCTGAAATCTTCTCCATCATAACCATAAACAAACAAAACTGTGCCACTACCCCAACTAATCCTTTAAAAATAAAATTAATACAACCAACTAAAATCCTGCAACGAGAAGTCACTAAACAAAATTTTAATCTTGGCTAGGATTTCAGGGAAAGGGATCCAAATCCCCCCCATTATCACTATTCATTTTGAACATAGGAAGTTTTCCTAGGGGGTTTTAAATATTTCAAGTTCCAATGGAAAAAAAAACAAAGGCAGGGAGATACCTTTGAAGGGGAAACGACCTAGGCATGGTTGTTCCTGTTATCCTTCTTGATCCAGCCAAATCTTGTGGGTCATGCTAGGCCTTAGCTAATTTAAAAACCTAAGAGCTACCCACTCACACTAGAAAAAGGAAAATTAGTGGCCAAAAGTTATGGAATCTAAAAAGGTTGAAGTTATGGGATACAAGTACACCCGGATTAGATTTCGATCACTTGTTGGGAAATGTTGTTAGTTCCTTAGCGATGTGCCCTCAAGACTCCTCATTGTAACTAATCCATTATGATTATACCTTAAATAATTTTCTTTTGGTAGGTTCATGCCCCATTATTGAAACTATTGGAAGGCCCAATTACATTATTGAGTGGAAGGATTCTAGGTACTAAGATTGGTTTATTTTTATTTTTATTTTTCTCACACCATCATGTGAAAACATGTGATCTAATCAAAACACTTTGAGACTTATATATAACTATAATTATGCTTTCATTCATATTTGTATAGTTCTCATTTGAAATATTATCTCATTTTATTTGAATAGGACATTTACCATAGAAACACAAATTATCACTTATCCCTCACACATATACACATCCATTAATTTTAGAACCATAGGGGGTCATTTGGCACCTTGGCATTTTTGATGTCTACTTGGTCTCCCACCAATGTTGTAAGGTGTTCTTAGTATTGTCACTTCACTTACTCAATCTCCCCTTTCAAATTCACCTTTAAAAGAGACATTATTTGGCTCAGGAATTTTAGGATCATTTGATTTGTAGACTATCATGGATATTCCACTAGACAATTTGTCACATCATATTTGATAAAATTTTACTTAAAATATGGAATTGATACTATGAGGGTTAATTTTTAGTCAGATTTATAGACTCAATAATTATTGTGTTATGCGTATGCATGAAAAAGATAAAATATGGAAAATAAAGAAAATAAAAATAAAAATCACAAACCACAATGAACACAAGATATGATATGGGAAACCCTTACAGGAGAAAACCCACCTAGAAGGTGAGGCTGCTATGTTCTCTCTTTCTTCTAATGGAAATGGATCCAAGTAAAATTGAGTGAGACATGTTGCCCATGGGATGCTATAGTACATAAAACTTGTATGTTTTCTCTCTCTCTATCCATTCTCATCCACTCTACTCATCTATGGGACAAAATTCACTCAAATAAAATGGAACCCCTTTTCCTCCTATTGACCTGATTATAACACAACTTGTTAGCTTAATAGGGGTTAAATTTAATCCATTCAACCCTTAACATGGGTTAAAACTTAACCCTTATATATTCTTCTTCGTATTTCCCACGTGTCTAGCCACTTTTTCATAAGTAATGTGGTTGACATGGCATCCTCCCGAACTATGGTGGTCAATTTTGAAGGTCAATTTTTGGGAGGCATAGCTTTCTCATACGATCTCCAATTGAGGCAGATCTTACATTGTTGGAAAGGTGTCAATGTGTATATTATGGAATCTACATCCACATTAAGTTTGATACCACATAAAGTGGTTATTTAATGCCTAAAAATGGCTCCTATTTTTTTTCACTTGAAACTTTCCGAAGTCGGATCACCAGTAAAAATGACCTTACAAGTTGATTCCTCCAAATTTTCCACTCTAAGAGCATCAATATGGATGAAAAATAATAGATTGATCTAATATAGATCACCATACTTGTTAGGCTCAATGTCTCATCACACTACTCTTGGAGGTTGTTCCTCATTTAGAGCTAGTTCCCATTAGTTAAGCTCAATGGTTGATACACCACCATGATCACAACCACATTTTCCATATATGTATCTATTATATATTTTAGATTTTATGAAGTAACTAATGATTCAATTTCCCATGATCCAGGTCACTCACCCATGCCAACCAAAGTTCCTCAAATATTCCCAAATTTGAGGGAAATATAGGTGAATACCTAGCCAATCATGTCATAAATTTTCATCTAAGGGGCTCATCCAATAAAATTGCGCAAGATTCTTTTTGGTTAAGGAAATTTTATAGAACTTTGGATAGACCCTTTGAAAAATTATAAATAAATGGGAAAGAAGGTTCTCGTGCAAATTTCACATCGTTAACCAATGCATTTTGAACCCTTTTCCAACTACTCTTTCGCCATGATACTAGTTCAAAGCTTCTCATATAATTAATGAAAACCACCTCCACACACATTATATATCATATATTATAATGATGGTGCTACCATAGTTTATTCAAGATCAATGTCTAGGATGCAACTCTACTATATTGGTTCTTGAAGTCACTCTTGGTTATCATCACATAGGACGTTGCCACCACCATACCCTAGACTAAGGAAGAGGCGGTAATCAAATCCCAACACATTAATCTACTTTATTCCAAGACTAACTATATAACATCCTAATTTTGATCCCTTATTTACATTGTAATTAATCGCTATGTATTTCCTATATAGGAATTTATATTGCATTATTGCGACAAGTTGAATTGGATAATTAGAAACAATATATATTTGTCTTATGTTCTCATTTATGAAAAATGTTGAACTACTAGCTAGGAATACGAGCATTTATATATACTATGATACCACGAAAGGGAACAAGAAAGCAAGATGAGAAAGGAGTCAAAATGTGCCTAAGGACCTTAGCCACCTTTTCCAAACATCTTATAATGCCTAATTTTAGTTTTGAGAAATATCTTCCTAATTTCCCTCATTGACTTAGCAAGCTAATTATCGAATGAGGTTGGTGGAAGGACCACCTTCCACAATTATTAGAGGAATGGGATGAGTCCCATGACATCTAGAAACTTCACCCTTTCCTTCAAGAATGTACTTGAAAATTTTACCCATGAAATTGAAAGGTGTGTGCAAGGATGGAAACACGATTCATTTGAAAAATAAGAGGGAGAGCACCCATGTGAGTGTGTAGGAGAAGCACATGAATGTAAATAAATCAATTAGGTAGAAGATGTGTAAGAGCGCATAGAAATAAAAGGTGATTTTATATATACTAATATACCCATGCTTAAGTGGAATGCATGCATGAGTAATTTATGTCGGATAGACTTGATTTGTTGTGTTGGATTTAGGTAAGGTAAGCTCTATATCTATAGCAAGATGAGAGGGTTGTGATTTCTGTGTTGGTGGAAAATAACAAGTAGCACAAGAAAGGGTAGTCACCAAGGGATTGTAGGAGTAGTGAATGGCTTCCCTTAGTGTTGTGCAAGCTATTTGAGAAGCATATGGAAAGTCATGGATACCTTAGGAATAGTGAGGAAGAGGATCCCATGTCTATATTTTTCCTATTAGGGACAATCTCCTTCACCTAGCCAAATTCCTGAGTGTTGAAGAGTCCCCCTTGTGGTATCATGGTTTGGATAGAGGGTATAAAAATATTGATAGATTAATGTGTAGTTGAGGTTATGTTGGGTGGAAAATAGTTCATTCCAAATTAGTTGGTATCCTTATAATATGTGCTTTTGATTTTACTTATTACATATATCCAAGGAATGAAAATGCCCTTGTCATGAAAAATAACTTGAATGGGAAAATTCAAAAGGTAACCACATGTAAATGTATACCAAGTTAAATTGTAGAGAGAAAATGAATTTTGATGTGAATACTGTGTTATTATTTCCTAAGAGGTTGTCTAATAATGGAAAAAGCCTCATGTGTATGCATGCATGAGTTTTTTGATTAGTAGATATAATTTTAAAATTATTTGTTAAGTTAAGATGACTTTGAATGATATATATAAATAACTTAATGTTGAGTACTATGCTAGTTGTGCTGAGGTAAATCAACGAGGGTATAAATATTCGCTTTATTGGCCAATAAGTTTAGTTTAATTACCTTATGAAAATGATTGTTTGAGAGTGTATGATGGAAAATATAAAATAAAAATTTTTTTATTTTATTTTTTCTATGGGTTACCTTACCCCATATGCCTTGGACCATGGAAATGTTGGATGGTGATATTCATGGACTATACCATGGATTATATAATTTTATGATAGAATAATTGAGTTGACTAGTCTTCATAGAACACGTGTGTAAATTTATTGAATTTTCACTTATGGAATTCAATTACTCTTGTAAAATTCGAGATTTACCCTTATAACTATGAAATAATAACCTAGCATAAGTAGGAAATTTTGATCTCTTGAATTCAATGGTATACATCCTAAATGGCTTGTTTGTTTGCTTGTACCAAGATCCCTAAGTCTATGGAACAACTTTATGAATGCTTGACTGGTTTCTAGACAAATTTGTTTCCTCTTGTTTGGTTTATGCATGAATTATGATTATTTTATATGATTCCTTGGAAGAACATCCCTTGTGAAATAAGAATGATGGACTGCTTGGTTTCGCTCGGAGTCAACTATAAATTCAGTGATTGTGTTGCATGGTGGATTGGTTAGTTGATTATATATATATGCCTTGACATTATTACAAGTATGAGTATTCTATCATTTATTCCTTATAACACATGAAGTTTTCATACTATGTTGTGGGTGCTTTCACCATTAGTCTTCATGTGGAATGTTTTGTGCTTGCATTGGGAATGAAATAAGAATGTACACTTGTATGGAGATTAATTTCTGTGAGGGGATGTTTCCTGATATGCACATGTTGAAGATAATGCTAGTGCCAACTTGTAATAATGTCTAAATTGTTACCCATCGTCAAAATATGCAGATTGGAGGGGATTTATAACAAGTTTGTCTATATTCGAGGAGCCTTTCATAATTGATTTTTTATTTAACCTACATAATCTTGGGCATTTAAAAATAAAAGTTTTTACTTTAATATTAAAGACTTATTCATGCCTCAAAGAAATTTAGAAGAATATTGGGTGAATTTTTCCTAAGTATTAAAGCCTTAGAATAGTTGGGAAATTTTGTGTGTTGCCGAGGATAGTGTATTACGACGTCCAAGGAAAATTGTGTCTAGTGATACAAAGTTATAAACCAAAGGAATATAATATGGGTTGAAACCTTAATGAGAAGAAAATATAATCTCAATGATAAAGGGAGATGTTTTTGTAAGAAGAAAAAAACATCATAGTGATAAAGAAAAAAATAGCCTTGGTGGTAAAGAAAAAAATACTTAGCTAGCAATGAAACAATTTTGAGGGAGAAGCACTCGGAAAAAAAATGTAAATCTGGATGATATAAATATGTTTAAGTGAGAAAGGAAATAATTTTCAGTGATAAAGGAAGATGTTTCACTGAGTAAGAAAACAATTCTCATTAATAAATACAATGATTATGGGAAAAAGGGATCATAGGTATCAACGACAAAGTAAAGCCTTGAAAGGCAAATGGTATGAAAATGCAAATTATGACATGAACAATATTCGTAGTGGAAAATTTTCACATGGGTGATGATGTGTATTATATGGGTGATGACATAGATAAGGTCCATGGTGACACATTATGCGTACATGTGATGGAATGAAATGTATGGTTGATGAATTGGACTATATGGAATATGATATGGATAGGGTCCATGAGGTAGAGGCCTAGTTGGAAAGGGAAAACATGCATGCAAATAGTTAAAGGTAATCTCTTAGATTATATCCTCTTCATGAGAGGGAAAACCAATATTTCATTAGCACTTTAGGTAAAGGTGAATCGACACTCTTGAAAAAAGCATTGTTGGAACTTTTTATCAAGCCCCTAATAACCATTAATACTTCAATAAAAGGTGTATCAATACTCTTGGAAAACATGGTATTGGAACATTTTGGAAAACCTCCCATGGTCATTTTTTCTCAAAGGAAAACTTGGCATTATCACTTTTTAACAGACCTTTGAAATCCATTGATGCTTTCAGAAATTTGTCCCATCGACGCTTTGAGAAATTTTTCATCAATGCTTTGGGAAAATTTCCATTGGCACATTGGAGAATTATCCATTGATGGTTTGGAAAGTTGTCCATCATTTATTTGGAAAAATTCCTATTGGAACATAAATGTTTTGTTATTGATGTCGTTGGATAATATGCATGAGAAATTTAGAGGGCCATAACTTTATGCCTTAAGCTTGGAATTTGAAAAAATTATAGCAGTTGGAAAGATATCGATAGGTGGATTAATATTGTGGGGTTAAAAGTGGGTTTTCAAGTGATTTTCAGGACATGAATTTTTTTTACCTCACTTCCTTAATGATGCATATGGGGTTGGCCATGTGTTGTAGCGGCTACAACCACCCTCCAAAATTTTTCATATGCTTCAATTTTGGAGCCTTCCCTCCTATCCACATGAGCTTATATTGTACTGTTGTCAATTATTCGTGTTTTGAATAAGAATTATCCTTTTCATCTATGCTTGTTTTTGACTATTTTACACTTAACTGATCTTTCTAAGTCACAATATAATATCCCTACTTGGTTTTACAATAGTTCTAGGCTTGCCTCCTGAAACTGGGAAATCCTTGAGGGAAAGCAACCTTGATGATCGAAATTGAGAAGTTCAGATTGGAAGTCAGCCTTGAGCTCAGAAACTGCACAGTCATGGAAGTTAGCCCAACAATGAGCCCAGAACTACGCAATCCCTCATTGAGCTCAGAAATTGCGTAGTGCACTAAGCCGAAAAGTTTCACAGTTCCCTAAAATTTCACAATATTTCCCGACAATGTGCATGGAAATTTCCCCAAAAAAGAAAAAAAGAAAAAGTTAAAAAGTGAAAAATAATCCCTAAAAAATAGGGATCCATTATTAGTTTCCCCAAGGAGGCACACTTGCTATTTTTAGAAAATTTCACCAAGTGTCGCTTTTTCCTTGATTTTAGGCATGCGTGTCATAAACCATAATTCACTCAAATATATTTAACTGATGCCCCTAGATCTCATTTTCACATTCAATCTTGGAGCTATAGTATTCTCGAGGAGATCAAACAACCTTCGGTGTGATCATCATTGCTTTTCTGGGTGAGTTTCGCTTTTGTCCTCTTTTATCACTTTTTTTTGTCACTTTTTGTCGTTTCGCTTGTGTGAGTGTTGTTTTGCTTATTTCTCTTCATGGTTGATGGATTTTTAGCTTGTATAAGTGTTGTTTTAGTTTATCATTTTCCTTTCACAAGTGTCGCATTGGTTTTCTTCTTTTTGCATTGATGGTTGTTGTTGTGGCGACTCTCCTCACATATTTGATTTTATTCATGTTTGTTTAGTTTCTGCATTTGATCTACATTAATTCATCCACACTTAGTCATATATGATATCAAGCTCACATCATCACTAAGTTATGGTCATTTTCCATATTTCCAATGGGCAGATCTGCACTTTCATTGGTCATATTTTTCCTTGCCCATTTGGGCATTACACAATCCTAAGGCTCAAGCCTTGAGCTTGGCCTTCGGAACTACACAGTGTGCAGTACAGGTTGGCCCAACTGCGTATTACGTAGTTCTAGGGTTGTGCTTGTCACCTTGGTCACTGAGACTGCACAATTCACAATCTCTCCTAGTCTCTTCCCAAGATGAACTACACATTGCGTATTATCAAGCCTCATTATTCACCCTTGGCTACTGGTACTGTGTAATGCACATCTCCCATTATCATTCTCCATCCATTTTTTATGAAAACTGTACAATACCTCTCATCAGTCAGCTATTTTGCTACTTAATCATGCTTTGAAGTTATATTTGCAAAAGGATAATGTTTTCTTGCCATGAGTGCCTTTTTTATCCCACATGTACCACAGTTGTGAATCAATTCCCTCTAGCAGCCATTTTTACCATGGCGTCAAAGAGAGCTGCTTCAAAAGATACCATTGAAAGTAGTACTGAGGTAGCAGTTGAGAAAACGCCAGTATACTTGCTAGTATATGTGGAAACTCAATTGTTTATAGAGGAGGAGTAAACACTAACATGGAAACAAGTTAATGAAGCTATTGCAAAAAAGAGCCTTCAGGCAGATTTAGAGGACCGAAAAGTTTATCTCAATATTTAACAGTCAAGACTACACATGGTTGCATGCAGATATCCAACCTTCCCATGTGTAGATGTCATCAACTGGATTGTTTCACACATTGATGAGAAGACCATGACATTGAGCAATGTTAGCGGGCAAAAACTTGCTACCTTTTTGGTAGAAGATTATCAGTGCATGTATGATTTTCTAGAGTAAGTGAGGCTCATGGACTCATATTTATATGCCATGAAAAACAATGTGAAGACTAGAGACATTGTTAAAGGTTGGGTGAAAGAGAAATCGAATTTTCGATAGACACCCACCCATTTATACAAAATAAAGTCTCTTAGGAAGGCCTACCAACTCTTGGTTATCTTAGATTGTAGGATCCATCGTCAAAAAAGCGAAAAGACCTTTCCTGAAGGCTGGGAAGTCTTATTGAGCTAGGTTATTAGCAAGGGGAACCCATTCAACTAGTCACATTTTTTGGCTTGACAGTTGAGAGCCCATATATCACAGGCCCTAAATCCTCCCAAATGTGAACAACAAAGGTTTTATATGTTTTCATATTTACTGGATCTAATCTACACACATAATTAGTTTCCTGGCATGAACTGGACATGGACACCATGAGAAACTTCCATGCATATATATTGTAAAATGATTTCGAATTGCAGTCATCGAGGGGTAATGGAACAAATAACTGACCATTTCATCATTATGCTTTACGATCTCATATTTGAAGAAGAACCCCCTTACATGTCACATGGAGAAATGAAGGAAATAAAAAATATCACAGATTGGTTTGCCTCACCAAATGACACCTTCCTTAGAGTGTTTAGTGGAGAGAAGTCACTGCATGTTTTTCCAAGGTATGCCACCGAAAACATTTTCAGTAGCTTTGCACATGAATAATAAATCACCTTCACGAAATATTCCTATGCAAATTAGTTTATACGAGATAAAGAAATTGAAAGTCATAGATATTAAGGGAAAGGAGATAATGAAGTTTGCATTCGATAATTGAGACTTTAATCCATATGATCCCCATATAATTTGCAAAGACCACAGTGTGAGAATTTACTTTCAATAGCTCAACGAGACATTCCATTGTCCCGAGGAGGATCTAGAGAGGAATTTCTACAATGCCTCCAAACCCCGTGATCTGGTTAGTTTAGCAGGGACTTCACAGGCCACTCCATAGAAGGAAACAACTCCAGAAGCAACACCAGTAGAAGGAGAAAATCCCGTACAAGATGATAAGGGAAAGATAAAGGTTACTGATAGTCTAGGGGGAGAAAAAAGCTGCAAGATGAAAGCATATCCAATCCTTGTGAAAGTAACTTTAGAAAAAAAAAGAGAGGAAGAAGAGGATACATAGAGCAGAGTAGAGGAAGAGAGAAAAGCAGAGCTTCCAGGAAGCAGAAATGAGATTGAAGAAAGCAGAACAAGATCTCAAGGAAGAATGGGAACTGAGGAGGAAAGAACAAGAAGAGAAGAAGAAATAGGAAGAATAATAAAGGAAAGGCTCTATAGCAAAATAAATAACACCAATATAGGTTGAAGAGAAAGAAAAAAACCAACCAACAACAGATGAGGAGGGTGAACATATGCGGGATCATGAGCTTTCTTATCAGATTTAATAATTGATTGGAGTTGCAGATATGGAGTTGGAACTGGAGCTGTATGATGAGGATGTTGACATGAAGTTGAGTGCACCACAAGTCACCGTTCATTCTCCACCACCTCCAGTAACAAAGTTAGCTTTGAGAAAAGAAGGGGATGTTGTTCCTCTTGAAGATGATCTGGTAATGGAATAGTACAATCTGTCTTATGATGAATTCCAAAATAGAATTTTAAAAGAATGGAGAAATCATTTTTCGGATGATCTTGCCTCACCTGCATTCACGAGAGAGAGAGAGTGATAGTGGAAAACACTAGCAAGAATCTGAATGCCATTGCCGAAGCGAAATTAGCCTTTGCAGTTGTAGCAAGATAAAATATTCAGTATTTGACCACCGAGAATAAGTAATTGGTACATAAATTATAGGCTTCATGAAAATAGATAGAAAAACATCGCACAACAACACAAAATGTAGTTTCCGCATAGGTCTACTTGGAGGAAATGGGAGTAGAGACACTTGGTGAAGTATCAACATTTGGAGAGAACATGCAGGACCTCTATGAGGAGCTCATAACCGTACATAATGAAATTTTCCACTTGCATGGTTTGCAATAGTAGAGAAGATATTTTTTGAAAACTCTTAAGAATGTACAAGCTTCCATCGTCACCATGCATGAATGGACAATCCGATACAAAGGGTCACCACTTAACTTACCAAAGAAAATGAAGCTGTTAGCCATCCATAATTTTGACATATTCAAATGATGGCTAAAACAGGTCTTTAGCCTTCAAGAAACAAATTTGGAGCAAATCTGTGAGTTCTTGAAGCCCTACTGTGTCTCTTGTCCAAAAGACCCATCTCACTAATGTTTTCTCTTAGAAAATCCTTCAAAGAAGCCCTGCTGATTCAAAAAGGAAACTGCCTTCAAAGCCATAATTCCCACCATTTCTCCATTTCAAAATATTCCCTTCATGTCACCCATTTTCCTCATTTTACCCTTTATTTCCTTCAAAATCCCCTTAAAACCTTATAAATAATCTTTATTTGGTTTTGAACCCCTTTTTCTGACTTATCAGAACCCCTTAAAAGGCCTCAAAAAACCCCATTTCGACCATTTCTTTGGTCATTTTAACCTTAGGGCTCAAGCGCCTTTCGGCTTAGCCCTAGCCCCTTCTCCTCATGTGGCCTGGTGCCCGTGACCAAGTGGTAAGCCCATCGACCATCGGCGTTGGTCTTAACCCCTTCCCTGATATCCTTTCTTTGCAGATGGCTCATCTCCGCCGATGGCCATCGCATCGCTCCACCACATCATTTCATCGCATCGGGCTTCGCCTTTTCCCTTTCCTCCTTCCCGCTTCCAAAACTCTTCGCCGTCGATGCGCACCCTCTGACCATATCTCTGCTGGTTGATCGCATCCGATTCAATGGTCTGCGCTCCATCGGCCGTCGCACTTCGCAACTTCCCATTTCCACTTCCCAAACGCCTTTTCTTGTTCATCTCTGCTGATATGATCCTAACTGTTGATATTTTTGCGATCCAACGGTCTCCTCTCCTTCCCCCATCAACCATCCAACGACCCTCGCATCTCCCACCATATATTCTCCCGACCCCTTTCATGAACCTTTCACTCCCATAAGAAAGATCTCAACCATTGATCTTTAAGATCCAACGGTCGCGACTTATCCTCACCATTCATTCCACCATATAAAATTTCTCCCTGCACATTAAACAAATCCGCTACATGAAAAAGAAGATGATGTCACTCTTCCTATCCCACCACTCCTCTGATCGATCAACTCTATTGTATCACACTCATTCCACACCGTTTATTTAGCTCCCCTAGATCCAACGACTGGCATTCATCTTCGCACCCAATTCACCAATTCTCCCCACCATGCAGTTTCTACGCGAAATAGGTGGTTTTTCAGAGACACGTGTCAGCCACCAGACCGTATCGCGTTCGATTAGCCCCAAACCGCTTACCACCTCGACCTCGCGCAAAAACCACCTCCAGTTTTCTGCGAAACCACCTATCATTATTTTGCGCCCTTATTCAAATGAAACCCTGGTTTCACCTATCCACCATGGTTTACCCTCCATTGCTACATTCGCACTTCCTTCGCAAAGCTCCTCCACCCTCGCTCGAGCTTTCCAAAGAAGTTTAAGCCCCCGTGCAGGTTTTATTTAACAGGTTTTAGTGTTTTTTGCAGGTTTAATGGCAGTTCTAAAATAAAAAGCCGTCCCACAACAAATATAGTTGTAGAGGCCAAGGATGACGATCCTCTGTGGCCGAATTCAATGCAGAAAGGGACATAAAGGGCCGAATAGTCAAGTTTTAACCAATTCTTTATGGGCATTGGTGACACAGTGAGCCCTCCATTGCAAGCCACCTGTACACAGCAATCAAATGAAGACCAAATATTGAAGATCAGAAAGGAGATTAAAGATAAATGATTTAAGGAATAAGTTGAAGATTAAGAGCCTTAATCCACAGATTCAAAAGATAAAGCATGAAGAAAATAAATCAAAGATGATCCGAGAAGGTCTCAAAGGGCCTTAAAGCACAAATTAAAGCCTAAATCAATGTTTAAAGTATCAAAGATAGACATATTAGCAAAAGATGCTTCAAAATGCCAGATCATTGAAGCAATTAATCCCTGGAAAGCCAAAAATGCCACGTACAGTTCTATTTACCTCAAAAGAATACATATTAAATGCACAGTTAGAGATATTTTTCCAAAGACACCTTGACAACCATCCTGATGACAAAACCTCTTTAAAATGTCAGGGCAGTTATTATAAAGGCATGGGTGGCCTTGAAACTAAATGTTTCATCTAACTTGTCCCAGAAGCCAAGACAAAGTTACTGCAGTCAGAAGATATCTCCAAAAGCACACACTTTAGAGTTATTACCAGCCTACCAGATATGCCTCAAAGTCAACAAAAACTACTGAATGGTCTAAACAATTAATGCAATGTTTATTGAGCAGAGTGAAGCATTCGATGCACTTCTCCTCTGTCTTAATTGATCATTAATATCATCTCTTCCACCACTCCTCCTCATTTACCTATAAGTAATCTTTGAAGTTTCATTGTAAATGGTTGGAAAATTGTTAATTGTTGAACTGTTATTGAGTAAGAGTTGCTGAGTAGTTGTAATATAGTAGGCTGGGAAGAGAAGTATTGGATTGTAGAAAGCCATTGGATTCAAAGTATGTGACTGGTTTTGCACATCAAATAAACAAGCAGATTCACAGGATCCTGGTCTATATTATTGGTGATGTTTTCTTACTATAATTGTTATTCTCCTTATGTTTCCATACTATCCATTTTCTCTGATAAAGAACAACAAATTTAGATTAGGATTTACTGTAAAAGGTACCCTAATTCTCACTGATAAGCTTTGTCTTTATGTTTTCTTCTAATTGTGTGTTTGAAAATGAATCAATAGAGTATAACCAGTCAAGGAGTGTTGGTGAGCTCATGTCTTGCAGTGTAGAACTTGAGATTCTGTTCTTGAATGTTATTGAAAGGTTTGCTAAGTAGAGTTGAACTAGGGAAGTCTATGGTTAGCCCTGTCCTCTAGTTTTTTCTCCAATAGCCATCTTTGAAAAGTTCCCTTGAGAGTATGCCAAAAGCAGGATAGGTTCAAAGTCCTTACTTGATCTTAGGCTACTTTTTATGCTTATCTTAAATGTTTTCTACTTTCTGAAAGTAGCCTGTTGGATTACTGGATTGTTGTCTTTTAAAGTTGCTTTAGTAGGATTATTTCCCTGCAAAGAAGTCTATGGTTTGCCCCGTCCTTTGGCTTGCTTCCAAATCAGTCACTTTGAAAGGCTCTTGTTGTTTAGCGAAGTTAATATATTCTTAATTGGTTATTAGCTTTGCTTCTTTCACATCATTTCTCAATGTTTCATACCACAAACTCAACTTAAAGAGATATTTTGATATAGATGACTTGCCCTATGGAAACCCTTGAATACTTGTTGTGAAAGTAAACCCTTTTATGACTCCATAGCCCAATGGATTGACACTTTTTCTTAACCTATCTTCGCATGCTGAAATATCCTTCAAGTTATTCCCTCCTTCACACTTCACATGACCTTCTCAATTAATGATCCCCAACCAACAAACAAAAAAATCCCTTGTGCTTCATAACTAGCCTAATATCATATCATAAGCCTTAAAGCATATCATTATAAAACACATATAGAGATATCCCTCTCTGAATCTAGGAGGGCTAGATCCTAGGATTCCAAAGTGGTTCTGATGTTGCCTTGTCATTTGGTATGCCAATTTGCCAAATCACAGGAACCCCAACATAATGGTGACTCCACTGGGGACTTCTGAGTAAATTGCATCTTAGACATCCTTAAGAGCTCAGAAGACCCACAAAATCCTTATATTGGTATTCAATTGCTGATGGTGGACAAAAAATCATCTTAAAACATTTGAAATCATCCACCTGGTGACTCCACAACTCCTAAAAGACCAAAAGACTCCACTGGTGATCAGTAGGCCTAATGATTACCCCTGGTTTCACAAAGACTCCACTGGGAAACCCATTTTATCATAACATCAATCATACTCAGTCAAGGAAACTTTGAGGATTAGGTTTTCTTTGTTAAAGACTAGTTTGCCTCTAAATATTGTCATATTTGGCTAACTTTTCTTTTCTGTTGGTCCAAAATCAACATAGTGGTCACTCCACTAATAGAAGACTCTTAACAAGTTGCAAAAATGCAGTCAAGTTTCATAGCAGAGTTTCGTTATGGAATATCAAGTGAACTGGTAGAACTTGAATGTGAGGACCTTCCAAAGGTTATCCTTCTCAGCTCAAAATTCAAGGCTAACCCCGAGGTCCTGAAAATTTTTCTAGAATCGGTAATTGAAAGATATGAAACTGAAATTGAAATGTTGAATTCACAAGATCAGTCATACCAATTCAGGGGTCCCAAAGCATTTTTGGAAAGTCTCCCTCCCCCAAAGCAAGAATAAATTTCACTGCCTTTTGATGTGCAAGAAAAGGATGATTGTGCTTTCAAGAGCCACACTGAAGATGTAGTGAACAAAGTTGTCAAGGATGCAGATAGCCTACCAGTCATGGAAGGCCTAAAAGAAGAAAGTTTACATCATGTTTTTGTTGATCCTGTGGCAGAGTATATGGAGGCCCTGATTGGCTCAAGTTCCCAAGAATTGATCCTTTTCAAGAGCTAGATACATCAGGAGTGGTCACCACTTGTGGTGGCCTTGGTTTTGAAGACCTACATTCAAAGTACCCTGTGGTTATCTCTGACAAGAAGTCAGATTTTCTACCCTTTTTTGTTACTGCTTAACTGGCTACATTGGCACTATTGTATCATATAAAACAATAGAGATTTCCAAGTTAGATTAGGGTAGGTAGGAATGTCAATAAAGCTCAGCCTGTGAGCATTTAGTTAGTTTTGGTTTTTTTCTTTGAAAAAGAAAAAGAAAATATACAAAAAAAAATTGAAAAAGAGAAAAGAGGGCAGATTGAAAAGAAGAAAGGTACAACCCCATACCAAAAAAAGAATGAGAGTCTGAAAGTGTGCAAGCTTAAATGCCACTACCAAAACAAAGCACTGCTATTTTAGTAATACAACCTAATAATGACTAGATAGATTTCAATTTCCCGCTGATAGGTTAGTGAATCAGATTAGCCAAAAAAATTAATCTTGGCTTATCAGTAGATTAGATTAGGATAGAAAATAATGGTTCAAACATGCTCAAAATCTGAACCAAAGAATCAAAAGAAAATATGGCTCTAACAAGCTCAAAACCTAAGCCAAAGAAAGGAAAAAGAATGGTTCTAACACGCCAAAAACTTGAACCAGAAAAAGAAGAAGAAGACAACTCAAATAGATCAAAATCAAAACTGAAAAAGAAAGGAAGGACTCTCATTGTTTTCATATATTAAGCCTTCCAAGTTTTTTTTAATTTTTGGAAAATAAAGGTCTATGTGCAGTTTGTTTTTGATGCCATAGCCATCACAACAAATCAGACAGCTTAATCCTGGTTGACTGTGTTTTCAATTTCGGTTTTAGAATATAATGAATGCAGATCTGTCAGACAACTTAATCCTAACAGATAGTAGTTAGGTAGAGAATTTTTGAGTGCAACCGTTTAATCTGGACTCATGGAAGTTATAAGGGTAGATTTAGATTAGTTTTCTTGCTTTCAATAAAAGAATAAAATGTTGATGTTAAAGGTTTTTAAGTCCAAGTGCACCCTGCGGAAGAAAAAATGTTAGGAAAGTAGGCTATGTAGGTAGTTGTTTGGGAGAAATTGATTTGTTATGATGTAATGCTGATCATATTTTCAAGCAGCATGATCAAAGAAGAAGAGGTTGTCAAAATGCAAAGCACAGGTCTACATTCCAGAGATAAATCTCTGAGGTTCTTGACACCTCCAAGGAGCTGCCATCCCCAAGAGGAGCCACTGTTAGCCATCCATAATTTTGACATATTCAAATGATGGCTAAAACAGGTCTTTAGCCTTCAAGAAAAAAATTTGGAGAAACTATGTGAGTTCTTGAAGCCTTGCTATGTCTCTTGTCCAAAAGACCCATCTCACTGATGTTTTCTCTTAGAAAATCCTTCAAAGAAGCCCTGCTGATTCAAAAAGAAAAATGCCTTCAAAGCCATAATTCCTACCATTTCTCCATTTCAAAATATTCCCTTCATGTCACCCATTTTCCTCATTTTACCCTTTATTTCCTTCAAAATCCCCTTAAAACCTTATAAATCCTCTTTATTTGGTTTTGAACCCCTTTTTCTGACTTATCAGAACCCCTCAAAAGGCCTCAAAAAACCCCATTTCAGCCTTTTCTCCGGTCATTTTAACCTTAGGGCTCAAGCGCCTTTCAGCTTAGCCCTAGCCCCTTCTCCTCATGTGACCCGGTGCCCGTGACCAAGCGCTAAGCCCATCGGCCGTCGGCTTTGGTCTTAACCGCTTCCCCGATATCCTTTCTCCGCCGATGGCTCATCTTCGCCGATGGCCATCGCATCGCTCCACCACATCGTTTCATCGCATCGGGCTTCGCCTTTTCCCTTTCCTCCTTCCCGCTTCCAAAACTCTTCGCCACCGATGCACACCCTTCGACTGGATCTCCGCCGGTTGATCCCATCTAATCCAACGGTCCGCGCTCCATTGGTCGTCACACTTCGCAACTTCCCATTTCCACTTCTGAAACACCTTTTCTTGTTCATCTCTGCCGATATGATCCTAGCCGTTAATCTTTTTGCGATACAACGGTCTCCACTCCTTCCCCCATCAACCATCCAACGGCGCTCGCGTCTCCGACCTTATATTCTCTTGACCCCTTTCATGAACCTTTCGCTTCCGTAAGAAAGATCTCAACCATTGATCTTTAAGATCCAACAGTCGCCGCTTATCCTCACCATTCATTCCACCATATAAACTTCCGCCCCGCGCATTAAACAAATCCGCTGCACGACAAAGAAGATGACGTCACACCTCCGGTCCCACCACTCCTCTGATCGATCAACTCTGTCATATCACACTCATTCCATACCGTTGATCTGGCTACCCCAGATCCAACGACTGGCATTCATCTTCGCGCCCAATTCACCAATTCTCCCCACCATGCAGTTTCTACGTGAAATAGATGGTTTTTTAGAGACATGCGTCAGCCACCAGACTGTATCGCGTTTGATCAGCCCCAAAACGCTTACCACCTCGACCCCACGCGAAAACCACCTCCGGTTTTCTGCAAAACCACCTATCATTATTTCACACCCTTATTCAAATGAAACCCTAGTTTCGCCTATCCGCCATGGTTTACCCTCCATCGCTGCATTCACACTTCCTTTGCAAAGCTCCTCCGCCCTCGCCCGAGCCTTCTGAAGAAGTTTAAGCCCCCGTGCAGGTTTTATTTAACAAGTTTTAGTGTTGTTTGCAGGTTTAATGGCGATTCTAAAAAAAAAGCCATCCCACAACAAATCTAGTTGCAGAGGCCGAGGATGACGATTCTCTGTGGCCGAATTCAATGCAGAAAGGGACATAAAGGGCCGAATAGTCAAGTTTTAACCAATGCGTCATGGGAATTGGTGACACAGTGAGCCCTCCAGTGCAAGCCACCTGTACACAACAATCAGATGAAGACCAAATAGTGAATATCAGAAAGGAGATTAAAGATAAAGGATTTAAGCAATAAGTTGAATATTAAAATACCTAATCCACATATTCAAAGGATAAAGCATGAAGAAAAATAAATCAAAGATGATTCGAGAAGGTATCAAAGGGCCTTAAAGCACAAATTAAAGCCTAAATCAGTGTTTAAAGTATCAAAGACAGACAAATCAACAAAAGACGCTTCAAAATGCCAAATCATTGAACCAATTAATCCCCAGAAAGCTAGAAATGCCACCTACAATTCCATTTACATCAAAAGAATACATATTAAATGCACAATCAGAGATATTTTTCCAAAGACACCTTGACAACCATCCTGATGAAAAAACCTCTTTAAACTGTCAGGGCAGTTATTATAAAGGCATGGGTGGCCTTAAAACTAAATGTTTCACCTAACTTGCCCCAGAATCCAAGACAGAGTTACTGCAGTCAGAAGATATCTCCAAAAGCACACACTTCAGAGTTATTACTAGCCTACCAGATATGCCTCAAAGTCAACAAAAACTACTGAATGGTATAAACAGTTAATGCAATGTTTATTGAGCAGAGTGAAGCATTCAATGCACTTCTTCTCTGTCTTAATTGATCATTAAGATAATCTCTTCCACCACTCCTCCTCATTTACCTATAAATACTCTTTGAAGTTTCATTGTAAAGGGTTGGAAAATTGTTAATTGTTGAACTGTTATTGAGTAAGAGTTGCTGAGTAGTTGTAATATAGTAGGTTGGGAAGAGAAGTATTGGACTGTATAAAGCCATCGGACTCAAAGTATGTGACTGGTATTGTACATCAAATAAACAAGCAGATTCACAGGATCCTGGTCTATATTATTGGTGATGTTTTCTTACTGTAATTGTTATTCTCCTTATGTTTCCATACTGTCCATTTTCTCTGATAAAGAACAACAAATTTAGATTAGGATTTACTGTAAAATGTATCCTAATTCTCATTGATAAGCTTTATCTTTATGTTTTCTTCTAATTTTGTGTTTGAGAATGAATCAATAGAGTATAACTAGTCAAGGAATGTTGGTGAGCCCATGTCTTGCAGTGTAGAACTTGAGATTCTGTTCTTGAATGTTCTTGAAAGTTTTGCTAAGTAGAGTTGAACTAGGGAAGTCTATGGTTAGCCTTGTCGTCTAGATTCTTCTCCAAAAACTAGATTTGAAAAGTTCCCTTGAGAGTATGCCGAAAGCAAGATAGGTTCAAAGTCCTTACTTGATCTTAGGCTACTTTTTATGTTTATCTTAAATGTTTTCTACTTTCTGAAAGTAGTCTGTTGGATTACTGGATTGTTGTATTTTAAAGTTGGCTTTAGTAGGAGTATTTCCCAAAGAAGTCTATGGTTTGCCCTGTCCTTTGGCTTGCTTCCAAATCAGTCACTTTGAAAGGCTCTTCTTGTTTAGTGAAGTAATAGATTCTTAATTGGTTATTAGCTTTTCTTCTTTCACATCATTTCTTAATGTTTCATACCACAAGCTCAAGTTAAAGAGATCTTTTGATATATATGACTTGCCCTATGGAAACCCTTGAATAGTTGTTGTGCAAGTAAACCCTTTTATGACTCCATAGCCCAATGGATTGACACTTTTTCTTAACCTATCTTCCCATGCTGAAATATCCTTCAAGTTATTCCCTCCTTCACACTTCACATGACCTTCTCAATTAATGATCCCCAACCAACAAACAAACAAATCCCTTGTGCTTCATAACTAGCCTAATATCATATCATAAGCCTTAAATCATATCATTCTAAAACACATATAGAGAGATCCCTCTCTGAATCCAGGAGGGCTAGATCCTAGGATTCCAAAGTGGTTCTAATGTTGCCTTGTCATTTGGTATGCCAATCTGCCAAATCACAGGAACCCCAACAGAAGCCACAGACAAAGTTGGAGAAATAAAAGGTTCCAATATTGATTAAGAACAACAAACAACTCACCTCATTCATTAGAAGTATTCAGGCCTCATATGCACGATTTTACAACAATTTGTATTTATTGGTGAAATAAAACATGATCCCATTAGTTTTCTCACTCACTGAATCCAAACGAAGACACCCGGTCAGGCATGAGATTGAAGAGTCCTTGGAGTAGCTGAGACAAATTTCAACCAAGGAGGATTTGGAGTTGAACAGACAGAACATGCAAAACTACATCGATGGTCCTTTCTAGATTAGAACAATGTTGCTCCTACTTGAGAGGGAAGTGAAAAATGGCTCCAAATCATTGTACCCGAATGCTCTATAGGCTAGTGTCCATTTCCATTCAGGCACCAAGATAAAGTTTGGTGATTTCATCGCACAATACCGATCTTGGCACCAATATGTGACAAAGAAGCATCAAGTGGAAGTTGTTGAGCTAGATTTTCCCCAAACTCAAGAATCATAGTGTTTTTTCTTGTTAGGCTGTCAAGTTGTCTTTACCCTATTTTTTCTTATATGGGTATGAGTGTAAAACGTATTATTATTTGTAATTATTTGTGAATTTAAATTCCAAGTCTCAATATTGGAATGTGAAGAGTCATGATGTAATGTAATGAGTCAATTTGTAAAGAATTTGAAGATTCATGAGGGGAGTCCAAGAGTCACAAAGGGGTATGTGAAGAGTCACCCCCTTTTTTATAAATATATCCTCATAACTCATGTAAAGGGATTTTGGCCCGCCAAGATTTTGGCTAGGCTTATGATTAGGAAAAGTTTGGGAGTTTTGTGAGAGCCTTGGCTTCTATGTAGTGTAGAGGGAGTATACTTATTTAGAGTAGGTGTTGTTGACTTTAACGTTCCACTATTAGGGCTAGTGGTTCATCATTGGTGTATGGATTATTGGAACTTTATTTTTTAATAAATCTCATATCTGACACACTTTCATGCATATGTTGTGAATATAGTAGGAATATTCTTGTTGTATTTGCAATGTATGTTATTTAAATTATGCTTATGCTTATGAAATATTTCATTTTCATTTGTATGAATCTTGTTGAACGCATGCTGTTGTACTAATTCATCACCTTAACTTGTGGACTATTCCAAATGTTAACCCGTGATGTCATTATGCTCGTGTGATCCTTTGAAGATGCATACTATTACATGATTATAAGGGGCTCACTTACTTTCCCTTCATGTGTTGGAACTGTTCATGCATCACACTTGAATATTTGTAGGGTCACACAATTTCTCTCGCCAAAGTCACCGTACACCACTTTATGCATTTTTGCATCCAAGGTATATCATTAACCAGCTACTGCTGGGGCTCCTAGACCAAACAATGTGAGGTCTAGTTGGGACTTCATATCGAGGAGATCCTATAATATTACAAAATGGGGAAAGCAGGAATATAGCTCATAATAATGGAAATATCAGCAAGTATTAACACATTACATATGAGACAAATGATATATCCATGGTATTATGTATAAAAACAATAAATAAGTACAAGATCTTTGGGATCA
Source organism: Pinus albicaulis (assembly GCA_034641835.2). Taxonomy (NCBI): domain Eukaryota; kingdom Viridiplantae; phylum Streptophyta; class Pinopsida; order Pinales; family Pinaceae; genus Pinus; species Pinus albicaulis. Next base: position 587,096,066 of record CM076573.1, on the reverse strand, counting down.
AGCCTCTCAAGGTAGGCAAAAGAAGCCTCCAATGCCAAAATGCACCTAAAAAATGTAATACACTGCTACACAAAGTACTGAAGCAAGCACAATGCAGTTTTAATGAATAATACTACATCTAGGATATATAAATAAATGGATCTGAAAATATCATGCTCATACAAGGCAAAAAAATGGAGATCTATGCTCCCATACACTTTTCCTAGACATCCAGGAAGGGTTTCCGGAAATACACAAAATATGAATGGTGGATATAAAGCCCTAGGGCTAAATATGCACTTAAATTGAAGCACATATAAGGAGGGGCTGAATCTTATGTATATATGAAAGAACTCCTCCTTTGGACTCTCTCAATGAAAGGTTGATCCCTTCAATGGAAATCAAACACTCCAAATGGAGCACTGAACCTACCTCTGCAACAACTCACTAAAATAACGCAGATCTGGACTGGAACTACTCTGTAGGGGATAAAATCAACTTGGCCTGATGCTAAATATGTGAAATAAGCCTAAGGGGCTCCTTTATGGGCATCCCAATGGAAGGAAACCTTCCATCACTGCAAAATTAGCTCAGAAAACACCCAAAAAGATCTTCCACTGCTGCACCCTACAACTCAACACATCTCTCAAAAGAAAATACACTGTACCACAAGAATGAATCTTGGTCTAAAACCTGAATGTGGAAATGTAGTGCAAAGCTATTCCAAGAGGCCTCTCAAGGATAGAGGTGGGATTCTTGATCAGGAACACCCGGTGCTAAACAACACTGCAATCTTAGCTAAACAACTGAAGAAAGCTTATATGTCTAAACAAACCATATAATAAAAACATAACATGTCATAACATGAATCATATGGCTTGCATCCTCTTCCTTTTATAAGAAATTAGCTTCCAAACCCTAAGCCCCATCCATTAATGACACTACTTCCATGTAATGTGTCTCCATATTAAACTGTGTTGTTCCTCATTGAATGCCACTCCTCCATGACAACGCTGTTGATTTGGTCAAGGTTGACCCAGTCCACATGATCTAGCCCCTGTTCACACCTTAGGGTGCTTTATTAAGCTGAAAATATTGTCCAATTTCACATGAGAAGTGGTTTTATTCCTAATAAAGGGATTTATGGGTCTCCCTACCCACTTATTCATCAAACAAGAAAGCAAAATTAGATTTTAATATTCCAATTAGCTGCATGCTAATTTAGGAATATTACAATCCTCCCCTCCCAAATGTTTCTTGTCCTCAAGCACCTACAAAGATAGATATGAAAAATATAAGGAACCTTCATCCCCATGTGAAGCTCCATCCTCCAAGATATCATCCATATAAAATGAGTCACCCTCCATAATGGTAATTCATAGAAAAAATCCTCTCATCTACTCATGAGAGGCACCTCCCAAGTGCTCAAGCTACCCAAATGGCTCATCCCATAAGGAAACAAGAGACCCAATGTAATAATCATGGATGGTCCAATGCTCTCCCAGAAATATGAAACATAAGAACCATGGAGAATCTCTCTCTCAAAGGGCACATCCAATCCTTCCATCCTCCCTCTAATCATTCCCATAAAAAGAATAAGTACATCATCAATATATGGGATCAAAACTAGTGATACATAAACAACCAAATGCAATAATGGAGGTGGATCATAGTCCCACATGTGGAACCAGCATAGTACATCTCCTGACTATCTCAGATCATGATAAGGTAAGTGGTTTCCCCACCACTTACTTGCTGCCATAGTTTTCTCACAAGTTCTGAAGAGGTGAGAAATGTTTGGTGCCTTTGGTGCACACCCGGAATGATGTATCATCTCCCTATCTCCTCCTAGGGAGTGGCCATGTTCAGTAGTGTTTATGGCCCAAAGTTGGCCATGAAGTTTGTAAGGAAGATTGCTCCTACTTGGAGCAATGGCCTACATATACATGGTAAAGGAGTGCAAATAATCATGAAGTAAAATATCATGCATATAAATATGTTCCTTACCATAATATCTGCTCATAAAAATGGAGTGGTCCATAGATAGATCCCCTCTCATTCCAAAAGAGGAAAGAGGTGGCTGTGATAAATCTTCCATAGAGCTATGTATATCCCCCATCTCCACATGATCCATGAATCTTCTAAAATGCTGATATACCTCCTCTTCAAAGCCTTCCCAAGTGTATCTCTCCATGATGGTGTTGTAGGCTCTCATGGAATAAGTGTGGCTGAAAAGAAATTCTTCATAAGCTCTTTGTAGTAGCTTCTCCTTGGGCTTGGAAGCTCTAGACAAGAATATCTTACCATGATATTAGATTACCTCATCTCTAACTAAATATCTCTCCTCTTGTAGCTGGTCATCAAGTATCACACAAGTGAAAATATCCTTGGAATAATCCACCAATAGGTGGGATTTCCAATATGGATCTACCCTCCAAAGTGACAGCGCTGATGATCTGTCATAGAAAGCATCTGCCATGTATTTTTCCTCCTCTTTGACATCTCCCATGCCAAAGTGACATATTGGAAGACTACTATCCTCCCCTTGCTACTCCTTTCTCAGCGCAGAATATGAAATGAGAGTGGGTAATGATGATGTTGGAAGAATGTATCCCTTTTCCTTGAGTCCACCCAAGACTCTCAACGTTGTAAAATGACCTCCCAATGTTCTCACTTCTCCTGGATCTATGGGTGGTGCAACATGTTGAGAGAACTCCTTGATTCTCCTCCAATCAGGGGGTATCCCTGGTGGAATGCCTCCATGTAATGAAACATCAAGGCCTAGAGCAGGCTGTATTTGTGAGTGGACTAATTTGTCCCTACCCTCACTGCGCAAATCATCCTCCTACTTCTTTGCATAAACCTCCTGAAAAGGATGGGTGTGTATGTTTCCAATCACTGGATGCTAGCCCTCCTTCTCATCTTCTCCTACATCCTGCAAGATCTCACAGTCTAAGGTGTTTTATTCAAATGTAATCAACCCATGTACACCCAACATCTCCTTGGTGTCAAGAGCCTTGATCACAAAAGGATGATCTATCATAGTGTGTGTCCCCAAGACTATATTCAATGTTGGAAAACACTTCCTCCATTGTTTTGTCTCATTTCCTATCAATATAGACACATGCTGCTCCTGATCTTCATATGTAAGATCCCTTGGAACTTCTTGCAAAGATACAAGAGCTCCTCTAGTTGAAGAAATTGCTTCATCTCCATCTAAAAATAGAAGTAGATCTCCTCCTACTGTCACAACGCTAGAGGATCTTTCCAGCTCTTCCTCTTCCTTCTCCTCATCAATGGAGAATACCTCATCATTAAGAGATCCTTTTTCTTGATCTCCTCTTGAAGGAGGAATCCTCAAGTCTTATTCTTGAGAAGAAAGTTCTTGCTGAAGTGGGGATTTTTCCCTAGGCAAAGCATGTTGCAGATATTTAACCCCCTCAACAATGTTTTGAAATGGAGTTGGTTTCATGGATCCTTCCAACTCATGCAAAGGTTCTGATTTCTTGGGTTTGGTTTGCTCTCCCAAGGAAGTTTCAGATTGTTTCAAATCAAATATTTTCACTAACCTCCTAGTGAACTTTGAATAATTAGATATATTTGCATTATTCAATGAAAAAGATTCAAATAACCACCAGGCGTAAGCCTTACCTTCAAGATGCAACACTTCTACTCTAATGGATTCCTCTTCTGAAACTTGATCCAACTGGAAATATGTGTCTAGCTCCTTTACCCAAGCCTTGGATATGCTCTTGGGTGACCCATAAAAAGTAGGTAGAAAGAATCTACCCAAAGTGTGTTTCATGCACCCTCTTCTTCTATTGTGATTACTGGGTCTCCTCTCTTCTTTGAGTTGACAAAATCCCTGGAATTTTAGATGCTTCTTGAATATAGTCACTAAGAGTCTCCTCCTTTAGTGTTTCTCCTTCCTCTTCTTCTCTTGCCAAGAATGAAAGCATGGTACCACGTTTTAGATCTGATTGTGTGGCAAAATCATCACACACATAATATGAATAACTAGAGATTTCTTTATGTGTAAATATTCTTGAGGGACCTTCATGTATTTCCCTCCTCATTCCCTTTATCTCTCTTTTAAGCTCATGCATAGCTTGGAGAAGAAGTTCTGAAAAAATCTTTCCCTCTATTTCTCCAAATAATGGAGACTTGCCTTTTTCTCTTCTATGAGTCTTTTGTTTTCTGTGAGAAGCTTCTTCTTCTTCTGATAACATAGATGTAATGTCTTCACAGGCTGAGCTAAGATTATACTCTGATACCACTGTAATATTCCCAAATGGGGAAAGTAGGAATATAGCTCATAATAATGGAAATAGCAACAACTATTAATACATTACATGTGAGAAAAATGATATATCCATGGTATTATGTATAACAACAATAAATAAGTACAAGATATTGGGGATCAAGCCCCTCAAGGTAGGCAAAAGAAGCCTCCAATGCTAAAATGCACCCAAAACATGTAATACACTGCTACAAAAAGTACTAAAGCAAGAAAAATGTAGTTTTAATGACTAATACTATAGTTGGGATATATAAATAAATTGATCTGAAAGGATCATGTTCATACAAGGAAAAAAAAATGGAGATCTATGCTCCCATACACTTTTCCTAGACAACCCAGGAAGGGTTTCCAGAAATACACAAAATATGAATGGTGGATATAAAGTCCTAGGGCTGAAGATGCACTACAAATGAAGCACATAGAAGGAGGTGGCTAAATCTGATGTAGATCTGAAAGAAATCCTCCTTTGGACTCTCGCAATGAAGGGCTGATACCTTCAATGGAAAGTAAACACTCCAAATGGAGCACTGAACCTACCCCTGCAACAAATCACTAAAATAATGCAGATCTAGATTGGAACTGCACTGTAGAGGATAAAATCAACTTGTCCTGATGCCAAATATGTCAAATAATCCCAAGGGGCTCCTTTACAGGCCTCCCAATGGAAGGAAACCTTCCTCCACTGCAAAACTAGCTCAGAAAACACCCAATAAGATCTTCCACTGCTTCACGCTGCAACTCAACACATCTCTCAATAGAAACTACATTGTACCACAAGACTGAAGCTTGGTCTGAAACTTGAATGTGGAAATGTAGTGCAAAGCTCTTCCAAGATGTCTCTCAAGGATAGAGGTGGGATTCCCGATCAGGAACACCCAGTGCTAAACAACACTGCAATCTTAGCTAAACAGGTGAAGAAAGCTTGTATGTCTAAATATACCATATAATAAAAACATAATATATCATAACATGAATCATATGGATTCCATCCTCTTCCTTTTATAAGAAACAGACTTCCAAACCTTAAGCCCCATCCATTAATGACCCTACTTCCATGCAATGTGTCTCCATATAAAGCTGCGCTGTTCCTCATTGAATGCCACTCCTCCATGAAAACATTGTTGATTTGGTCAAGGTTGACTCAATCCACATGCTCTAGCCCATGTTCACACCTTAGGGTGCTTTATTAAGCTAAAAGGATGATCCACTTTCACATGAGAAGTGGTTTTATTCCTAATAAAGAGATTTATGGATCTCCTTACCCACTTATTCATCAAACAAGAAAGAAAAATTAGATTTTAATAATCCAATTAGCTACATGCTAATTAGGAATATTACAGATCCCATGAATGTTGGCGGGTCCAAAACTGTCAACATTTCTGGCACTAGAAGGAGGGCCGGATGACAAGCTGAGCCTTTGAAGTCTATTTGAAGTTCCACACTCATTTATGGCTTTACCCAAAATCAAAACCCCGACGTGTTTTTATAAAGCCGCAAATATGAAAGTGTTGGCGACAATTATTCATGACTTGTCAAATTTGAAATTCAATGGTGAGGGTCAAACAACCTTATTTGAGCACATTGCACATTTTCTTGAATTATGCACAAAAAACAACATCCACTGTGAGGATGTTGGTTGTTCATGCTCATGTTCAAAGGGCGCATAAGGGAATCATGTAACACATTGCCTGAAAGATCGATACACTCTTTCAAACATCTTTTCATAAAATTATTTCACACTTTTGATATGTATAATCGCAAAGTTTTGTGGAAGAAAATTCTGAATTTGCAAAAATTACCTAAGGATTTTCATGATAGTTTCATTCATCTTTGCTTTGAATTTCCTGAAGATTAATTTGATCGGACCTTATTTTTAGGGAGATTTCAATATATTGTTCACATTTCATATAATCTGCATGAGAATGAATCTTTTGAACCCCTCCCAACATACCTTAGTATTAGATCTTCTAAATCTGCGACAGACAAAGTTGTTGTTCCAAGTGGCCCTTTGTCGTCTTCTCATCAAATAGATCTAGTTACACAAGTTGAGGTGGGAGAGCTTGAGAATTCATCCGCTGATTTATCACCATCCCCTCCCAACCCACATACTTATAATTTAAGCATAGGTTTGGACTTTGAATTTGATGGTTACGATGGAGTTTTGTCTCTTTTTCCTCCATCCTTTGGTTCCTTTGGTCCTCCAGATTGTGAGCCATTGTGTTCATCAGTTTCGAATCTTTCTCTTGATGTTCATGAGGATAAAGTCTTGAATGGAGTTGGTGTCGAGCAACCAACTTGCGATATCATTTCTTTAGGGGAATTTTGAGGTCTAAAATGGGCCTCCTAAGGAAATTATAAAATAAAAATGGAAATAATAAAATAATATTATATTACACAATCAAATTCTGGAGGGAAAAAAGAAAAAAACTACTTTTTTCAACTCGTATTTTAAACTTATCATCTTATGGGTTTACTCAAATTTTGAGTGGGAACACTCGTAGGATGCATAATTTAATTCCTCATCCAAGGAGTACCCATGTTTCATAATTTTGATGGACCCTGCTACATGAAAAATGAGAAATACATGAAAAACGTGATTGTAATCACGTTTTTTCATGTATTTCTCATTTTTTGTGTAGTAGGGTCCATAGAAAGTATGCAACATGGATACTCCTTGGGTGAGAAATTAATTTTTTCATCCAATGAGTACTCCCGCTCGAAATTTGAGTAAAACCTTAGGGAGATAAGTTGAAAAAACAATTTGAAAAAGTAGTTTTATTATTTTATTATTTTATAATATTTTTACTTTTTTAACTCAAAAATGGTGAATCATCCCCCATGGTTGACATCATCATCTTGAATCCTATTATTTCTTATAAATTTTATTTTTGTTGTACATTATTCTTAAGAGGCCCATTTTAGACCTCAGAAGTTCTCTAATGACGATGATTATGTGTGGGAGTCTACATCTGAACAAGAATTTGTGATGAAGGTGTTAGACTCCTGTATTTCAAAGTATCACAAGGTGATTGATCATTGATAAGATTGTTCATATACTGAAAATAATATTATATGGCTATCATTTATTTTCAGAGAAGAAAGGGAGACCCTGACTGTCAAAGAGCATCATTTGAATCAATTTTCCTTATAGTTTAGTGGAAAGGAGAAAAATGGTTACTGAAAAGGTGTGATGTGCCCTCGTTCCATTTCATTTCATTCACCCTCTTTGCCCCCCTCATTTCCTCCATACTCTCCCATGCTCTGAATCCCTTTCAAACCCCCAAAAAAACCCACATATATAACCTTTCGGGGCTTATTATTTTATAAACCCACTTATATAAAAAGCCGAAAGTGTTAAATGTTATTAGCTCCGCCACCCATCGAACAACCGTAAAGCTTAAACCATAAACTGTAAACCTTACCGCTATATATATTACATATCATATAGCCACTTAAACCATTGGTGGGATCCCTTGTGCCTTATTGCATATCACCATCGCAAAGTTTTGTTACAATAATCAAACGCTAAACCTGTAAATGGCCAATGCGATATGAAGTGGGACCCATTCCCTGCCATGATTTCGTTCCATTTCATTTTCCATTGAAATATATGTTAACTTTGTTGGACATTGGGTTCAACGCTCCCCGTAAGTTTCACGACATGGACTAACCACCTCTCGTGGATCATAACTCTGTGATCCGGATTTATGCAGGAATGCAATAAAATACAGAAATAGACATAAAATCAGAGATTTAGTGGAAATAATACTTCATTTTATTAAAATAAAATGACTAAAATGTGCTTACAAACATAATGTAAATAAACAAGCTAGGGCATTGGTATCTTATCTCTGAGAAGAGATGTGGCGGCTATAGGCCTTTGAACTATCTTACAATGATGCTCAAGGGACTATTTATTATTTAGAAACAACTGAAAATCCTAAACATACAAAACCCTAACCCTAGGAGATGAAGTGCCAAAACTATGGGCCCCATTTGGGTAAATTGGTGTTTCAACTTCCCGGGGATGTAACTTTGGCATACGATCTCCGTTTGACGCGCACCATACCTCGTTAGAAATATCTATCCAAGGACTACAAATTTTGATGTGAGAAAAATTAATTCATGTACCCATATTTCTCTCGATATTCCCAAAAAATGTCGTTTAGGGCCTCAAAACGGCTCCAAAAGTTTAGGACCCGAAAAACTGCTAAAAATAGTAAGTTGTGCCGAAACTGAAAAACTGTAAGTGATAATGGTGGGGCTGCAAGTGGAATAGGCGGGTGGCCACCAATATCCACCTAGATCATTCCTCCCCCATTAGGAAGCAATGGTCCCCATTTCGTTGAGTTCCTCCATGAGATGATGAAACTTTTGCTGAACTTGGTCCCTGGTGAACCACTTGCCTTAGTGCAGGAGATGACCATCTTTGACAACCCGATACAGTTTGATCTTATGTTGGTGAGTGTTCTTGATTTGCATGTCCATGATACAATCTATGGTGGCATGTTCCATGCAGTCTGGGTTTAACTTTTTTGGTGTGAGTTGTTTGACAATGCAAGAGGTGTCCAGTAGAGGCGGGAAGTAGGGACGAAGGCAGTCCATATTGAATACTAGGTGCAGAACAAGGAATGGTGGAATACTAAGCTCAAAGGAATTGTTCCTTATATCTTTGGTGATGGTGTATGACCCATATCAAAGCGAGAAAAGTTTGCGGTGGGGTCCAGTGAGGCGCTCCTTCTATAAATGTAGCCATACTTTGTTGCCCACCTGGAAGTTGTGTGGCATCTGATGTTGATCATGTCATTGCTTGTACTTAGCACTGGCTCTGTCCAATATGTCATGAACCTATTGGAAAATGTGTTGAATGTGCTCGATGAAGCTATTCGCTTTGTTAGCTTCATACTGAACATGAGCCGAATCGGCCTGAGTAGCCACAAATGGCATGACTACGTCAATGGGACATAGTGGCTGGAATCCCAAGCCCACCTGGAAGGGGCTGTGGCCGGTTGAGATGTGGAGAGATCGGTTATAACTGTGTTGTACATAGGGGAGGCTCTCATCCCATGTGTGTGGATGCTTTGAATTGTACAATCATCCTGTTGACGACCTTTGTCTGGCCATTAGTTTGGGGATGGAAAGCTATGGACTTGGTGAGCTTGGTGTCCAGCATTGACCAGAGACTGGAAAAAAATGTGCTAAGGAACCTGTTGTCTTAATTTGATATGATAGACTGTGGGATACCAAAGTGCACCCACATTCGTTCAAAGAAGAGTTTAGCAATGGCTTCTGCTGTGATATTCTTCTTGCAGGCCACCATAATGGCCATCTTCGAGAATCTGTTGACGACCACCAAAACACAGTGGTTTCCATGCTTAGTAGAAGGAAGTCCTGACATGTAATCCATGGAGATGGATTCCCAAGGTCGACTAGGGGTAGGTATCGGAGTATAGAGGCCTTGATCCTTGATGTTCGGTTTGGCAATGGTGCAAGCAATGCACGATCTGATGTACTTCACGACATCTTGTCGAAGGTTCGACCAATATAAATAATTCTACAGTACTGCCACTATTTTCTCGACCCTGAAATGTCCAACGACTCGAATATAGTGTGCTTCCCATTTCATCTAGGCATGCTTGCTTGAAGGAACACAAAGGTGTCCCAGGTGACATAACAGTGCATCTTGGAGGTGAAAATTTGGAACTTGCTTACCCCACAAGAGTGCCTTGTATGTGTGGCCGAATTCTGGATCGCTCTTGTAGAGAAGTGGCCAATCAGAAGTCTCATGCCCATAAGAGTTGAGAATAGTGGTTAGCGCCATGATCGGTGGTCGGCTGAGGCAGTCTACAAAATTATTGGTGCTCCCCTTATTTTACTTGATGTTCAAATGAAATTTTTGCAGATATGTGGACCACTTCTGATGGCGATCGTTCTGTAACTTCCCTTGTGTCTGTATGAACTGCAGGGGTCAGTGGTCTGTGTGGATTATTTTTTCCTTCCCCAAAATGTAATTCTTCCATTGTCGACAAGCCTACACAATGGAATACATTTCTTTGTCATAAATGGGATACTTGCGAACTATGTCGGACAATGTCTCACTGTGATATGCCACTGGATGCCCCTGTTGAGTAAGAACTACCCCAATAGCATAGTCAGAGGCATCTGTCTCAATCTCGAATGGTTGTTTAAAGTTTGGTAATGTGAGCATTGGGGCAGAACAGAGGTGATATTTCAATTCTATGAACAACTTCTGTTGAGATTCCAGCCAAAATAATTTTGCTTTCACTCCTCCCTCGGTGACTTGACTCAAGGGAAAAGTGATATGAGAGAATCCCAACATGAACCTATGGTAGAAATTAGCAAGACCCAAAAAGCTGCGAAGCTATGTTAGAGTGGTTGGGGCTAGCCAATCCTAAATGACTTGGATCTTGGTTGGATCCACATGCACCCCCCTTTCATCAATAATGTATCCCAGATATTGAACCTGGGTCATGCCAAAAGTGCACTTCTCCAAATTGGCACACAACTTGTGTCACCGCAGTATTTTGGAGGACTTGTCAGATGTGGTGGAGGTGCTCTTCCAAATTCTGGCTGAAGATCAGAATGTCATCCAAGTACACCACTACAAATGAGTTAGTGAATGGCCGCAAGTTGTCATCCATCAACCTCATGAAGGTTGAGGGAGCATTCGTCAACCCAAAAGGCATGAACAACCATTCAAAAAGGACCTCCTTGGCTTTGAAGGCAGTCTTCCACACATCAGAGGGTTCGATTAGTACCTGGTGATACCCGAACTTCAAGTCAATCTTGTTGAAATATTTCACCTGTTTGAGTTGGTCCAGAAGGTCATCAACCCGTGGGATCAGGTACCTATTCTAGACAGTGATCTTGTTTAGCACTCGATAGTTAATACAGAGTCTCCAAGTCCCATCCTTCTTCTGTACGAACATGATCAGGCTCCCACAGGGCGATGAACTTGGCCAGATGTGACCTTTCTGCAGTAGCTCCTGAATCTGCCTCTTGATTTCATTGTTCTCCAAAACAGAGTGCTGATAAATCAGTCCATTGGGTAGCAGCACACCTGTGGTCAGATCAATGGGGTGCTTGACCTGACAGTGTAGAGGCACCCCTGTGGGTGAGATGAAGATGTCCACGTACTCCTCCACAACCTTGTCCATTTTGTTAGTATGAATCTTGATTCGAAGTGTACGAAAAAATACCACTTTATTTGCACATAAATTACAGCCCTAACAACAGAAATGACTGCTAATATCTTCAGATCTACAATTAGATGATCAAGAAAAATACTGCAAAAATCTAGATCTATGCATTAGAAGACATTAAACAGTAGAAAAATAAGATTTACTCCATAGATCCAATAGACTAGACATGAATATATCCAATGAATATTTTTATTAATGGCACCTGGGAGGAAAACACAAGAGGGTGTTCCCTATTCTCCTCAATGGGATGGGTTCTTGTAAGTCCTCAACACTTCAGATTTAGAATTCCTCTCTCTTGATGGTGTAGAAAACCCAGACAAAAATGGAAAATATGGTTATGATAATGGATCAATAGCCAAACCAAGAGTTGAGATCCAAAGTGATCTTTAGGCAACAAAAGGTGACAAATGAATGCGAAAACCCTTCTATTTATAACAAAATATTGAGTTAGTATAGAGATTGGTGCATAATTAAAATATGATTAACCAAATCTAGATCCAAATTTTATGGAATATTTTATTATATTTGTTGGAGGGAAAAAGAATTTGACTTGAGTCAAATCCCCTTATTTGTAAATAATAAATAAATCAATGATTTATTTATCATTTTAAGGATGTGATTAAGTAATAATAAATAAATAAGTGATTTATTTATCATTTTAAGGATATGGTTGAGTAATAATAAAATAAATAATCATTTATTTAATTATTTAAGGGTGAATTAGTCATATTTAACAAATAATATTATTTAAATAAGATTTAAACAATTATTCTTTAGAAAATAATAAGATAAATAATGATTTATCTAATTAATTTCTTTGTTTTAGGTTAAATATAACTAGAAATATTAATTAAACTACTGTTTAAATAATTATTTCTTGAGGAAAATCAAACAAATATATATTTATTTAATATTTCCTTATGGGGTTTCTTGTTTAGACCATAAAAAACTTAATAAAGGTGATTTACTAAGTTATTTTCATAGTGAAAGCAATTTTACTTGGAGTAAAATTGGTGTTACATGATGTACTTGGGTCAATCTAATAATAATAGGTTAGATGACCAAAAAATGGTGTAATAGATTGCCCACTAGTGTATGAGCATTAGGAGCTAATCGTATGACCGAAGTACGTTGTAAGAACTCAATCACTAGACATCGAAGGGGAAGTCAAAGAGAGAGAAGTATAAGGTAAACAAAAGTGTTGAAAGAAGTAGACCCTGAGGAGGCCACTTGCAGGTGCAAAAAGTCTTTTTGATGAGTGAATACCTGCTATAGGTGGCAGGGGAGGCATACCTATGCCCGCCGAGGCAATAGTACAAACAATAAGGCGCCTGGAAAACCACAGAACGCAATAATAAAGCATATGCTAGCCTGAACATGAGCCAGATAAATAATACGATAACGAATCCCACATACATATTGTGCCTGGGATAATAGCTAGGAATTTGTACAATAATATCTGAGTACATGAGATATAAATACAACACATATGCCCCTGAAAACAGGAAAGGGCTCTAAAAATCTGACTGATACATGCAAACAAAAAGGCGTTGCAAGCAGCTGAGGCCGACATCATCAAATGTGTGGAGCTGCATCGAAGGCTGTGATGAAGAGGTCATCTGAGTGTGTGGGGGGCTACCTGTAGGGCCACCCACTCATGAGGGCTGAGACATCTCACACACACCCGGGAATCACCAATGTCAGCTGCTGCATCACTGAACCATCGAGAATACGGATCTCGATCATGTTGAAAGAGCTAGAGCTAAGAAACAATCAAGTCAAAGGGAAATAAGGAGTCCCTTTGCCTGATCTGAGGCGCCGAACAAGAGTGGAAGCTGGAACCAAGGTACCCCTCCCTCTAGACCTGTTGACAGAAGGAGGTCCACCATAGATGAGGCAATAAAAGATCCTCAACTAGGGCACAAGAGAAAATAGTAGAGTGACTGACAGACTGACACCAATGATGATGATGAAATGGGGGGAAATGAGTAGCAAATGGACGACTTCCCTTGTTAGAGCGTAAAGGGTGTAAATGACCTGGTAGCGACTGAAACAACATCATGAGGGACAGGGGACAGTGGGACTGAAGGTCATAATGTGTGACACGAGAGAGGTACCAAGCAATGAAATATGGAGGACTATAGTGGGATGCAACAGGACTCGGAATAGACTCCATGAATGCAATGATGACTCAACTCGGATGCTCTAAAGAAGGGTGACTCTATGGTGCTTCCACATATGTAAAGGGTCCGATGGGGACCATAAAAGCATGAGTACAAGATGGTAACTCATGACGAAAGTCGACATGAGCATGGAAAAGTAAGGAAACAACATGGTGCCCTCAGTACGAGTGTTGCAAGTGAAGAAATTCGATTTTGAGGAAGGGTGAAGTGATGCTTCTTGGATAAAATGTGTCCTAGTGAAGTATCAAATCAAAAAAAGTTAATAGATACCCATTTGAGGGCTTGGTGGGATTTTTCCAATGGTATATATGGTTCATCAAACTGAGCTATGGTTTTGGTCGTAGTAAGCGAAATAAAAATCAAGGGTTTTCTTTTAATAAGGCATTTTCCTTCTAGATTCACTCATATGCCGGTGGAGCTATGGTGAATGTTGTGAGGAGAGGAGGCCTTAAATCTTGCGGCGGTTGTAGCAGATGAACCAACCATTGGAATTTGAGATCTATCAGTTGGAGGTAAGATGTCTAATCTTACTCTTTTATGTCATTGGGTTGAAAGTTCATTTTAGGTACCCAGAGCTCATGAACAGGCCCAGTCGCATTTTTGGGTGTCTGTTCTGCATCCTGGGTATCAGGTACTAGGTAGAAAACTGCGACCTATCCCAGGAAATGACCTGGAAAATAAGACCTGTCAGAGAAAGGGGTTTTTAGTGCTGTTTTTTGGCTGATATCTGGGATTTTTATGGTTGAGGGGCATAGGTTTCCCCAAGCATGTTGTGGACATGCCAAAATATATCTAGAAAAAGGGGAATCTAAACACATTTTCATGATGTGGTGTGTCATTTGTTTTCGGTATGGTTATGCAGTTTGAGAAAGGAAATAGATGATTACCAATCTCTTTTGGTACTGCATATATGAATCAATTGGACTTTTAAGTTTTCGAGTTGGCATACATGGTGTTACTATTCCAAAGAGAGGATTATTGAGATAATGAACTGAGGTTCTCCCAGAAAACCCAAAAGTTAGTCAACCACAATGTCTATGAGACTGGGTTGCTGATGGAATATGAAGGAATGATGAGGGGTATTATTCCTAGAGTGATCTTGAAGTGATATGGGACTCTAGAAGTTCTTCTAAATGTTGAAGAATAATGGGACTAGAGTCATCATGACTAGATTCACTAGGAGAGTGTTGAAGAACTGCTTCTCTTGGTCTCTCCAATATGAGTGCCCCCCTTACCCAAACATTGGGTGTCAATGTAATGGCCACATGGTGCATGTGAATAAAATGCATGAGTTTGATGTAAGGGGGGTAGATAAAGTCAGGAGTGGCCGCTTCTTCCATAGTGTCGTCATCGTAATAGAATATGGGGTGACTAATGGAAGAAAGACCACCTGACACGAAGAAACAACCTTACTCCTCATCATGAGAGGAGAGGTTCGTATGCGCATGGACACAAGGGGTAGCGAGAGAGTGAGTAGACAAAGGATCCACCGATGTTGAGACTAGGGAGGGGGCTGAAGGGAGGTTAGGCGAAACATCAGGGGAGGTCTCATCATGGAATTCCAACCAAGGCCCTGTTATCTCAACATTATAAGGGGAAAAGTTAATGGGAGCATCTGTGTCCTCGGGTGTTTCCGAAGCAAGATGCGAAAATAAGAGAGCGGGTGACTCATGGCACTTGGCCTCGAATTGGCGTAAGGCTTCTAAAGAGGAAGGATACTCTTTAGGGCGAGGACACAGGTGAGTGTAATGGCCATGGAAATCACATAAAGCACAAGGGTGATTTGTGCGCAATTGTTTGAGTTTCGGGATTGAATCAGGTATAGTGACATATACCTTTGGGGTGTCATATTCTGGAAATGAATCATTGACCATGGACTTGAGGTGAGGAAATTCTGGGAAAGTATGGGTGGCGTGGCCAACACTATCACACAAAGCACACTGGATGGTATGCTTTGGAGGCCAAGAGGGGGCAGGGTTTGTTGGGCTAGCCTTATCCTTCGATGACCCCTTGCGAGCTTTTCCCTTCTTACCCAAAGCGCTCACAATGAGAGGTGGTTCCTGTTGAGGTGAATGAGGCACTGTTGTAGTGGGAGAAGTCATAGGGACTGGTTGAACCGGGGTCAAAGCGAGATAAGGTTTAGGTTGACCAGGCGAGGTAGTGGCTAGAGGATCGAGGTACCAGATGGGAATCCCAAGGGTCAGGTTAGGAAGAGAGAGGGCAGCCATAACAGGTACTGTGTACACTCCTGGTGGAGGGAGCTAGGAACGGTATCTGACCAGAGGGGTAATGACCAGGCGGGATGGAGCCAAGATGGTTGAGGCCATGAGGAATCGTCCCAGGAGGGTAAAGGGGGTCATGAGTACCAACTGAAGGTGAAGGGCCAGGAGAAGAAGGTTCAAAAGGCTGATCAGAGGACATCATGAAAATTTGGTAATCAGGGGAACCAGATAGAAGAGATTGAGTGGCCACCTGTCCTTCAGGTGGTTGGGTAGCCACAAATCCCTGTTGAGGGAAAGGATCCGTAAGTACAGCTGGATAACTAGGTGTAGGACTGGGAGGAACAGAAGGGATGGCTTGCTATCCTCTCAATGTTGCTTGAGATTCCCATAGCTGTCGCATTTGTGGCAGAAGAGGACGATCATGCGTATAATGACCATAAACACCACAATAAGAATATGGCTTGTTCGTACGAAGAGGCCTATCTTACTTGGGCTGAGTAGTGTTAGGAGCATTACCTTGATTAGGTCTAGGATTACCATGTTAGCCACCTATAATATTTGATTATACCAAAAGGTGGCTAAGACTTTTTGAGCCTCCAAGGAACAAATTTTATCACTAAAAATTGTTGGCTCTTGAAGGCTTTTGAGGCCTCATGCCTCTGTCCAAAATCCTCATTGCTGTTCCCATTAATTCTGCTGATTCATGATAAAAGAATGCTGAAAGACCATCATTTTCCCCCTTTTCAAACCTTCATTTTCTTCCCTTTTTCTCCATAAAAACTCCCTTGTTTTCATAGATCCTCGTCTTCCATTTATGAAAATCACTTTTCCATAGTTAAAAACCCATTTTTTAAAAATTCCGAAACCATCAAACTCCATTTAAAAACCATGAAAAATGCATAAAAAATACAAGTCTTTACCATGGACTTAAGCCCCTTTGGGCTAAGTCCTAACCACTTCCCCACATATGCCTTTGCCGTAAAAAACCAAGTGCTAACTCTGGAGGTCCTCATCGCAGATCCCAAAACGCAAAAATTGCGGTTTATCTAAAGTGCTCATCGCAAATATATGCGATGCGATCCATTGCAAATCACAAAAATTGTGGTTTTATCTAAAGTGCTCATCGAAAATATTTGCGATGCGATAAGCTCCCTCCCCTTAAACCCCTGGTCATATCATTCTCCATACGCCCAACTGCCCCGCAATCGGGCGCCTAACCCTATTATTTGCGTATTCCGCCCGTGAAATATTAAAATCTTAAGTTATTTATCAAAACTTTGGTTTTTATTATTTCTCTAAGGTTTTCCGCCGGTCGGAAATCTGAGCATTTTCCACCGTCGATCTGATCTGCAGATTTGACGGTGCAGAACCTATAAAACCCGGTGGACCCCGCCAGCCGTGCGCCGTTTCCCAAACCTGCGTGGTATCCATCGCACCGACTTTGGGCGAAAAGTTGTTTTCCCCTGATCGCCAGCGTTTCCATACACTTCTTGACACGTGGCTTGGCCACTGTTCACAAAACCGCCTTTCATCGCACGTTATCGTTCGGACGCAGATGCCCAACGATATTGCCCTGAGCCGTCTGATCTGGAGCGGGTCATCCAATGGTTATCACGCATCTATGATGCCCGTTGTTTAAATGAGCTCCGGCGCGGCGGTAAATCAATCTCCGCCATCGATCTGATCTGCAGATCGATGGTCCTCATTCCATTTGCTCTATTTTCTTCATTTGACTTTCAAACTCCGCTCCCGACCGTCGATCTCTTCGCGATTGACGGCTCAGATTTAATCCTTCTTCCACCTCCCTTTGATCAATCTCGACCATTGGATGATGCCATCCAACTGCCCAGCTTCCTCCACACGCCTTCCGATGCAGTTGACCTAATATGTAGGGTTTTATAACATTTTGTTTGTATTTTGCAGGGTTTAATGATCTTTTTGCTATGTTCGAAGAAAATTCGAAAGAGAGGGTGACGACCCTCTTGCTTTCGATTTATCAGAGGAAATAAATTGCAGGGTGTAAATTTCACGTCTCGTCAATGATCCGTGAGGCATTGATGCCATATCGTCCCTGCGTAACCCTGCACTCCAGCGCAACACCATGAATCGGGCACAATTAAAGAATATCAGTGTCGAAGACCCCAATATATCAGAACAGAGGAATAAAGACAGTTTTTACGGGGATTACGACTAAGACTATTATCAAAAGCCTAATCCCCGATTTAAAACACAGTTAAAGAAGAAAGCATAAAGGATTATCAGACATGAAACCTCCACCGCCACATATGAGGTTAATCAATTTATCCCAGCTACCACAGAGCCACCTCTTGCCTCAAACCATTCAAACAGAGGCCGAAGTTATTGAAGAAGATCAGATTTTGCCTCAGCGCAGCCAGGGA
Organism: Pinus albicaulis; assembly: GCA_034641835.2. Classification (NCBI taxonomy): domain Eukaryota; kingdom Viridiplantae; phylum Streptophyta; class Pinopsida; order Pinales; family Pinaceae; genus Pinus; species Pinus albicaulis. Next base: position 587,077,760 of record CM076573.1, on the reverse strand, counting down.
GTTACTTCTGCAAGGAAATCAATGCAGAAATATCTGCAGAGTTACTCCAAACGTTACGTAGATCCTCAAAGTCAATAAAAGCTCTCACCGAGCTTTGATATTTATTGTAAAAACAGTTAATACAGTAGTCCACCTGTAAACTTCTCCATCGAGCCCTTAAAAGGGCTGAGAAGTCTTGAATATGTATTAATTTACCTAAGAGATCTTTTGTTAGGTCTCACCTCCTCATTCTTCTATAAATACTTCAGTAGAAGATGAGAAACTGTTGGTTGCAGAACTTTGAAATACATTTGAGCTCAAACTTCTGATTGTAAATAGTGTTCACTGGCCCTTGGAGCTCTGCTTGTGATAGATTAGTTAGGTTGAATAGTGAAGATGATTGCTGAACTGAAACATTCGATTTGAAGACTGTAACTGGTTTGACATTAATATAAAAGTTGTTTCTTGGGATCCTAGTCTATATCATCAGTGAAGTGCACCTCTCTTTGTTATCGCTTTCCTTCTACATATGTCATATTGTTAATTATTTCCCTTATAAAGAACAACACGCATAGACTTAGGACCTACTGTATATCAGTAACCTTCTCTGACTGAAAATCTTTATCTTAATTTTTTCCTCCAAATTGTTTATTTAAGAATGATTTAATACGGTTAAGCAGTTAGGAATGTTGGAGTTCCCTCGTCCTAATGTTTAGCTAAAAAAAATTTCTTAAAAAGTTATTTTCCTTATTGTGCTTATTAAAGATGACTATGGAAGATACGGTGTGCCCTGGTCCTAGTTTTTTCTCCAAAAGCAGATTCTGAAAGTTTCCCTCGGTGTTAGCTGAAAGTAGACTAGGTTTAAAAGTACTTTATCTGATCTTAAGTTGCATTTTGTTCCCCTTATATGTTTTCATACTTTCTGAAGGTAATTATGTGGATTAATGGATTGTTTGTCAATTAAGCTGCTTTAATACAACTTGCCAAAGAATTCGATGGTTAGCCCTGCACTTGATTGTTTTTAAATAGTTACTTAAAAGGATTTTCTTGTTTGGACGGACTATAAATCCCTTGTGAAATTATTATCAGTTTCCACCCCTTCAACACTTTATTGTTTCCATTCCATCACTCTAATCTCAATAATCTTGTGATATATATAACTTTCCCCTTGGATCACTCTTGATGTTGTTGCTCAATTAAAGCCCTGTTATGACTCCATAGCCCAATGGACTAAAAACCAGTGTTATATCTATCTTTTAGCCAAAGCTGTTCTATTTTCTTGCAACTTCTCACCTTTGAAACTCTTTGCATTCAAGACTTTTCACCTCAAACAATATTCATGCTCAACCATCCAAAAACCAAAACAAACCTTTGGTCTTCATAACTAGCCTAATATCATTACCCAAAACTTCAAAGACAAATCCATCTTTGCACTCATTGGAGAGATCCCTCTCCGGATTCAGGAGGGCTAGATCCTAGAATCCCAAAGTTGGTTGAAACGATGTTGTTTCTGTAATTGGACTCTGCCAATCTTGCTAATAAATTACAGATTCCTAACATTTCTGGCGACTCCACTGGGGAATCGAACCCAGAATCATTTCAAGAACATTTTCTATAGTAACCAGCTAAGCCACCAGCAACTAACATTTCTGGCGAGTCCGCTGGGGAATCGAACCCAGAATCATTTCAAGAAATTTTTCTATAGTAACCAGCTTCGCCACCGGCAACTAACATTTCTGGCGACTCCACTGGGCAACTTCCCTAAAATACTTCAGAAAACTGTGAGAGTTAAAAGCAGCCTTTTCAAGCACTACCAACAGAATGGTAATCATGATAAAACTTGTTTGAATCAGTGACAATCTAGGTGAACCCTAGGATTCTCGTAAGACTTTATCTAACCTTGAAAAATCAGCTGGCTTAGCCATAAGAGTAAACTATCTTTGTGTCATAACCGAAGCTAAGTTTTGAAACAGAGTTAGCATATTCTTAGAAACCACACAACTGAAAAATAACTTAGAAAACCTAAAAATATTTCATATTGGTATTCAATAAACATGGTGGTGGACCATAAAACCTTTTACCTCCTTACGAGCTAAAAAATTCCACCTAACGACTCCACAATCCTCAACAGACCTTAAGACTCCATTGGGAAGAACCCTTATCATTATAATATCATTCAAACTCAGTTAGAGGACTGTAGGATTAAAATATGTGAAAACAGATTAGTTAACCTTTTAAAGATTGTCATATCTGGTTGGACTTTTCTTGTTCATTTGGGTCTAAAAACACAACATAGTGGCTCCTAGAAAGATTCACACTAGAGCCCATCCTGACCCTAATCCACCTGAGATAGTTGATAACCCAGAACGTATCCTTTGGAAGTCTCCCAGGATTAAATTATCAACTGTTTTCATATCACCCTTGAGAGCTAATTCAGTCCCTGAAAATATTTCAGCTCTACGACAATCACAAGCTGACTTAGTAAATCCATTTAGAACTAGGTCATTTGATGATATAATTCAGCTAGATTCTGAGTCTTCACTTTCATCCCCGGAGACAAGTGAACATCCTGGTAGTAGAGGAACAACACCTCCTGATTTACATTTTATTCTTAACTTAGGTGTCTCTCATCCAAGATCAACTCAACAATCTACCGTTGTTCCATCCACATCTACTCATCCTTCATCCACTGTTCGAACCACTCCACTTCAGCCCACCTTCCCTTTTGTCAACCCACCTGTGAATCCACCTCCACCCTCTATCATGGCTGCATGGTATGCTCCCCTAGTCCTTCCTGCACCATTAGTCAATCTTCCACAGGACTATCAGTCCAAAATTCCATTATATGATGCTAACAATGCTACAACTGCATCACAACATGTGGATAAGATGAATGACTACTTTGACAGAAATGAAATTGATGATGATTCTGTCAAGCTTAGATTATTTTCTCAAAGCTTAGAGGGAGAAGTAAGAAAATGGTTTAAAAGCTTAGCCCCCCATAGTATAAACGATCTCCCAGGCTTCCATCAAACTTTCTTAAACAAATGGGAAGTGAAGAAGAATCCTCTCCAAGTCCTTTCTGATTATAAGAACCTCCATAGAAACCCTGGGGAGAGTGGCCAAGCTTATTGCACTAGGTTTAGTAGTGTGTATAATGCACTTTCCCCAGAACTAAAACCTCCACAAGGCTCGGCTTTAAACAAGTTTCCGGAAGGATTTGACTCTGACATGACTTATTCGCTAAGAGAGAGAGATTTTGCAACTCTTGAAGATATGCAAAGAGGCGCTATTTCTGTGGAAGTCAACTTAATGGAGAAGAGAGCAAGGATGAAAGCTGAAAAGAGAGTATCCTTAGGAGAGGAATACACACCTTCTACTTCCAACTCAAAAATGGAGAAAATGATGGAGGAGATGATGAAAGAGATGAGCATAATCAAGAGAGCACAAGCAAGCCAAAACCAAACTGCTCCTCAAAATAGAAAACAGAACCAGAATCAGAATGTTAGAAGGAACCAACCTCCAAATAGACCTAGGGAAGATGATCAGCAGATCACTCCTCCCTTTCATCAAAACTTAAGTGAGGTTGAGGAAACAGATCCGATAACAGAGGAAGAGGATATTAACATGCTCGGGGTAGATAATGATGACTTTGAGATTCACTACGATAGAAAACAAGGTCTATACACACCTTATGATGACAGAAGAGATTATGATGAAAATTATTATCAAGACATGGAAAATGTCATCATAGAGCCTCAGAGGGAATATGACCTTAGAAACAAAACCAGTCAACAGCCCTCCAACACCATAACCTCTGACAAATCTTCACAAAACAACACTACAAACAAACCTAAAGTTGTCAAACAAAGGGATAAGACAGTGGCTGTAAATTCTGATAAAGGAAAAGAGAAAGGCACTCAAAACAAAGAAAAACAGAGTGCAGACCTTAGTAGTACTGACACTTCAGCTAGTGCTCCTGCAAAAACAATTTTGTCAAGTGTAAATAAAACAAATCAGCAAGCTGATATTGTTGATAGAGTGACAGCTAATAAGGCTAAAACCAACACTTTAAAGAGTCAAATTCCTTTTAGCCTAGAGCAGGAAATTTCTAAAATCAAAATCTCTGTTCCTTTGACCGAGTTAGCTGCCCAAATTGTATATAGGACCCAAATTTTGAAGGCTCTAAATATAGAGGAAAATAGAGATACAGTCAATCTTAGTGATGACCAGCCAGAGCTTATTTTCGGTCCAAAGATTGAAGGTAGATACCAATAGGGACCTGTCCCTCCTTTCTACGTAAGTTTAAACGTTCATGACAAAATTTTGCACAACGCTATGCATGATTCTAGGGCTTCTCATAATTTAATGCCTAAAGCTGTGATGGAGAGCCTTGGTCTTGAAATCACCAGACCTTACAAAGACCTATACTCCTTTGATTCCAACAGAGTAAAATGTTTAGGATTAATCAAAAACCTCTGTGTTAACTTAGCCCAGATTCCATCCAAATGCTTACTCATGGACATTGTGGTGGCTGATGTGCCCCCAAAGTATGGAATGTTGTTATCTAGATCTTGCGGGGCTAAGTTACAGGGGACTATGCAGATGGACATGACCTATGCGACTATCCCTATTTTCAATCAAACCAGAAGACTTTACAGGGAGTCTCATATGCAATACACAGTTACAAGTCAAGACAGACCACAAAACTCTCCCCTTTATTCTGTAAATACAGACCTTGATTATTTTATCCTTTTTAATGAAGAAGCTTCAGGTGAACAAGTAACTTTAACAGAATTAATGGCCGATAGAGAGGGGGAGGTAAATGCCACAGAACTGTCGAAACAATTTGCTGAACCTTTAAACAACAACAAACCAAATGTGTGTCTTGAACTACGAGTCATGTGTCCCTTGCTTCTAAACATTGAGAGTCAGGAAAGTATTCCCCAAGTAACTGAAAATCAGGGGGAATCAAAACATCTACAACTAAGTGAAGACATTAAACAACAATCAGAAAGCACGTTAGTTAAAGAGGACGTTCACCAAACAAATGAAACTGAAAACAATCCTCTATGGAGTATGCATTTCGATGGGTTGTGCACTAGAAATAATGCTGGTGTAGGTGTCTGGATTCACAACACTGTAAGCAACCACACCGAATGCATTTCCTGTAAGTTAAACTTCCAGTGTTCCAACAACGTAGCGGAATACGAGTCCCTTCTCTTAGGTTTGCATTTGTTGAAAAAGTTAGGAGCCAAGAGAATTAAAATTCATGGGGATTCAGAGTTAATCATAAGGCAAGTCAATGGGGAGTATAACGCTCATCACCCCAGACTTAGGGCCTATCGGAATGATGTCGTGGATCTTTTAGAAGCTTTCGATGAGTCCCAATTAATTTTTGTCCCGAGAAAGGAAACTATTACAGCCCATAATCTAGCCTCTGCCGCTAGAACATGTCTAACGCCATATAACGACACAAATCAGATTAAATTTAGACCAGCCGTGCCTGATAACGAAAAATATTGGCAGGTGTTTGAAAACGACAAACAAATAGAAGACTTCATGCAATTCAGAAATGAATTCGAATTACACAGTTCGGACTCAGATCATGATACAGACTGCAGCGAAGAAAATTTTCTTGATAAGGAAGAAACGTCCCCTGAACTTGCTAATATAAACCTGTTATCTGGAAAACTTGAAAGTGAAACAGAAACGAATGCAAAGCCTGAAATAGAGGAGTTAGAAACTCTGCACTCCAAAGATGAAAGTTTGCCTAAGGGTCTGACCCCTTTAGAAGAGTTGTTCAATTTTAACGATGTGGAAAATAAGCCAAAACTAGAACCTGTAGACACTGAAGTGGAAGAGTGTAATATAGGCAGTGAGGAAAAACCGAAAATGATTAAACTGTCTAAAACTTTACCAGCTCACGTTAAACTCAAATACATAGAGCTGTTTAAAGAGTTTTCTAATGTTTTTACATGGAGTTACGAAGATCTTAAATCCTATGACACTGAAATAATACAGCACAAAATTCCCCTCAAGGAAAACCAAAAACCATTCAAACAGAAACTACGCAGAATAAACCCTGTCCAGTTGCCGTTGGTTCAGAAGGAGATCATGAAAATTTATGATGATGGTATTATTGTCCCTGTTAGATATTCTGAATGGGTATCTAATCTGGTGTCTGTTAGGAAGAAAACTAGAGAAATCAGGCTTTGTATAGACTTTAGAGACTTAAACAAAGCTTCATTAAAAGACAACTACCCTTTACCCAAGATGGATCACATTTTACAAAGGGTGGTAGGGTATAAAAGAATTTCTTTGCTGGATGGCTATTCAGGGTACAATCAGATCTTATTTTACCCTGCTGATCAATTAAAGACAACCTTTACTACACCCTAGGGCACTTTCATGTATGTGAAAATGCCCTTTGGTCTAATGAATGCTGGAGCAACCTTTCAAAGAGCCATGGGCATAGCATTCTCGGAGGAACTAGCTTTCTTCATCATTATCTATCTAGATGATGTTACTGTGTTTTCAAAAACAGATGAAGAGCACTTAGAACATCTAAGAAAGGTTTTCGAGAAGTGCAGAAAGTTTGGAATATTTTTAAATCCTAAGAAGACACTATTTGGTCTCCAAGAAGGTAAAATTCTTGGGTACATTATTTCAGAGGAGGGTATAAAGATATATCCAAAGAGGATTGAGGCCATATTGCAAATCTCTCATCCTCGAAACATCAAAGAGTTGTAATCTTTCATTGGAAAGATCAACTTTTAAAGAAGTTTCATCCCCAATTTGGCTGAGCTCCTTAGGAATATCACAAACATGTTAAAGAAGGAGCAAGGGGTAAAATGGACCTTGGAAGCAAAGAGATCTTTTGAGTTGGTGAAACAAGCGTTGACCAAAACACCGGTTCTAATAAGTCCTGATTTTTCAAAAGATTTTTATATCTTTTCATTTGCATCAAAACATACCATAGCTGCTCTCCTTTTACAGAAAAATCCACAAGGACAAGAGCAGCCTATTGCATTATTTAGCAAGGCATTGAGGGATGCCCCTTTGAAGTATAACATTATGGAGAAGCAAGCTTTTGCTTTGGTTAAAGCTTTGAAAGAATTCAGGGTGTACATCCTTCATTCACACACTATTTCCTTTGTCCCAAATTTAGTTGTTAAAGACATCCTAACTCAGGACCCAGATGGTAAGAGAGGTAAGTGGATTGCTATTATTCTTGAATATGATTTAGAGATAAAACCCACTAAACTCATCAAAGGCCAAGGTCTAGCTAGATTAATGGCTGAATCAAATTTTGAAGTTCTTGATATTAATATGATTAATGCTTTAGATGACCAAGAAGAATTCTCAACTCCTATAGTTGAATATCATTTTATGAAGTCTCCTTGGTATGCTGATATTGTTTATGTTTTTCTTAAATTGAATACACCTCCCGGTTTAACAAAAACAAAGGCAAGGTTCCTGAAATTGAAAGCTGTAAACTATTGCATTATAGATAAATGTATTTATTGGAAAAATGCAAGTGGTCTATTGCTTAAATGTTTGCCTGAGTTTGATGCAGAGAAGTTTAAACATGAATTCCATGAAGGAGAGTGTGGAGGTCATTTGTACTGGAAGACAACAGCCAACAAGATTTTGAGGGCTGGTTTCTATTGGCCCACTCTTTTTCCTGATATACATAAGATGATCATTGCCTGTCATAAGTGCCAACTCTTTGAAGGCAAAAGAAAACTGTTACCCCTGCCTCTGCATCCCATCACTGTTGAAGCCCCTTTTCAATAGTGGGGACTTGACTTCATAGGAGAAATATATCCCCCATCTTCTGCCCAGCATATATGGATTCTCACAGCCACAGACTATTTCACTAAATGGATAGAAGCCATACCTTGTAGGCAAGCCAATGACTCTGTTATTATAAAATTCATTGAGACTAATATTCTCTCCAGATTTGGTTGTCCTACCAAGATCATCACTGATAATGCAGCAAAATTTGGATCAAAGAAGATGGTTGAGTTCTGTCATAGATATCAGATAACATTGGGGCATTCCACGACCTATTACCCTCAAGGTAATGGACTTGCAGAATCCTCAAACAAAAGCTTAATTAACATAATCAAGAAACTGTTGGAGGACAACAAGAAGTCTTGGCACACAAAGCTAATTCATGCCCTTTGGGCTGACAAATTGACTTTGAAGAAATCCATTGGTATGTCACCTTTCTAGCTTGTGTATGGTACTGATGCAATTTTTCCAAACACCCTTGGCGTACCAGTGATGAAGTTAATTCAAGAGCTGCAAACTGAAGAAAATGACATGATCAGAAGAATAAATCAGACCATTCATCTTCAAAAAACCAGAGAGGAAGTGTATAACAAAGCATTACAGAAACAGGAGAGCATTAAAAATATTTTTGACAGAAGAACAAAGGCCAGCAATTTCAAGATTGGGGACAAAGTTTTAAAATGGGACTCAAGAAGGGAAGAGAAGGGCAAGCATGGAAAATTTGACAATCTATGGCTTGGCCCTTACTCTATTCATTCAGCTGCTAGTAACAATGCATTCTACTTACAGGAGTTGGATGGGGAAGAATTGTTTGGGGGTCCTGTCAATGGCAGGATGCTTAAGCATTACTTCTCTTGATCAAATGCTATGTTTGGAAGCCTTTTTATCTTTTTTCCATTATAAATATCTCATCCACCATTGCATTAAAAGTTAGAAAAATAAAAAATACAAAAACAATGAAAAAGAGAAAAGAGGGCAGATTGACAAAACAAGAAAGGTATAGCCCCATACCAAAAAAGAGAAACAAAATCTGAAAGTGTGTAAGCTCAAATTCCACTCCTGAAAAACAGTCTTCTAGTTAGTCGAACTGCCTAATCTTGACTAATTAGTTTTAAATTTTCTTCTGATAGGGTAGTGAATTTGATTTGCCAAACTGTTTAATCTTGGCTTATCAGTAGATAGTTTAGGATAGAAATTAAAGGTTCAAACATGTTCAAAATCTGAACTTAAGGTTTCAAAAGAAAAATGACTCAAATATGCTTCAAATTCTGAGTCAAGAGATGTAAAAATTTGGTTCTAATCAGCTTAAAATCTGAACCAGTCCAACAAAGAAAGAACAGCTCAAACCAAAGTCAAAACAGAGCTGTAAAAAAGATGAAGGAAGTGCTTTAAATTTTCAGATCTTAAGCCTTCCATCTTTTATTTAATTTTCTGCAAAATAATGTCTATGTGCAGCTTGTTTGTTATGCCATAGAACATCGTCAAGTTAGACTGTTCAATCCTGACTTGAATGCTTTTGAATTTCTGTTTTAGAAATTAGAGAATGAAAATCTGTTGGACAATTTAATCCCAACAGATAGTAGAATAGGTAGAGAAGCATCTGAACTCAACTGTTTAATCTGAGTTCAGGGAGAAATAAGGAGTAGAATTAGATTAGTTTCCTGCTTTCAAAAGAATAAAATGTTGTGAAAAGAGTTCGCCAATCCAAGTGCACTCTGTTGAAGAAAAAATGCTAGATCAGTAGGATTGGGTAGGTAGAAAATGTGTATTGATGAAATACCATTGTTTTCATAGCTGCTAATATGTTTTCAAAGAAGATCATCCCAGCAAAGAAAGGGCAGCCCAATGGATCGAGGAGCACAGAGTCAGCCTCCCCGGAGAATGCAAGTCACGAAGTTCTTGATGCCTTCAAAGAAGGCACCATCCCCAAGTGGAGCCATGTTAGCTACCCTATAATATTTGATTATACCAAAAGGTGGCTAAGAATTTTTGAGCCTCCAAGGAACAAATTTTATCACTAAAAATTGTTGGCTCTTGAAGGCTTTTGAGGCCTCATGCCTCTGTCCAAAATCCTCATTGCTGTTCCCATTAATTCTGTTGATTCATGATAAAAGACTGCTGAAAGACCATCATTTTCCCCATTTTCAAACCTTCATTTGCTTCCCTTTTTCTCCATAAAAACTCCCTTGTTTTCATAGATCCTTGTCTTCCATTTATGAAAATCACTTTTCCATAGTTAAAAACCCATTTTTAAAAAATTCCGAAACCATCAAACTCCATTTAAAAACCATGAAAAACGCATAAAAAATACAAGTCTTTACCATGGACTTAAGCCCCTTTGGGCTAAGTCCTAACCACTTCCCCACATATGCCTTTGCCATAAAAAACCAAGTGCTAACTCTGGAGGCGCTCATCGCAGTTCGCAAAATGCAAAAAATATGGTTTATCTAAAGTGCTCATCGCAAATATATGTGATGCGATCCATCGCAAATCGCAAATCACAAAAATTGTGGTTTTATCTAAAGTGCTCATCACAAATATTTGCAATGCGATAAGCTCCCTCCCCTTAAACCCCCGGTCATATCATTCTCCATACGCCCAACTGCCCCGCAATCAGGCGCCTAACCCTATTATTTGCGTATTCCGCCTGTGAAATATTAAAATCTTAAGTTATTTATCAAAACTTTGGTTTTTATTATTTCTCTAAGGTTTTCCGCCGGTCAGAAATCTGAGCATTTTCCACCGTCGATCTAATCTGTAGATCCGACGGTGTGGAACCTATCAAACTCGGTGGACCCTGCCAGCCGTGCGCCGTTTCCCAAACCCGCGTGGTATCCATCGCACCGCCTTTGGGCGAAAAGTTGTTTTCCCCTGATCGCCAGCGTTTCCATACACTTCTTGACATGTGGCTTGGCCACTGTTCACAAAACCGCCTTCCATCACACATTATCGTTCGGACGTAGATGCCCAGTGACATTGCCCTGAGCCGTCTGATCTGGAGCGGGTCATCCAACGGTTATCACTCATCTATGATGCCCGATGTTTAAACGAGCTCCGGCGCGGTGGTAAATCAATCTCCACCATCGATCTGATCTGCAGATCGACAATCCTCATTCCATTTGCTCTATTTTCTTCATTTGACTTTCAAACTCCGCTCCCGACCGTCGATCTCTGCGCGATCGACGGCTCAGATTTAATCCTTCTTCCACCTCCCTTTGATCAATCTCGACCGTTGGATGATGCCATCCAACGACCCCGCTTCCCCCACACGCCTTCCGATGCAGTTGACCTAATATGTAGGGTTTTATAACATTTTGTTTGTATTTTTCAGGGTTTAATGATCTTTTCGCTATGTTCGAAGAAAATTCGAAAGAGAGGGTGACGACCCTCTTGCTTTTGATTTATTAGAGGAAATCAATTGCAGGGTGTAAATTTCACGTCTCATCAATGATCCGTGAGGCATTGATGCCATATCGTCCCTGCGTAACCCTGCACTCCAGCGAAACACCATGAATCGGGCACAATTAAAGAATATCAGTGTTGAAGACCCCAATATATCAGAATAGAGGAATAAAGACAATTTTTACGGGGATTACAGCTAAGACTGTTATCAAAAGCCTAATCCCCGATTTAAAACACAGTTAAAGAAGAAAGCATAAAGGATTATCAGACATGAAACCTCCACCGCCACATATGAGGTTAATCAATTTCTCCCAGCTACCACAGAGCCACCTGTTTCCTCAAACCATTCAAATAGAGGCCAAAGTTATTGAAGAAGATCATATTTTGTCTCAGCGCAGCCAGGGAGTTACTTCTACAAGGAAATCAATGCATAAATATCTGCAGAGTTACTCCAAACGTTACGCAAAGCCTCAAAGTCAATAAAAGCTCTCACCGAGCTTTGATATTTATTGTAAAAATAGTTAATACAATATTCCACCTGTAAACTTCTCCATCGAGCCCCTCAAAGGGCCGAGAAGTCTTGAATCTGTATTAATTGACCTAAGAGATATTTTGTTAGGTCTCACCTCCTCATTCTTCTATAAATACTTTAGTAGAAGATGAGAAACTGTTGGTTGCAGAACTTTGAAATACATTTGAGCTCAAAATTCTGATTGTAAATAGTGTTCACTGGCCCTTGGAGCTCTGCTAAATATAGATTATTTAGGATGAATAGTGAAGATGATTGCTGAACTAAAACATTGGACTTGAAGACTGTAATTGGTTTGACATCAATATAAAATCTGTTTCTTGGGATCCTGGTCTATATCACTGGTGAAGTGATCCTTTCTTTGTTATTGTTTTCCTTCTATGTATGTCATATTGTTCACTTTTATTTGATAAAGAACAACACTCATAGAGTTAGGACCTACTGTATATCAGTAACCTTCTCTGACTGAAAATATTTATCTTAATGTTTTCCTCCAAATTGTTTATTTAAGAATGATTTAATACAGTCAAGCAATTAGGAATGTTGGAGTTCCCTCGTCCTAATGTTTGCCTTAAACATTGTTCTTGAAAGTTATTTTCCTTATTGTGCTTATTAAAGATGACTATGGAAGATATGGTGTGCCCTGGTCCTAGTTTTTTCTCCAAAAGCAGATTCTGAAAGTTTCCCTTGGTGTTGACTGAAAGCAGACTAGGTTTAAAAGTGCTTTATCTGATCTTAAGTTGCATTTTGTTCCCCTTATATGTTTTCATACTTTCTGAAGGTAATTATGTGGATTACTGGATTGTTTGTCAATTAAGCTGTTTTAATACAAACTTGCCCAAGAAGTCAATGGTTAGCCCTGCACTTGGTTGATTTTAAACAGTTAATTAAAAGGCTTTCTTTGTTTGGACTGACTATAAATCCCTTGTGAAATTATTATCAGTTTCCACCCCTTCAACACTTTATTGTTTCCATCCCATCACTCTATCTCAAACAATCTTGTGGTATAGATGACTTGCCTCTTGGATCACTTTTGATGGTGTTGCCCAATTAAAGCCCTGTTATGACTCCATAGCCCAATGGACTAAAAACCAACGTTATATCTATCTTTTAGCCAAAGCTGTTCTATTTGCTTGCAACTTCTCACCTTTGAAACTCTTTGCATTCAAGACTTTACGCCTCAAACAGTAATCATGCTCAACCATCCAAAAAACAAAACAAATACTTGGCCTTCATAACTAGCCTAATATCATTACCCCAAACTTCAAAGACAAATCCATCTTTGTACATATTGGAGAGATCCCTCTCCGGATTTAGGAGGGCTAGATCCTAGAATCCCAAAGTTGGTTGAAACGATGTTGTTTCTGTAATTGGACTCTGCCAATATTGCTAATAAATTACAGATTCCTAACATACCAGAGGCAACTTGATTTTGATTTCCTTTCCTCTTCCTTTTTGAGGTAGGAGGATTAGTCGTGCCCTGCTGTGCGTACACCTGCCTCGGAGGGGGTGGTGGTTGCTATTGCGAGGGTTGAGAAGGCAAGGGATGAGGAGGTGCTAATGCTGTAGGAGCTGGAGCACTAGGCTTTGGATATGGATAATAAGGAGGTTGGGTAGCAGTGTGGTAAACAGGAGGTTGGGCAAAAGGAGGAGGCATGCCATATCCTGGATATAAGCTACCGGGAGGGGAAAAAGTGCCGGAGGAGCTGACCCCTCCCTGAGAGAAACCATAGCCCATGGGAGGTTGAGCATAAAGATTAAAGAGAGCTCCAAAGATACCGTCGGTGGCGTGAGGTTCCCCCAGTGCGTTGGCCCCACCAGGTCTAGGAAGATCAGGTGGGACGGTATAAACATAACTTGACTGAGCGTAGATCAGGTCATATTTTAACACAATTTGGAGAGCGACTTCTTCGGTTTGAGGAAATTGCGATGTGACATCTTTCCTGATAGGCGGAAAGAGAGTCCTAAGAAACCAGTCCATGTAGACACGGTCTTCGAAAGTAGGGGCTTGACATAGGCTCCTTCTTCTCTGCCATTCTTGAACATCTTTGGATAGGCGGGTCGTAGATGATTGGAGGAAAGAGGTCAAGAGCTCAGTACTAGTGTCGTAACGAAGGGGAAGCTGGAAATAAGACAAAAAATCCCGGGCCAGAGTCGCAAAGGTGGTATGAGAGGAAGGGGCCTGATCAACATAACACTTAGAAGCTTCACCTGTAAGCGTTCATTGGAACAACTGAAGACGAATAGAGTCATCGGTAATGGAATTAGACGAAAACCACATGTGGAAATATCGAATATGATTTGAAGGATATTCTCCAGCAAGACCTTCAAACTTTTGGATGTCTCAAGGGAGCTTAGTTGGCATAGCAGGCCACTTAGCGTCATGGTGTATAGGGTTGTTTATCAACTGGTCGAAATTGGGGAGGCTGAGGCCTGCCATGAAAGGGCGCAAGGGTGCAGCCGGGATAGTGTCTGTTGCGGTCCCACTAGTGGTATTCCCGGTGGGAGGCTCGGGGTTACCACCAGTGTTAGGTCATGCACCAAACATGGTGAAGGTGACAGGGGGAGAATCGAAGGCGGAACTAGAAGGAGAACCTAAAGTACCAGAAGAAGAGTCAGAGTGCGGACTCGGTTGAGGACTAACTCGAATCCTATGTAGAGGAGTAAGTCTTTCTACCGGAAATTGAGGATGAAGGCCAAGAAGTCTCTGGGATGAACGCCTTGGTGGCGCAATGGTGATGACACAAATACGACACAAAGGAAAAAGAGACTGACAAGGGCAAGGAGGTGCAGGATTAACTGATTACAATGTCGAAACAAGGGCAGAGAGGTTCAGGATCAATTGATTTCAATGTTTTAGAGTCTTTTCTTAGCGGTGTTAACCAAGATGTTTTTCACTTAGGGTGTGTGTGTAAATTTTAATTTTTAAACCGAGACATTTGTAGAGAAAAATAAAAAGTGTTGTTGTATAGCTGTAAATAAACCTGCAAATGACAGTATATAGGCCTGCAAAACAAAAAATAAACAGCTAATAATGCAATTCTAAACCCAAGGAGGCGGGTTTCTCAACAATTAGTCTGTAGATGAGTAAAAAACTAATCTAAACACACTAAAAAAGGCTAATAGATCTAGGGTCAAGAGGAACAGAGATCTAAAAGACAAAATCTACTAGAAAGTGGTGCAGAAAACAACAACAAATCAGAGGAAAATTGCTGTAAAAAGAGGTGGCGAAAGGCTATCTCTAGGAGGGAAGCAGAGTGCACCCTAACGGAAAACCAAAACAAAGCTAAATGAGGTGATTTGTATGGATAACAAGCCGATCTGAAGTAGATCTAAAGAGGAGGTATCAGATCTGAAAAAATGGCTGAAGACTCTGAAATTTCAGACAACCTGTAACAACAAACACTCTTCCACAAAAAGTGGAAGGTACTGAAGCCTTAGGGGGCTAGGTTCCCACTTAGTTGAGTGAAACAGAACAAGTACAGGTCCTAAACGGGTAGAGATAGATGTCAGACAACCCTGAATAGAGGCTCAGTAAAACCCAGAAAACTTTCAGAAAAATTCCTGCAGAAAGTCCAGGTCGCAGTTTTTGGCCTATTTTCAGCAGAGGTCGCACTTTTTGGGCTGTAAAGTGTGCCCTAGAGGTCCAGGTTGTAGATTTTTGGCAGAAAAGTGTGACCTACACTTTCGGCACTCTCGGCGGCAGGTTTCTGAATTTTTTTTTTTGTCTCAGCTGCGACTGATGTCTGTCACCTGTGCAATGGGTCCGAAAACATGCAGAAGTTATAATTTTTATCGTTTTAGGGTTTTATGGGTTAAAAACAACATCGAGAATGAGAAAAAAAAGGGGTTGAAGAGAAATCCTAGGGTTTGAAGCAGCTGGATATGCAAGGATCAGAAAAACGACAACGGTCATAATGGTAAACCCGTGTGTAGTCGCTAGTTGTTAGTATGAATCTTGATTCGAAGTGTACGAAAAAATACCACTTTAGCTACGCATAACTTACAGCCCTAACAACAGAAATCACTGCTAATATCTTCATATCTGCAATTAGATTATCAATACAGATATTGCAAAAATCTAGATCTATGCATTAGAAGACATTAAACAGTATAAAAATAATATTTACTCCATAGATCCAATAGACAAGACAAGGATATATCCAATGAATATTTTTATTAATGGCACCTGGGAGGAAAACACAAGAGGGTGTTCCCCGTTCTCCTCAATTGGATGGGTTCTTGTAAGTCCTTAGCACTTCAGATTTAGAATTCCTCTCTCTTGATGGTGTAGAAAACCTAGACAAAAATGGAAAATATGGCTATGATAATGGATCAATATCCAGACCAAGAGTTGAGATCCAGAGTGATCTTTAGGCAAAAAAAGATGACAAATGAATGGGAAAACCCTTCTATTTATAACAAAATATTGAGTTAGTCTAGAGATTGGTGTATAATTAAAATATGATTAACCAAATCTAGATCCAACTTTTATGGAATATTTTATTATATTTGTTGAAGGGAAAAAGAATTTGACTTGAGTCAAATCCCCTTATTTGTAAATAATAAATAAATAGATGATTTATTTATCATTTTAAGGATGTGATTAAGTAATAATAAATAAATAAATGATTTATTTATCATTTTAAGGATATGGTTGAGTAATAATCAAATAAATAATGATTTATTTTATTATTTAAGGGTGAATTAGTCATATTTAACAAAGAATATTATTTAAATAAGATTTAAACAATTATTATTTAGAAAATAATAAGATAAATAATGATTTATCTAATTAATTTCTTTGTTTTGGGTTAAATATAACCAGGAAATATTAATTAAACTACTGTTTAACTAATTATTTCTTGAGGAAAATCAAACAAATATATATTTATTTAATATTTCCTTATGGGATTTCCTGTTTAGACCATAAACAACTTAATAAAGGTGATTTACTAACTTATTTTCATAGTGAAAGGAATTTTACTTGGAGTAAAATTGGTCTTACATGTTGTACTTGGGTCCATCTAATAATAATAAGTTAGATGCCCAAAAAATGGTGTAACACATTTTTTGTTATCGTGCAAATGAGCCATGTTTGGAGGTTGTGGCCACAGTCTTCTTCTTTCCCTGGGGGAAGATCACCAGGAAAACAAATTTCCTGGTTTGGGAAATGAGCTTATTGCATTTTTTTGCAGTAACCAAAGATATAGCAGCAGGTGGTGGTACCTCTAGTATCTTGTACAACTTATTTCCCAAAGTAACAATAACAATGCGAGGCCGGGACTCATACATTGCATGTTGCTTCCACAAGTATGGTTCGCCTAATAATACATCAGAAACATCAAGAGGAGAAATGTCACATAATACCTCATTCGTGAAGGGCTTGACTCTATAGGGAAGGTGGCACTGCTGGCTGATGCAGAGATCCCATCCTTGGTGAAGCCACTCGATGGTGTATGGTTGTGGGTGTGCTATGGTCGGCAAGCCCAACTGCTTCACGGTGTCTGTTGAAATAAGGTTATTTTGGTTCCCATTGTTGATGATAAACTGTAGCGGGGAACCCTTTACCCACATCTGGGAGTGGAAGAGACACTCCTCCTCCTCTGGATCTTCCAGTTCCTCCTTCTGGATCTTCGCAGTGGCAACATTGGCATTGGGATCCGCATCAATAATATATTTCCCTTTGTCATTTCCCTTTCCAGGTTCTGATTCAGAGTTGGATCATGCATCTGATTCAAAAGCCCTCATCTCGGCCACCAGCGACTGCTTGGCCCAACACTCACATGTGTAGTGAGTGGAGCTCTTATGGAAGTCACACTACTTTCCCGTGTCCTTCTTTGGCTTTGCGGTGTTGTTCTTTTCTTGTGGCTTTGGCAGGTTGTCTTGGGCTTCCATGCCTTTGATTTGTCCTTTGTTTTGCAGTTTGAGGGAACCTTTCCCTTGCTTTTTTTTGCTGATCCAAAGTCTCCCTTCTTCTTTTTGAATTTCTGATCAATCTTGGAAACATATTGGTATGCCATACCAAGTGAGGAGATGTTGAGGAACTCCATTTCCTCCTGAATGTATCTGTGCAGGCAACTGCGATACTTTAGCACCAAATGTTTCTCCGAATATTTGATACCCAACTTTGTGTGTAGGGTATGGAACAAATTTATCAGCTCATGCACATCTCAATCCCTTTGTTGCCGCAACGTGGTCCATTGTATGTACTTGTCCTCATAGCTCCCCACGGGATAGTATTATTCCTTGATGGCATCTTGGAAAAAATTCCAAGTGGGTACGGCTGAGAACATAGAGGGTTATGTATCATCCTTTTTCTCACAGTAGGTTTCCCACTAGTCCTTGACATGGGGGGTAGCTTTGAGGAGTGCAAAAATAATCTTCTCCCGCTTGGAAAAGTCATGAACCGAGAAATATTCTTCTAATAGATTCAACCATATATTTATGACATATGCATCTATTTGGCCCTCAAATATGGAAATGTCAAAGTTTACTTGTACCTTAAATGGATTTGTGCTAGAGTGGCTGTTGGATGCAGATGCGTCGTCGGTGGGCAATCGTTGAAGGATCTGGGAAAATTTATCCATCATCGCGTTCCTTTGTTTTTCGAGGGCCTCCTCGAGCAATATTTTGATAGGATATCCTGCTCCCTCATATTTATTTTTTTCCCCCATGGGTGGTCGTTGAGGTTTTCAAGGCTGATCTTGCAAAGGTTCAACTAGATCGAGCCCTAACTCCTTATACCCCGACCTCGTTGGGGACATGCAAAGAAGGATCAAGGAAAAATAAGACCGCTCTGATACCACTGATCCAGATTTATTTAGGAATGAAATAAAATACAGAAATAGACATAAACACAAAGATACAATGGAAACAATACTCAATTTTATTAAAATCAAATGACTAAAATATGCTTACAGACATAATGTAAATAAACAATCTAGGGCACTGGTAGCTTATCTTTGAGAAGATATGTGGCAGCTACATGCCTCTAAAATGTCTTACAATGAGGCTCGAGGGCCTATTTATTATTTAGAAACAATAAAAAACCCTAAACATCCAAAACCCTAACCCTAGGATATGAAGTGCCAAAACTATGGGCCTCGTTTGGGTAAATTTGTGTTTCAACTTCCCAGGGACGTAACTTTGGCATACAATCTCTGTTTGATGCGCACCATACCTCGTTAGAAAAATCTATCCGAGGAATACAAATTTTTATGTGAAAAAAATTGATCCACACACCCATGTTGCTTCCGGTTTTCCCAAAAAATGTCGTTTAGGGCCTAAAAACGGCTCCGAAATTTCAGGACCCAAAAAAATGATAAAAACAGTAAGTTGTGCTGAAACTGAAAAATTTAAAGAGACAATGGTGGGGCCCCAAGTGGAGTAGGTGGGTGGTCACCAATATCCACCTAGATCACACTGGTGATTGTAGCGAAGACTAATGTCTGCAGGTTTTGGTTTAACGACAATTGTTATTCCAACAAGTGGTATCAGAGCGACAGGTCTCGAGTTAGAAACTCACCCAGGTCACGTTGGGGGGGAGATTGTTGGACATTGGGTTCAACACTCCCCGTGTGTTTCACGACATGGACTTATCGCCTCTCATGGATCCTAAATCGGGTGATTTTAACAGAGACTAATGCCTACGGGTTTTGGTCTAATGGCAATCGTGATTCCAACAAACTTACCCTTTTTCCGCCTCTCCACTTTACCCTTCCACCTTTATTGTTTCATTGATTTTTATTCCCATATCACAATCAAAGTGGGGCCCTCATCGCATTTCACATAATTTATATATTTGGCATTGGAACTAAAATTTAAATAATGCGATTGCCGATTTGCGATATCGCATCACATTGTTTTACCTTGTGAGTGCCTGCAATCTATTTTATTTAGTTTACGATGCGGTAAATCGGCCCCACCTCAGTAGCTCCACCCCATTGCACAACTGTCGCAATACATGATACATCATATAAAATTTGTAACACTTACTACTTAAACCTTCGCCGATTCATAGAACTCTGCCACGTAGCTAGTGGGTCCCTCCTCCCCGTACTTTGCAAATTTTAAGAGTTAACCCCGCAAATTATAACCAAAACTTAATAATTGCGATGTGTGCCTGTGATCCGGTCCCACTTCTTCCCTGCCACGTCACTCATCTCCTCCCCCGCGCATCGCACTTCACAGTTTTAAAGTTTACACTTCCACGCTTATAACTAAACACTAGGAATTGCGATGTGCGCTGCGGTCCGGTCCCACTTACCCTCCACGTCACCTCCCCATAGCATCACATCGCCGATAATATTATTTATAAACAAAACTTTAAGGGTTGCAAAGTGCATGGATGCAATGCCACTTCATAACTAAAATCTATAGAATTTCAGGTCTGGGTGAACGAGTTTTCACTATGTTTTGTCTGTATAATAGGTCAAGTTGGGCCTACGAGGTTTATAGCTCATTTCATGAATAAATAGGCCAAAAGACCCGGCAAGGAGCAAAGGATTTCCATCTCATCGCACCACCATCATCTTTAAATCCGACGGCTTATGTTTCTTTCCGAAACCCCTTTACCATCCTAATTTTTTCCTTGCAGGGGGTCCCGAACGAATGGTTTTCAAGAAAGGGACCCCCTTATGTGTTACTCTCTCGTGAATTCGCACCCACCCTTTCTATTACCACTTACCACTTCAGAGGGGCCCGAAATACCATTTTTATCCTTCAAAAACCACTTTCCCCAAATAAAATGGTATCATTTTGTAACAAAGAAAGGGGAGTAAGATCAAAGAAGCGATAGTGCCAGTGCCGCATGGAATTTATCATCCAGCAAAGGTGGTCCGAATAAAAAATCCAGATGTCAGAACCACCCTGCGTTGCCTCATCGCAACCATATCAGACACCTCCAAATCATTTTTTGGATTCACGAAGAGCCGCCTGAGTTTTTACATTCTTGAAGAGTTACTAAAATTTAATTCTACAGGTGGTGTTTTCAGAAGATTTTCTTTATTCAGGTCTTGCATGGCCACACTTGTCAAAATTTAGCTTGTCTGTAATTAATGAAGTTTTCCAGAGTAGATTAGGGAAACCTACTTAGTTTTTAGTTAAATACAGCTAGAACTCTCATTATCAAGGGTTGGATATTTTTGCACTTGCATCGTAAGAACCACTATTGGAGCACTGTAATTTTGGAGATGGAAATTAATAAATCAAAGACCGTCTAAAATATTCTTGAGATGTGTTTAATATGGTGATGTGTTACCTCTCCGTTTAAATGTTTTTGTTATTTTTCTCTGCTGTGTATCTGCTCATCTTATTGTAATTCATAAATTTTCAATTAAGATTCACTATCGGAGCGCCTTAATTCTGTCTGCGTTTACAATTTGAATGTTTTCTACTGAAGTTTGATTAAAGAATTCTTAACTGCTCTTTAGTCATTACTGAACCTTACTGTTTCTTTCACCTCATAATTCATATAGCTCTTTAAGATCCATTTCACACAATTAGCGTACCCTGTGATTTGCTCTATATTTTGATGTTCCATTCCAGCGTTTGACTCCATCCCCGAATGGAATAGCCTTTGCAGCCCTATCTGTCCAACCAAACAACCAATCAAAACAAACAACCCTCATAATTTCTATAACTAGACTAATATCAACATTCATAATTATCAAGCTAAATCATAAAAACAAAGAGAGCCCTCTCTGAGTCTAGGAAGGCTAGGTCCTGGACTCCAAAGTGGTTTGATGTTGTGCTTTATAGTTTAGTCTTGCCAGTCTTCTAAATTATAGAGTGCTAATAGAAGGATGATTCTTCTCCTTCTGCACCTCTTCTGCATTATCCTGAAATTTTCCGCGTTTCTTTCATTACTGATGAATCTTGTGAAATTTAGTTTCTAATGATATCACTACCGTAGATCATTCTCATAACACGTGGAATGCCATTTTTTCATCTGAATGAAGAGAAGATGAATATTCTATTATTGATTTCCCTAATCTCTCATCTCATCATTTTGAAAATATAGAGGGTGAAATTTCTTATTTTTCAATATTCCCCTTTTTATGATTCATCAGATCATGAGGATGCCTCTGTTTGTGATCTTGAACTTTTTTATCGTGGTTTTCATGAATTTTTCATTGATTCATTTGGTCATGATATTTATCCTTCTGTTTTTTTATCTTTCTAAGCCATTGATGTTTGATGACCCATCTTCTAATAATTTGGAACTTCCCCAAGTTGTCGAGGCATTTCAACCCGAGACGATGGTTATGTCAGGTTCTCATAATCTTGCGGTTAGTTATACTTCCTATCATAACAATGTTGAATATTTCAAGGCTCCTCATCACTCTCCCACACACATTGAAAATGAATCTGTTTTACAATTTTTTCATCCTCCACTTGTATCACACAATCCTATCGCTCAGTCATTGGAGGAGTTGTACATGGCGAGCGTTGTTGCAAAACGAAAGTTTTATTGTTTCTTTATATTCACCTGCTTTCACAGTTCAAAGTTTTTTTCTTGCATGTCTTCAACTTGCAGTGTGTCTAAACACCACAATACACCCGCAGAATGTCTGCCATGCACATTTCGTTCTTAGTTTTATGCATCTACTTTCAAACTTTAAACATTTTGGTTTGCACTGTCTTATAATTTTTGTTTGTTGATATGCTTGAATATATTTCTTGACATGCATCCCCTCGCATTCATAAGTCATCCAATGTGTTGGTGGATGCATTGGAAGCATCAATTCACATGATTCTGGCCTATGCTCTGATTAGGTTTGGAGTAGGAGTAGTTTTTATTTTTCTTATATGTTTTCTTTGAATTTATTTATTTCAATTTTCTTTCCTTTCCACTTCTTTCCTTTTATTTATTTTATTTTTAGTTATAGGATATTTTCTTCACGAGACCGTGTTTGGCTTTCAAGAAAGCATGGTGAAATATTAGAGGAAGTTGTGTTACTATCAATTCTTGGTTTTCTGTCTATTCCCTCTCTTTGCGTGAATCTTGAATCCTTTTATTTTATAATTATATGATGGAAAATATGTTCATTATCATATAAAATCACAGTGAAATCATGATGTTTGAATCTTTAACTAGTACCGCCTACTCTAATCGGTCTTTTACCGTTTCGGTTAATCTTAGTCAACTCAGTCAAGTAGAGTAAGGAGGGGAGGAAAACCTTAAAAATTATGTCAGAGGTGTATATAAACATCCTTCTCTGAAGGGACAACCTCTTCTACTCTCAATAAATTGGGATAACTCTTCCTCCCCATGAAATAAATAAGTGCCTATGTACAATTCTATGAACAAAATGAAAAATTGAAAAAATGAAAAACAAAATAAAGGGATAAATAAGAGAAGGGCTTCCTATGCAGAGAGGTGAAGCAAGCAACTCCATTGGGGTATTGTCTAGGCTCGCTGGAAGCAGAGCAATGTTTGTGTTCCTGAAGTGACTCAGTTGGGGTACTGTCTAGGCCCACTGATAGCAGAGCAACAATAGAGATGAAAATTGAGACTCTAACAATTTCTTTTACTTATGAATCTGTATACTCCTCATCCCCAATAGAAACAACTTAGTTTGACTTAGCTTGGTTAGTGTGTCACCAATGAAGAGAATGGTAGGAACTATATCTTTAACTCAAGCTTAGTGAAGAAGTTGTGGTGATCAATGAAATGAACAATACTTCCTGAATAGTTAGACCTGTTATTGCCCAAATCCACCTCAGGCTGAAGGAAGGTGGGATTTAGGGTAACACCAAACCACGCTCAGTCTGGTAGCTAGCCCTACCAGAACAGGAGAGGGCTCTCTCCGGGTCAATCTCAGTAAAAATGTATCAATAGGCCTTAAGATGACTGAAATGAGTGCTAATTTTAGGCTAGGTATATTAATCAAGGAGTTTGGAATGATTTTTAGGGGTTTTTTGTTGGAAAAAGGGAAAGGCCGTTTTGGGCTTGGGGATGAGGCCAAATTATTGCAGAGTTCAAGTTGGGGCAGGGAAAGAAATGGATTTGATGTCTTAGATTTAATGAATGGATAGAAAAGACTGATGAGGAGCTGAAGAGGGCAAGAAGGTGCAAGGATCCTCTTCAAACGGAGGAAAACATATAAAACTAAACAAAAGTTTAAGGCAGAGCACCAACAAACTAATGAATTCTACCTTAGTTACTCATTTTTTTAATTCAGAAGCAAAGAGAAGGAAAATGGCATACATATAAAATTAATGAAACTTACAGATACATGGAGAAAAACATCATCAAAACTCAGAGCCACAAGGATCCCAACAAGTGCTGCAAAACTCTGGTCTTTCCTTTGCCAAAAAGCTGAAATGAATATACAATGAGGTGCCAAACTATTCCCAAAAGTCCAACCCTAAAAATGTCTCAGAAAATACATGATATAGACCATCCTAACCCCTTCCCATGCCTCTATGGGTCAAGCTCATCCTTCTAGGAGATGTTTCAACCAATTCTAAACAAGGAACTGAAATCTAGGCAATCAAACAACTTGCCTCTATATGGAAGGAAACTGATTCATTCATTTAATTTTCACTTTTTAGTGAATGAATCCTCTAGAACAAGTAAATATGAGAAAAAATTACATCATAGTCATAAAATTACATCAATATAGATCAATAGTTACATCAAAAAGTAAAACTAGTCAAAATTGGGCGAATTTCTGAGCTGAAGAGTGAAAATGGGGCCAAATTTCTCTATACGCTACGCCAGAAAACTCAATGTGTCACGCCACTTTGGAACTGATTGTGAGGCACTTCCCGAAGTCCAAATTGAGCTCATGATAGCTCGTTGGAAATCCCTATCTGTCTACTATCCAACTCAATAATAATTTTTGGATTTGGATGTCATTTTCCCCTCCAAAACTGCAATCTCCCAAGACTGGTTTCTGGTGGTGCAAAAAGTGGCAGAAAGGCCATTTTTGAGTGTTTTTGACCTCTTAAACCACCTAGAACCTGATGAAATCTCTCAGCCATTCTTGAGCATGCATAATTTATCATAAAAAACTCAAAAATATCAAGTTTACTCTAGAATATGTCCCAATCATAAGCGCGCGCCAAGTGGCGCGACGCGTTGGGCAGAAAAACCTGTTTTGCGACCAAAATTTCAAAAATGACAAATTTACTCCAAATTTGCTGAAATTTGGAGTAGAGGTCTCCCATCATGTCCCATGCTCAGCCAAAGAAGCTTCGGCCAAGATTTGGAGTGGATTAGGCCTTTTCTGACGTCTCAGTGCTCTCCTCAGCCTTGCCTTCAAGATCTTCATCCTAACTCTGCAAACGTGTGTGCGGGCCCAATAGTGGTTCTTCATATGTTTGAGCATGTCCTTGTCCTTTTTTTATTTCACCAATAACTTATCAAGATGAATGTTGGTTCTCGTAAGGCAAATCTCCCGCTCAAACGGTGTCATGTCACCTGGTATTTTTCGAGCCAATTCCCGATCTTCACGGATTTTCTGCAACTCCATGAGTGTGTGCTGATCCTCCAGTTGTTTATTCCACTGCTCCAAGTAATTTATAACCCGATGAGCTCTCTGAAATTTCTTGGTCAATGTGTCAATCTCAGCTTTCTTCTCCTGGATGATTTCTTTCAACTTTGAGTTGGGAGAACTCAAATCAACATCAATGAGTGTAAAATCAGTATCTCGGCCTCCTGAAGGGCCTTCATCCTGTATAGGTCTCTTGCCTCTGTCCTGTACCTATGATGATGTCAAAGGCGAGACCCCTTCCACCCCATGTGGAGATAGTACTCGCACTGCTGATGAAGGTAACGAGACCCCTTCCACCCCGGGTGGAGATAGTACTCGTCGTGCTGCTGCAAACAATGCTCTCGCGCCTCTTTGATAGGTAACACATACTGGAACACTGATAGGCTCTGTCTCGGGAACTTCAAACTGATGTGAAGGCTCTCCTATATCATGAAAAATCTCTGGAGGAGGCTGAGGGGCTGTGAAAAGGTCACGGGAAATGAAATCATCCAATGTGATGCCCTGCAATCCAAGCTGATGTACTACAATGATCTTGATGAGCGCATAATGATAAATGCAGTTATGCTGCTGCTCTGGAGTCTTCTTCTGCACAAGGGTAGTCATCCTCTCTATGTTTCGGCACATGAAATATCGAATGTTCATCATCCATACTATCGTGAAATGCATCAACAACCGGATGTGGTATGCATAAAGGCGTGAGAATCTACCCTCGCAACTGAAGTACCTGATAATAAGTCTCATCAATGGTGCATATGACTCCTTCAAAAACCGGAATGGGAATACCCTTCTTTGCTGCCTCAAATAGCCAGGCCTGATGTAAGGTTCATAATATGCTCTATCCAGCTGCTGTCTCTTGTTCCACTCTTCACCTATGTTCGGTATCCTGGTCGCCTGAGAAATGGTTTCTGGTGTCAAGGTGAAGTTCACTCCAACAAGGTTTACATGACCATCACGCAAATGTAGGACAAATAAGCGAACCAACTCCTGATGATGTTGAATTTCAGAAATCATCTCACAATACTAAAGACATGAATGTTGCTGAAAGCATGCCATTACAAGCGGGCAGGCCTGCAATTGAGTCAAGGAAGTGGGCTCTTCTTTGACGTTCTTGCCACTTTTATAAATCCTTCTTGGTACATTTAGCTTTGTGGTTGAGTCATTTTCTTGCTCATATTCTTGCTCACATGATGAATCTGTCTTTGTCATGGTGCTGAAAGCAATGTGTATGAAAAGTATATACTGATATATATGTGGTGAAAATAAGAGTCTGGTTTGTTTGAAAATGATGAATTGGTGTTTGTCTCTCAATACCAACTGTGTACCAAGTAGGAAATGAGGGACTGTGGTAAGTATGAACAGTGATTATGTTTGGGAACTTTGGGATTTGGGGATTTACTATAAATGATATGGGAGAGGGAAAAATGGTAGGGTTAGGATAAGGAGAATGTGAAGAAAGGATATGAGTAGTTTTATAGAGGAATATGGAAGGGATATGAATGATATTGTGATAGTGATAAGTAATGTGCTACGAAGTTCTTGGCACAAAAATCACACCCTTTAAATTTCAAATACAAACCCTATGAGCAGTTTTTTGACAAATGAGAGGGTTTATTTTGGCATTCAAATTCTTATGTTTCACTTTCAAACCACACCAAACACGACCTAAAATCGATGGGCAAGAGTTTTCAAACTTACTTGGAGCAGAAGAAATGAAATTGTTTTGGTTTTTATTGAAGCCGTGATGATTTTCTGTCTTGGAGGCTCTGTGCGCCGTGCACAAGCCCAGTGCTCCGCGCCTCCTGGATGCATCACGTCAGTTGAAAAATGCACTGTGGTAGGAGGCCCAGTGCACCGCGCGGCCTATGTGCGTCGTGCACTTACCCAATGCGTCGCGCAGAAAATTACCCACACAGTCTTGGCTTTCAAAACACAGTTTCGCCCTCTCACCTGCTTAAGTCGACTTCAATTGATCTCTTGGATGCAAATGGATGTTTCAAAACAATGAAAATATATTATAGTGATGGATTTAATTTTTGTTTCTCAAAAACCCACTTTGTAATGTTTTGGCTTGGCACTTTTTCACATTTGAATACAAACTCTGTTTTTCAAGTTTCCTTTTTGATTTTTGGCTGAAACGATGGATTTCGTGGTTTATTTTTTGCAGGGATGGTGGCATTGGATTTCGGCAAAGGATGACCAGGGCTGCATATGAAGTACTTCATGACGGAAAACTTTAAAAATTACATGTTTATTATAAACAATAAATTTGACGATTTCTTCAAAACAGAGTTTTGAAGAAGAATCATCCTTGAGCATTATTGATGATGAAAATCTTGAAATGAAAGCTTATTAAGAACCTCCCCATGGTCTGATGGTATTATTTGACTTTCTTAAGACCAAACCCTAGACCTAGAAACTGAAATGACTCTTGTTTGACCACAAGACCATCTATGACTGTAAATGATTGAAATCAACTTTAATGAATTTTGATAAATTTCGACCAACCCAGCAGGTACAAACATGAGGGAAACGAGTGAAGAGACCCTTCTGTCAAATGATGTTATGCCCCTAACGGAATGCAGATGAATGAGCTGAATGAGACACCTAAAAAAAATGAAATGCAATAAGATAAATGATTTCTGACGGAGGTATAACCAGACCGACTCTAACATTGGCTCCAATGGGGATGGTGGCTCCTTGGAGGTGCCAAGAACGGCAGATCTCTGGGAGAGTAGGCAGTGCCTTCATCCATTGGGCTATGGAGTCCATTATTTTGACAAATCAACAAAATACTGATGACTCAATTTATTGACTGAAACTTGACTCGAAACGACTCAAATTTTAAAACTGAAATGACTGAACCATGCCGACTAGACAGACTCAGACCAAAACTAAAATCCTTCTTTAGAATTATAGCCTTCACTTTGGGCCCCAAACCGAAGAAAAGATCACAGTGCACTCTTGCGATGAAACTAAAATAAAACGGTATGTA
Source organism: Pinus albicaulis (assembly GCA_034641835.2). Classification (NCBI taxonomy): domain Eukaryota; kingdom Viridiplantae; phylum Streptophyta; class Pinopsida; order Pinales; family Pinaceae; genus Pinus; species Pinus albicaulis. Next base: position 587,049,553 of record CM076573.1, on the reverse strand, counting down.
CAATGATAATGTGATCAGCGGAAAACATATTAGAAATGCTACCTCTTGAGTAGCCGACCATTGACCAACCCTCCTGGACAATATTCCCCGTTCATCTCCTTCAGAAGAAAGGCATTTTGACCACGATACACAACAATCTTAAAGGGACCTTCCCAGAGATTTTCAAACTTACTGTCTTTACCTTTTTCCTCATTTCTAGCATCCCACTTCAGCACTACTTCCTCCAATTGGAATTTATCCACCTTCGCTTTCTTTTCATAGATTTTCTTGATTCTCTCCTGCAACTTAAATGTATTTTGGAAAACTTCATCTCTCGTTTGCTACAAATGAATCATTTGATTTATTCTTCTCTGCATATGACTTTCTTCACTGCCAGCTTCTTGAAGAAGTATGACCACCGGAACAACAAGGGAGGTAGGAAACACTGTGTCTACTCCATATACCAACTCAAAGGGAGACATACCAATGGATTTTTTCTGAATTACTCGGTCCGCCCAAAGTGCATTTACTAACTTCTTATGCCAACTTTTCTTATTGATTTCCAGCAACTTTTTAATGATGTTGACTAAATATTTGTTGGAAGATTCCGCCAATCCGTTGCCTTGCGGATGATAGGCGGTTGAATGTCCCAAAGTGATATGATACTTGTTACAAAACTCAACCATCCTTTTTGATTTAAAAGCTGCTGCGTTATCAGTGATTATCTTATTCAGGCAACCAAAGCGAGACAAAATGTTGTTCTGAAGGAAAGAAATGATTACTGCATCCGTAGCTTGTCTGGTGGGAACTGCTTCGATTCATTTTGTGAAATAATCAGTCACTGTTAAGATCCATCTATGCTGTCCTGAAGAAGCAGGATGAATTTCACCAATGAAATCCAAACCCCACTGCTGAAAAGGGGCGCTTATCTCAATAGGCTTAAGTGGCAAAGGCTGTAATTTCTGTCTTCCTTAAAAAATCTAGCACTCATGGCAGCTTTTGATAGTCTTATACACATCAGCAAATAATTTCGACCAATATTATCCCGCTCTCAAAATCTTATTGGCTGTTGTTTTCCAAAAAAGGTGACCACCACAGTCTCCTTTATGGAAATCCTCCATAACCCGCTTTGCTTCTTCTTCCGCCAAAAAATTCAACAAAACGCCACCGGGATCTTTCCAATAAAGTGCAGAATTCAAAATACAATATTTTGCAGCCTTCAATTTCAGAGTTCTACCTTTGTTTCTAGTCATGCCAGGCGGTGGTGAAATTTTTTGAAGAACATACACAATATCTGAATACCACGGTGAAGCATCAAAAATTTCCGATACCTGAAGTGGCGAATTCTCCTCATCCTCATCAGACATAGCAGTAATCAGATTTATGTCTAGTGCATGCAAATTCGATTCAGCCATAAGCTTTTCCAGCCCCTGTCCTTTGATAAGCTTCATGGGCCTTATCTCCACATCATACTCCAGCAAAGCTGCAATCCACTTGCCTCGTCTTCCTTCCGGATCTGTTTGTACCAAAACATCTTTCACGGCAGTGTTAGGAACATATGCTAAAATATGAGAATGCAAAATGTATACCCGGAAATCCTTTAATGCTTTTACCAGTGCCAGAGCTTGCTTCTCAATGATGTTGTACTTCAAGGCTACGTCTCTTATACTTCGACTGAAAAAAGCTATTGGCTTCTCATGTCCATCTCTTTTCTGCATTAACACAGCTGCCATGGTATGCTCCGAAGAAAATGAAAACAAAATAAAATCTTGGGTGTAATCCGGGCTGATTAACACCGAAGCTGAAGATAGTGCTAACTTCACCAAATTAAAGGACTTTACAGCCTCTTCAGTCCACTTCACTTGGCTGTCCTTCTTAAGAATATTTTTAATCTCTCTTATATGTTCAGCAAGGTTAGGGACAAAGCGGCGTAAAAAGTTCATCTTACCATTAAAAGACTGAATCTCCTTCTTGTTCCTGGGACGGTCAATTTGCTGAATTGATTCTACACGTGCTGGATCAATACGAATGCCATCTTTTGAAATAATGTGACCAAGTAGTTTGCCCTCATCCATGGAAAACAAGCTCTTCTTCAGATTAAGTGCCACACCATATTTTCTGCACTTTTGAATAACAACTTTCAAGTGATACATATGCTCTTCATCTGAATTGGAAAAGACCGTCAAATCATCAAGGTATATAACAAGAAAAACATCCTTCTCATTCGCAAAATCCATGTCCATCGCCCGCTGAAATGTCGCACCAACATTCTTCAAACCGAATGGCATCTTGGCATAGTGGAAAGTTCCCCACGGAGTGGTGAACGCTGTTTTATCTCTGTTGTCCTCATGGACCAGAATTTGGTTATATCCAGAATAACCATCGAGTAGTGACATACGAGATGCTCCAACTACTCGTTGAAGTATATGGTCCATCTTAGGCAATGGATAATTGTCCTTCAATGACACCTTGTTCAAATATCTGAAATCAATACACAACCGAATCTCACCTGTCTTTTTCCGTACTGGCACCAAATTGGAAATCCAATCAGAAAATCTGATGGGAACAATGATTCCAGCCTTGTATAATCTGTTTACCTCCTTCTCAATTGATGGTAGCAACTTTGGATTGATTCTTCTCAGCTTCTGTCTGAAAGGCTTCTGATTAGGCTTGATTGGAATGGTGTGATGAATTATATTCGTATCATACGTCTTTAAATCTGAATAGTCCCAGGCGAAAGCATCAGCAAAAGAAGACAACAAACTCACATATTCTGCTTTTACCTCCGGTGGAAATGATTTGGATAACTTCACCATCTTTGGATTTTCAGCTGTTCCAATGTTTACATCTTCAACTCCCTTTTCAGTTGGCTGTAAGGTTGGTTTCTTAGCTACATCATCCTGATTAAAGAGCTCTTCTAAAGGTATCAAACCTTTAGGAATAACATTATCTTTCAGCTGCAACACTTCCATTTGATTGACTTGAACATTAGCTTCACCATCATCATATTCTACATCAATTGAGGTATCTTTGAACTTACCTTTGTTTTGCAGAAAATCATTAATCTCATCATCATCTTGGAAAACTTGCCAACATCTTTGATTATCCGGGATGGTAGGAAAATGCTTCACATAGATTTCGAACTTATTACTTGAATTCATTGGGATCTTCAAGTTACTTTCTGCCTTAGCAAGTGCATCTGCAATTCCATTTTGAATGCGAGGAATACAAGTCAAGGTATAATCTGAAAACTGCTTCAAAATATCAAGAAAAACATTTCGGTAAGCACGCATTCGGGGATGCTTCGTTTGATATTCACCCTTCACTTGCTTAATTACCAATTCGGAGTCGCCATAGATTGAAATTCTCTTAGCATTCAAATTTCTAAGAATTTTTAGGCCAGCAATTAGAGCTTCATACTCAGCCTCATTGTTCGAACAATCAAAAGCTAGCTTGTAAGAACATACCCGTACATTTCTCGGTACCTTGTCTGGAGCGGAAAAAGGACTGCGTACCCAAATACAATTCCAGCACCATCATTTCCCACTGTGCCATCGAAATCCATGGTCCAAAGACCCTCTTCATCATCTTCTAAGTGCTGAAATTGTGCTAGCTCTGTTTTTTCTGCTTGCTGTCCACTATCTTTAGCTGATTGCTCAACTGTGCTTTCTGGTTTTCGCCTTTCTTTCTGCAAAACTTCTCTGAAATTCTCGGTAATCTCTGGAATATCTTCTTCTTGAACTAACTAACTATCTACATCATTGAAACTATCGGCAAACAAAAAAAAAGACTCTAAATCTGTATTTACATAATTAATCGGATGATTAACCGGTTTCTCCTTGGTTGTAATCATATACTTCATTTTTTGTTCCCGATATAACTTTCTCATTTGGCCAAACACAAGAATCGTTGCATAGGAGAAATCTAATTGTAATGTCCCTTTCAATTTTGCTCCCCAAGATCTGGAAAGCAACATACCAAACCTGGGAGGAATGTCTGCCACAACTACGTCCATCAAAACATTCTTTGTAGGAATCTGATCCAAACTAACAACCAAGTCTTTAATGAGCCCAATACATCTCACTCTGCTAGAATCAAATGAATAAAGATCGTGGTACTTCCTGGTGATGTCTAAACCCAACTTCTCCATGATTTCTTTCGGCATAAGATTATGGGAAGCACCGGAATCAAACATGGCATTATGCAATACAAACTCATGCAATCGAAGACTGATATAAAAAGGAGGCACTTCGCTATCTGGAGACTCACCATCTAAAGCTGGTCCAAATATCAGTTCAGGTTGATCATCTTCAATATTCACCATATCAGACATAGGATCGAAATTCAAAATTTTAGAAACTTGACTTCTATAACTGTTGTTCTTCATTATTTCAGTCAAGGGAATGGATACCTTTAATTTAGAAATCTCATTCTCCAAACTAAAGGCTGAAGTATTTTCGATCTCTTTGGCTGGAACATCTTTCTTTTCAGCCTTCTCCCTCGATGTAATTGGCTGATTTGATTTTTCTGCTGATGATGACTTGGTGGCAGCGGGATCAACTATCTCTTTTGCTTTCTTTTGTGCTACAGGTGAATCATTCTTAGGCGCTGAAACTTCCTTTCTCTTTTGGATTGGATTGATAGGCACATATTTGTTTCTAAGAGAATATTACTTCTGCTGGGCTGACAAGGCATTCATATAACCTCTCTGATACTCATCCGACTCTTCCTCAAGAGCTGCTTCATTAGCCAATATAAAATCCTCATCTCTTTGTACCGCTGAACTTTCTGCATACTCCTCATCTTCGGTGATATAAATGGGAAAATCATCAGGAGTAAAGAAGTGATTTTCCTCCCCTACTACATCATCTTCATCATCTGAATCCTGACCAACAAAATTCTGCTGAAGAGGTGTCTTTACTTGCTGCTGGACTGCTGGTTCTTATGCTCGCTGTTCTCGTTGTTTAATCCTGAATTGTGGCTGTTGCTGACCACGGAAATTGGGATTTCGGATCTACGTTTTGGGCTTATCAAGTGTGAACCTTTCGAACATTTTTTCCAATTTACGAAGTAGCTGATCTGATGTAGAAGCTTCTTCCTTTATTACGACTTTATTCTCACCTCTCAATCTAGCTCTCTTATCATTCAAATTCGCCTCCACACTCACCGCAATCTTCTACATATCCTCCAAAGTGGGTGGATCTCTTTCTCGTAATGAATAGGCCATGTCCGGATCAAAACCATCTGGGAATTTTAACAAAGCTGGCTTCTTAGATGGCCTCAAATCATCAGGAATAGCATTATAAACCGCATTAAATCTAATAATATAGTATTGGACGGACTCACTAGGATTGCGCTTGATCTTGGTATATTCAGAAGTAATTTGAAGTGGATCTTTCTTTATTTCCCATCGATCTAAAAACTGTCTCTGAAGCTCGGCTAATGTAGCAATACTTCTGGGCTGCAACGCTCTGAACCACTTATGCACCTCACTGCCAAAATTTTGCACAAACAATCTCATGGTGACATTCTCTTCATCAATTTCATGGAGATCAAAAAAGTCTGTCATCCTATCAATATGATGCTGAGAAGGAACACTCTGAGGAGTTCCATCAAAAAATGGGATTTTACTCTGATAATAAGTGGGCATAGCATCCAAGTTTGGTGGCAAGACAAGAGGTGCAAATCTAGCGGCCATTGCTCTTGGTGGATTTATGATCTGTCTTGGAGAAACGGGCGGAGTAGGAGCAGTAGATGTATGAGGTGTATGTGGTGGGGATAGAGGAGAAACTACTGCATATTTCTGATCGGATATAGATGGTTGTACGGGAATGGTAGGAATGAAAGAAGGCTCAACATGAACTTGTGAATCAGAAGTAAGTGTTGATGGACCAAGAGTTTCAGATGCAGACTCTATGAATTCAGGGATATTCGTTTCCACAATGGAATTCTGAATGTTCAGGATATAACTATCAATGGATCTATTAGCTTGTTCGATCTCAAGATACTTGACAAACTCGGGATTTATGACAGTAGAACCAGTAGCACTTTCAGACTTAGTTTCAAACAACGACAACTCGAATTGATCATCAAACTCAATATCTTCAAGGAATTCAAGTACAGTAGGGCATGAATGAGATTTAAACAAAGGGATCACGGGACTTTCTCGACGGAGAATTCTTGGAATCAGATTGGGATTCTCATACACTGGAGGTGGATCAGGATCGGGATTAGCTCTAGTATGTCTTCTGGAAGCCAGTGTGTTGATCTATTCAAAAATAAAAGGAACACAACCAATTTGTTTCAGCCTATCAAATTCTAGACTCAATCACCCAAAAGTCCAGAACGATCTGATATACTGGGGTAATTCACAAGTCAAGTATCACGTTCATAAGCTAGACCGGAGATTGAATGAAGCAGCGTTTATCTACTTCCGCTAATGCAAAGCAAAAGCGTTTCGAAGGCTACCTGGCATAACTTCAGGCTCTGTCTATAGCTTATGAAACAAATAACACCAACAAGCAAACCATTTTCTTCCCCAGTATGGTCGCCACTATGTTATTGCCCAAATCTACCTCAGGCTGAAGGAAGGCGAGATTCAGGGTAACACCAAACCACGCTCAGTCTGGTAGCTAGCCCTACCAGAACAGGAGAGGGCTCTCTCCGGGTCAATCTCAGTAAAAATGTATCAATAGGCCTTGAGATGACTGAAATGAGTGCTAATTTTAGGCTAGGTATATTAATCAAGGAGTTTGGAATGATTTTTTGGGGTTTTTTGTTGGAAAAAGGGAAAGGCAATTTTGGGCTTGGGGATGAGGCCAAATTCTTGCAGAGTTCAAGTTGGGGCAGGGAAGGCAATGGATTTGATGTCTTAGATTCAATGAATGGATAGCAAATATTTCTGAGAAGCTGAAGAGGGAAAGAAGGTGCAAGGATCCTCTTCAAATGGAGGAAAACATATAAAACTAAACAAAATTTTAAGGCAGAGCACCAACAAACTAATGAATTCTACCTTAGTTACTCATTTGTTTAATTCAGAAGAAAAGAGAAGGGAAATGGAATACATATAAAATTAATGAAACTTACAGATACATGGAGAAAAACATCATCAAAACTTAGAGCCACAAGGATCCCAACAAGTGCTGCAAAACCCTGGTCTTTCCTTTGCCAAAAATGCAGAAGTGTATGTACAATGAAGTGCCAAACTTTTCCCAAGTATCCAAACTTGAAAATGTCTCAGAAAATACATGATATAGACCATCCTAACCCCTTTCCATCCCTCTAGGGGTCAAGCTCATCCTTCTAGGAGCTTTTTCAACCAATTCTAAACTAGGAACTGAAATCTAGGCAATCAAACAACTTGCCTCTATATGGAAGGAAACTGATTCATTCATTTAATTTTCACTTTTTAGTGAATGAATCCTCTAGAACAAGTAAATTTGAGCCAAAATTACATCATAGTCATCAATTTACATCAATATAGATCAACAATTACATCAAAAAGTGAAACTAGTCAAACTGGGCGAATTTCTGAGCTGAAAAATAAAAATGGAGCCAAATTTCTCTATGCGCCGCGCCACTTTGAGCCTGTTTTTGAAGCACTTCCTGAAGTCCAAATTGAGCTCATGATAGCTTGTTGGAAAGCCCTGTCTATATAATATCCAACCCAAGTGCAATTTTTGGATTTGGATGTCATTTTCCCCTCCAAAACTGCAATCTCCCAAGACTGGTTCCTGCTGGTGCAAAAAGTGGCAGAAAGGCCATTTTTGAGTGTTTTTGACCTCTTAAACCACTCAGAACCTGATGAAATATCTCAGCCATTCTTGATCATGCATAATTTATCATAAAAAACCCAAAAATATCAAGTTTTCCTCCAGAAGATGTCCCAATCATAAGGGCGCGCCAAGTGGCGCGACGCGTCGGGCGGAAAAATCTGTTTTGCGACCAAAATTTCAAAAATGACAAAATTTACTCCAAATTTTCTGAAATTTGGAGTGAATATTCCCCATCAAGTATCATGCTCAGCCAACGAAGCTTCGGCCAAGATTTGGAGTGGATCAGGCCTTTTCTGACGTCTCAGTGCTCTCCTCAACCTTGCCTTCAGGATCTTCATCCTAGCTCTGCAAACGTGTGTGCGGGCCCAATAGTGGTTCTTCATATGTCTGAGCATGTCCTTGTCCTTGTTTTCTTTCACCAATAGCTTCTCAAGATGAATTTTGGCTCTCGTAAGGCAAATCTCCCGCTCGAACGGTATCATGTCACCTGGTCTCTTTCGGTCCAATTCCCGATCTTCACGGATTCTCTGCAACTCCGTGAGTGTCTACTGATCCTCCAATTGTTTATTCCACTACTCCAAGTAATTTATAATCCATTGATATCTCTGCAACTTCACGATCAATGTGTCGATCTCAGCTTTCTGTTCCTGGATGATTTCTTTCAGCATTGAGCTGGGAGAACTCAAATCAACATCAATGAGTGTGAAATCAATGTCTTGGCCTCCTGAGGGGCCTTCATCGTGCATAGGCCTATTGCCTCTATCCTGAACCTATACCTGTGCTGATGTCGAAGGCGAGACCCCTTCCACGCCAAGTGGAGATAGTACTCGCGCTGCTAACGAAGATAACGAGACCCCTTCCACCCCTGGTGGAGATAGTACTCGTCGTGCTGCTGCAAATAAGGCTCTCGCGCCTCTCTGATAGGTAATACATACTGGAACACTGATATGATCTGTCTCGGGACCCTCGAACTGATGTGAAGGCTCACTCGCATCATGAACAATCTCTGGAGGAGGCTGAGGGGCTGTGAAAAGGTCACGGGAAATGAACTCCTCCCATGCAATTCCCTGCAATCCAAGCTGATGTACCACAATGATCTTGATGAACGCATAATGATAAATGCTGTTATACTGCTGCTCTGGAGTCTTCTTCTGCACGAGGGTAGTCATCCGCTCTATGTTTCGACACATGAAATATGGAATACTCATCAGTCTCACTCTCGTGAAATGCATCAAAAGTTTGATGTGGTATGCATAAAGGCGTGTGAATCTACCCTCGCAACTGAAGTACCTGATAATAAGTCTCATCAATGGCGCATATGAATCCTTCAGAAACCAGAATGGGAATACCCTGCTGAGCTGCCTCAAATAGCCAGGCCTGATGTAAGGTTCATAATATGCTCTATCCAGCTGCTGTCTCTTGTTCCACTCTTCACCTATATTTGGTATCCCGGTCGCCTGAGAAATGGTTTCTGGTGTCAAGGTGAAGTTCACTCCAGCAAGGTTTACATGACCATCACGCAAATATAGGACAAATGAGCGAACCAAATCCTGATGATGCTGAATTTGAGCAATCATCTCACAATTTTGAAAACATGACTGTTGTTGAAAGCATGCCATTGCAAGCGGGCAGGCCTGCAATTGAGTCAAGGAAGTGGGCTCTTCTATGACGTGCTTGCCACTTTTATGAGACCTCCTCGGTACATTTAGCTCTGTGGTTGAGTCACTGTCTTGCTCATATCCTTGCTCATATGATGAATCTGTCTCTGTCATGGTGCTGAAAGCAAGGTGTATGTTTGGTGTGTTGAAAATGAGAAATAGGTGTTTTTGCTTCAAAGCCAAATATGCCAAAGGGAAATGAAGAGCTGTGGTAAGTATGAATAGTGGGAAAAGTGGGGGTTTGCCAAGTGCAATTAATACAATAATAGTCACTTGATTATGCTTGGGAACTTTTGGATTTGGGGATTTACTATAAATGATATGGGAGAGGGAAAAATGGTAGGGTTAGGATAGGGAGAATGTGAAGAAAGGATATGAGTAGTTTTATAGAGGAATAGGGAAGGGATATGAATGATATTGTGACAATGATAAGGAATGTGCTATGAAGTTTTTGGCACAAAAATCACACCCTTTAAATTTCAAATACAAACCCTATGAGTAGTTTTTGACAAATGAAAGGGTTTATTTTGGCATTCAAATTCTTATGCTTCACTTTCAAACCACACCAAACACGACCTAAAATCGATGGGCAAGAGTTTTCAAACTTACTTGGAGCAGAAGAAATGAAATTGTTTTGGTTTTTATTGAGGCCGTGATGATTTTCTGTCTTGGAGGCTCTGTGCGCCACGCCTCCTGGATGCGTCGCGACAGTGCAATTTAACACAGTCAGACTTGGCCCAATGCGCCGCGCCTCATGGATGCACCGCGCCTTCCTCCAATGCACCGCGCGCACACCCAAGCACATAGTTTTCCTTTCAAAATTAGAGTTTCACCCTTCCACAACTAAAATCAACTTCAATCGATCTCTTGGATGCAAATGGATGTTTTAAAACAATGAAAATATCTTATAGTGATGGATTTAATTTTTGTTTCTCAAAAACTCACTTTGTAATGTTTTGGCTTGGCACTTTTTCACATTTGAATACAAACTCTGTTTTTCAAGTTTCCTTTTTGATTTTTGGCTAAAACGATGGCTTTCTTGGTTTATTTTTTGCAGGGATGGTGGCATTGGATTTCGGCAAAGGATGACCAGGGTTGCATCTGAAGTACTTCATAACGGAAAACTTTAAAAATTACATGTTTATTATAAACAATAAATTTGACGATTTCTTCTTCAAAACAAAGTTTTGAAGAAGAATCATCCTTGAGCATTATTGATGATGAAAATCTTGAAATGAAAGCTTATTAAGAACCTCCCCATGGTCTGCTGGTATTATTTGACTTTCTGAAGACCAAAACCTAGACCTAGAAACTGAAATGACTCTTGTTTGACCACAAGACCATCTATGACTGTAAATGACTGAAATCAAATTTAATGAATTTTGATAAATTTCGACCAACCCAACAGGTACAAACATGAGGGAAACGAGTGAAGAGACCCTTCCATCAAATGATGGCATGCCCCTAATGGAATGCAGATGAATGAGCTAAATGAGACACCTAAAAAAAATGAAATGCAATAAGAGAAAGGATCTCTGACGGAGGTATAACCAGACTGACTCTAACAAGAACTATTTTCATGAGACAAGATCTATATAGAGAGCCAAATTTCTACCAGTGTGTCACCAAGTGTTGTAGTGGCTACAACCAGCCTCTAAAATTTTTCCTATGCTTCGATTTTGGAGCCTTGCTTCCTACCTACATGGGCTTATATTATACTGTTGTCAAGTATTCATGTTTTGAATAAGAATTATCATTTTCATTTTTGCTTATGTTTGATTTTTTTACACATAATTGATATTTATAAGTCACAAGCTAATCTCCTTAATTGATATTACAACAGTTCTGGGATTGCGTCGAGAAACTGCACAATCCTTGAGGGAAAGCAACCTTGATGATTGGAATTGTTCAGTTCAAACTAGTATCCATCCTTAATCTCATAAAATTCATATTCATGGAAGGAAAGCCAACATTGATCCCATAAACTATGCAATCCCTTAATGAGCTTAGAAACTGCGTAATGCACTGAGCCGTAAAGTTGCCCAGTTCCTCATAATTTCACAATATTTCCTGAAAATGTGCATGGAAAGTTTCCCAAAAAATAAAAAAAGAAAAAATCTAAAAAGAGAAAAATTATCCCTAAAAATAGGGATCCATTATTAGTTTCCTGAAGGAGGCACAATCACTATTTTTAGAAAATTTTGCCAAGTGTCGCTTTTTCCTTGATTTTAGGCATGCACTTAATAAACCCTAATTCACTCAAATCTATATAATTGATGCCCCTAGAGCTCATTTTCACATTAAATCTTGATTCTATATAATTCCTTAGGAGATCAAGGAACCTTCAGTGCAATCGTTGTCGCTTTTTTGGGTGAGATCCACTTTTGGTGTCTTTTGCCATTTTTTCTAACGCCTTTTGTAATTTCACTTGTGTGAGTGATGTTTTTCTTATTACTCTTCATGGTTGCTAGCTCTTTTGTATTGTTTTAGCTTTTAGAAATGTTTTTTTAGTTTCTCATTTGCCTTTCACAAGTGTTGCATTAAGTTTTCTTCTTTTTGCACTAATGGTCACCGTTGTAGTGATTCTCCTCACATATTTGATTTTCTTCCCATTTTTTCAGTTTATACACTTGATCTACATTGATTCATTCACACTTAGTCATATCTGCACTCAAGCTCACAAAATCACTTAGTTCTTATCATTTTCCACACTTCCATAAGGAAGATTTGGACTTTCCTTGGCCATATTTTTCCTTGCCCAACAGGGAACTGTTCAATCATAAGGCTCAAGATGTGAGCTTGGCTTCTGGAACTACAAAGTGCATAGTAAAACTTGGACCAAATACACATTTTTCAGTTCCAAGGATCATCCTATCACCTTGGCCACTGAGACTACATAATGCACAATCTCTCCCAGCCACTTCCCAGGCTGAACTACATATTGCACAGTCTCAAGCCTCAGGCTGCACCCTTGGTTGCTGGGACCGAAAAATGTGTATTTCACATAGTCAGTATCCCTGCCTTGTTGATGAATACTACAAAATCCCTCTCATCAGCCAACTGGTTTGCTCCTTGATCATGTTTTGAAGATAGATTTGAAAAAGGCTAATGTTTGCTTGCCATCAGTGCCTTTTTTGTCCCAAAGGCACCATAGTTGTGAAAAAATTCCCTCCAATAGTCATTGTTACCATGTCACCAAGGAGAGTTGCTTCAAAAGTGACCACTGAAAGTAGTATTGGGGAAGCATTTGAGAAAACACTAGTAGACTTACTACTATATGCAGACACTCAATTTTTTACAGAAAAGGAGTCAACACTAACATGGAAACAAGTTAACGAAGCTCTTTCAACAAAGAGCCTTGAGGTAGATCTAGAGGGCCGATAGGTTTATCTCAGTATCTAGCAGTCAAGACTACATAGGGTTGCATGTAGATATCCAGCCTTCCCATGTGCAAATTTCATCAGTTGGATTGTTTCACACATTGATGAGAATACCATGTCATTGAGAAATTCCAGTGGACAAAATCTTGCAACCTTATTGGCAGAAGATTATCAACGCATGTATCCTTTTCTTGAGCCAGTGAGACTCATAGACTCATACTCATATGCCACAAAAAAATATGTCAACATAAGAGATATTGTTAAAGGTTAGGTTAAAGAGCCATCAAAGTTTTGACAGACACCCACCCATTTATACAAAAAAAAGCCTCTTAGGAAGGCCTACCAACTCTTGGTTATATTAGCTTGTGGGATCCATAGTTATCAGAGCATATAGATGTTTCCTGAAGGGACGACGTTATTATTGAACTAGGTTGTGAGCGAGGGGAAGTAATTAAACTTATCATTTTTTCTGGCTCGACATTTGAGATCCCATGTAGCACAGACCCATAATCCTCCCAAGGGCGAGAAATAAATGTTTTATATGTTTGCATATTTACTGGATGAAATATGAACACATAATCATTTTCCTAGCATGAACTGGACATGGACACCATGAGAAAATTTTGTGCATATATATTGTTAAACTATTTCAGATTGCAGTCATAGAGGGGTAATGGAACAACTAACTAACCATTTCATCATTTCACTTTACAAGCTTATTTTTTAAGAATAAACCCGTTGCATTTCACGTGGAGAAATGGAGGCAATATCAGAGATCAAAAATTGGTTTTCCTCACTGGATGGTACCTTTATTAGAGTGTTCGACAAAGAGAAGCCACCGCATGTTTTTCCAAGCTATGCCACCAACAAGCTTTTCCTGCAAGAATTGTCATATCATCTCACCACAGGGTTGTCAACAGCTTTGCATATGAAGAAGAAAACACATTGGCCAAATATTCCTATGAAAATTGGATTATACGAGATAAATAACTTGAAATTTACAGATACCGAGGGAAAGGATATAGTAAATTTTACATTCGGTACTCGAGAATTTAATCCATATGATCCCCATATTCTTTTTGAAGACCACTGTGCAAGAATTTACTTTCAGCGGCTCAATGGGACATTCCATTGGCTGGAGTAGGATCCATGGAGGAATTTCTACAATTCCTATACAACCCATGAGCCGTTCATTTTAGCAGAGACTTCACAGTCCATTATGCAAAAGGAAAAAAATCTGGAAGCAACACCAATAGAAGGCAACAACCCCATATAGGATAAGGGAAAGGTACAAGTTTTTGATACTCCAGGGGGAGAACAAAGCTGAAATATGAAAGAAAATCCATTCTTAATGAAAGTAGCTTTAGCAATAGAAGAAAAGAGGAAGTAGAGGATGATAAGAGAAGAGTGAAGGAAGAGAGAAAAGAAAATCTTACAGGAAGTAGAACTGAGATTGAAGCAAAACAAACAAGAAATGAAGGAATAATGGGAGTTGAGGAGGAAAGAAAAAGAAGATAAGTAGAAGCAGGAAGTAGAGGAAAGGAAAGGTACCATAACAAAAGAAACAATGACAATACAAGTTGAAGAGAGAGAACATTACCAACGAGAAGCAGATGAGGAAGGTGAACAGATGCAGGATCGAGAGATTTCCCAACAGATTGAAGACTTGATTGATGTTGTAGATATGGAGTTGTAATTGGAGTCGCGGAATGAGGATGTTGACCTAATGCTAAGTGAAACGCGGGTCATTATTTAGTATCCACCACCTCCATTAGTAGATTTAGCTTTGAGAAAAAAAGGGGAAGTTGTTCCTCTTGACGATGATTCGGTAATGGGCTTGTACAATTTATTTTATGATGAATTCAAAAATAGAATTTTACAAGAACAGATAAAGCATTTTCTGGATGATCACGGATCACCCACATTCATGAGAGAGAGGGTGATAGTGGTAGACATGTTATCACAAAATTGCACTTGATTGGTTGTTGATCAGACAACTCTATGTAACTATTTCAAACCAGCTTTTGACTGAACCTTAGCCTCTTCAGTTTGAGAGGGCTCTCTCAAAGGGGTTTATGATATTTTATTATGATAGTACTAGATGGCTAACTTTATTTGAAATGTAACTTGTTTTTTTATGTATGTAGGTTGAAAAATAAATGTAGGCTTGCTACCATTGGGCTTATGGAGTCAACAATTAGTAGTTTCAGTGGTAAGGTTTATTGACATGGAAGATGAGGAAGATAGGGGTCTTTAACAAAGGAAATTCACTCATAAAAACATAGGAAAACATAGTCATTTCATTACTAAAGGAAGTCAGAGCATAGAGTTATGAATTCTGAGTAGTAGCAATGAAATCTACTGCAAGTGGTAAAACATAAGATGTAGATCAATAAAACATTAAAAACCCCATGAGAATATCAGGTCTGTCAAGAAGAAAGTCACTATGTATTACTGATATAAGTCAAAATACATAAAGCAACAGTTTGGTGCAAACAATATCCAACCCTTGACTACTTCGATGCTTTGTCTTTAAATAGACATTCTTACAACATGGATGATCTGCATGATGGATAGATTCATCGAATTCCTCCTATGACACATCACATAATTGAAAAACATGTCTTCTAACAGGAAATTGACAGCTATACCTTAAAGAAAACATTTCCTAATAAGACTCAAAATCATTTTTATTACATTCCTTTACCTTATCTTGTGAAACATTTACATAACAGTTACAAAATGAGCATCACATGCTCGAAAAGGCTATGGCATAGTTCATCACCACTTTACATATTAAAATCACTCCTAGACATGTGGAACAAAACCCTATTTTTCAAGAATGCATAATCCTTATCTTCAACGAGATCTTTGGCTGATGATATATCTCCAAAAAAATTCCTTCGAGTCATAAATGTTTGATGTTAAAGTCCCTTGACATTAGGAGTCCAACTATCCAAAACTGCCATAAAAATGCTCCAAAACCTTCAAAATTAGCTCGCTACGAAAACAAGCTAGTTTCATAGCAAGCTTTTGTAGCATTGAAAAAGAAGCTTCTGCACCCAAAAAATCTACTCTTTTGCTGGTCCATGGTGTCAACCTAGTCATGACACATCATCACCATCATTCTCCCTCCTTGAAAACAACAAAAAGTAAATTTAGAGGCAAAAAGGTTGCTACAGAAATTTTTCGTAGCACTTTCTTGGCTTTAAGCCTAGGAAACGCTACGAAACTGTGTAAAAGTGTAGAAATTCCAGATTTCAAGACTGTCTCCAAAAAGTGACCTCCAACTATAAAAAAATGATCTTCAACATGCCATGAACCTTCTAAAACACATTCAAACTCAACTTAAGGCTTGTGTGGTGTTTCCTCTTCATTAATGATCAGTTGAGCTATGGGCTCCTCAACCACATTCATCTTCAAATATTTCTTCTCCAGCTCTTCATGAATCAGTTCCAGTTGTTAATATTGAAGGTCTTTGACTTGGTCCTTCAGTGTCTTATTCTTAGATTGCAAGTGCAGGTTCATTTTTCTGATATGCTTCACCTCTCCTCTCAATGGATGAGTCCATTTGATCAATTGATGTGTGTTGTCTAAGGTCTTTGACACACTTATGACCTGCTCTTCCCAAATTTCTTTCATTTGGTCAAAATGTACCTTTTGAACCTTGTGCACCCAAACTCCCTACAACAATACCTTTAGGAATAACGTAGATTTGGAAGGGAAACTGTGCTATAGGGTATAGATGATAGTTGGCCACATGCCAAATCAGAAAATGAAGCTCATTACTTTCAATACTATCCTTCCATTGGAGTAGAAGAATCCTCCATTGAAAAAGGGCACTGAAATGTCCTAGATCTGAATAGATATAGCCTCCACTTGCTGTAGCTTGCAAAGACAACCAAACCCTCAATAGGATCTGAGTTGTAGTTGAAAGGAGAAGCTTGGCCTCAAGCTAGGTAGTGGAATATGCAATACAAGACTCTCCCAATAGCTACTCAATGGGAAGAGGTGGAATTCCTAAACAAGAAATCCCAATGCTAAACAACATTTGCAATCTAGGCTAAATAGCCAAAGAAATCTATATGGTCTAAACAGACAATATATCAAAATATCATATCTTCGAAAACCCCTCCATGATGCCATCCTCTTCCTTATATAGATTAAGAGCTTGTAAACCCTAAACCACCTTCAATGAAATATTCTATTTCACACAATCCATTTCCTTCTAGAACTGCACTGTGCCTCATTGATGGCCACTCCTCCAAGACAACGCTGAAGATTTGGTCAAGGTTGACCTAGTCAAAGTATCCAGCCCCTTTCACACCTAAGGGTACTTTGCTAACATAGCCAAGATTTAGCCTTTTTCACATTTGGCCTTGATTTATTATTTATTAGGAGATTGATGAACCTCCTTTACACATTTATTCTTTAAGCACAGAAAGAAAAGAAAAAATGGATATTCCAATTAGCTTAGGACTAATTAGGAATATTACAGTCCTCCCCTCCAAAATGTTGCTTGTCCTCAAGCAACTCACAAGGACATTGAAAAATATCCAATGGATTTGTCTCCTCCCAATAATACAAGTTTGACTTTGGTGAATAACCCAAATAGCTGTCATCATGAAGAAGTGGGAGATACATAGAAAGAATCATATGCTGTCCATTGGCCTTCTTAAGGCATGAGAGATGATAAATATTGGGTGCTTCAACCCCCATGAGAAACTCCGATCTCCATGCTATCATCCAAACAAAGTGAGCCATCCTTTGTAGTTCAAAAAATAAGTTACCAATCCCCTCCTTATGCAATGTGTAGGGGCTGCATGGCTGAAAATAAGAGGTAAGATTGTTCAACTTACGCTACCTCTCCCTCCATTTATGATAGAATTGGAGCTTCTGATCCGGGGCTGCAATAACGCAGTCCTCATGAAGCCAAAAGATACTTGGAATCCCATGATTCCCTTCATTGATTCTAGGGAGTCTCCTTGCCCAATCCTCCATGAATATAGTGAATAGAGTGTCATTACCATATGCGCTCCAAAAGAAACATGGACTGAGTGTCATATGATATATTGGATGGTGAAAATAGTCCCTCCATTGAGACTAGCCACTTGTTCTTCTTCTTGCTGCCTCAAAACATGATATAATAAGTGGCCACCTATCCAGATTCTTGCTGTCATAAGCTTCTCCAAATATTGAAAATAGTAGAGGATAATAGGTTTTGGATGAATATGATTCAAGCAACACATGTCTTCCCAAAAATCCTCCCATGTGAGGGCTTCTCCCAAACACATAAGTCAAACATATGGCCCCTTGCATAAGGAAACAAAAGATATAGTGTAGCAGCCATATAATGTCCCATCCTCCTCTTGAAGCATGAATAAATATTGGAAGTTTCATTCCCCATGGACACACCCAACCAATGTGTCATCCTTCCTATCATGTTCCCAACAAAGATCATAGCATCATCATCATGTGGGATCAAAATCAGCAATACATAAATAATTAAACACAATGATGGAGGTGGATCATAGTCCCACAAGTGGAACCAGCATAGTGGACCTTCTGACTGCATCAGATAATGATATGGTAAGTGGTTTTCCCACCACTTACTTGCAGCCCATAACATATCACCATGGCTGAAAATGGGAGATATGTTTGGTGCACTAGGAAAGGACCCATCTTGCTGCAAAATCTCCCTTTGTCCACCAAGGGAGTGGCCATATTCAAAAATAGTTTTGGCCCAAAGTTGTCCATGAAATTTATAAGGAATAACGCTCCTCTTAGGATTCATGGCCTGCATATACATAGTAAAAGAATGCATACAATCAGAAAATAAAATAGGATTTACATAAGTATGCTCTTCACCAACAGTCCTCCTCAAACAAATGGAGTGGTGCATAGATCTATCCCCTTCCTCAAGAAGAGAAAGAGAGGGCTGAATTAACTCTTCCATAGAGTTATGCTGCTGCTCCATCTCCATATGGTACATGCATATTTGAAAATGCTGATATAGTTCTACTTCAAAGCCCTCCCAATAGTAGCTCCTCAAGATGATGTTGTTGAGCTTCATAGAATATGTGTGGCTGAAACATAACTCTTCATAGGCTCCTTGTAGTAACTTCTTCTTGAGCTTGGAGGCTCTAGATAAGAAGATCCTACCATGATCATAGATGAATCCATATTTTACTAAATAGCCCTCATCTTGTAGCTAGTCATCAAGAATCATGCATGTGTGAATATCCTTGGAATATTCCACCAACAGTTGGGATTTCCAATATGGATCTAATCTCCCCTACCATGACAGCGCTGTAGAAATATGAAATGAAGGTTCTATCATATCATGTTTTTCCTCTTTGACATGTTGAATGCCAAATTCAGATGTTGGAGTAAAGTTACTCCATCTTTGCTGCCCCTCTTGTAGCTGATCTTTCTCAAGACAAGATTGAAGTTCATGGAAGTCAACCTTCTTTTCAAATGTCTCTTTCTTCCAAAACTTACATAGTTTGGCCCATCCATACAAGAGTGTTGGTACCCTCTTATCATATTCAAAAATATTCCATGTATGTAGAGATATCATTTGTTTCTCCAAGACTATGGAGTGGCCATTTGACATCATGCTAATGTCATCATAGATATCTGGATCATTTTCCAGAGCAGATAACTGAGTGGGACATGGCATTGTCCAACTCATAGAGTTGATCATTTATCCTTGAAACCCATCAATGGTTCTTAGCACTGTGTTGGATTCTCCCAAGGCTCCTTCCTTAGCCAAATATGTCATTGATGCATTAAGTTGAGAAAACACTTTATTCTTTGTAATATTCCCAATTAGCCCAAGCTAATGGGAATATTCAATTTTGCTTTGTCTTATTTTTATTTTCATGTTGATGAATAAAATGTGAAGGAGGACATGTAAAACTCCTAAAAACATCAAAATAAATCAATGCCTATGTAAACAGAGACATATTTGGGCCATATAAATAAACTCTTGCAGGTGTGAATGGGTTTGAATCATGAGATTGGGTCAACTTTGACCAAGTCAACAGCGCAGTCTAGATGCAATGAACCTCATAGATAGACAACACAGTTTTAGATGGAGGCTCCACATATGAAAGGAGCTAACTCATTGAGGTGGTTTAGGGTTTGTCAAGGCTTTCACCTTATAAAAGAAGGAGGAGGGAAATAGGAAAAGGTTGTTGATGTTATTATTTTCTGAAGGTATTGTCTGTTTAGAAATCCCTTATTAGGCTTTCTTGTTTAGGAATCCCACCTCCTTCCTTGAGCAAATCTTGGAGGAGTCTTGTTTGCCTAGTTCACTATTTGGCATTTGGCCAAGCCACATCTTGCATCTACAGCGTAGTCCTGCTTAGGATTGGGTTGTCCATGTGAGATGCAGCAAGTGGAACACTAGATCTGTTCAGATCTAGCTTGTATTGGTGCCTCTTCTCAGTAAGTGTGTATTTTAACCTCCTGGAAGAGTGCATTAGTGGGTTGAGCTTTAGATCCAAAAATTGGCAGTAGGCCAAAGCATTCTCAGGGCCTATAGCACAGTCCCTCTTCCATGACTGTGTTATTTTCAAGAGCAGAGTTGCAGGGTGTCTTGGCATCATTTTAGAGGAGAGATCTCTACTGATTGGATCCTTCCTTTCATTGTGGTGATCCGTGGATTGGCCAAACAATCCATGTTAGTTCAGATCTGATCTACTACATATGTTATGATTCAAAATTTTCTGAATACTTCTACAGATCTGTGACTTAGATCTCAGATCTACTCACTGTTTTTCATGTTTTGCTGAGATCCCCAAGGGGAATGTATAGAGGAGCCTATATTGTACACATATCTGAAATAGATATATCATTTTATGTACATATCTGATCTAGATCTGAGTTGTAATCTACTGCATGCTTCAACAATGAAAATAATGCTGTCAAGCTTATTCTGCCATTTCATGTTGTTGTAGCAGCTCAATTTGAGGCTTTTGTCTTGTACATTCTTTCTATATCTGTTATACATTGTATAAGATGCATTGTAGATCTAATTTTCTGATGTATAGATGAAATATGGACCTCCATGTTGGTCTCACATTTTTAAATTGATAAACTACATTATTTCTGAAGCAGTCCATTGCATATAGCTGCAACCCCTCTCTTTGGGTGTTTTCCAGCTAGACTAGGTTGTGGGAGATCTGTTTAACCCATCTAGTTTGATTTGTTTTTGCTCTCCTTTTGTATTTATATCTTAGATGAGCTGATCTAAGGGATCTAGGAGCTTCAAACTCATTTCAGTGCACTGAATTCTCAAGAGTGCGTTATTTTAGCAGGCTTGCTATGCAATCCCATTTTTGGGATATTACAGTGGTATCGGAGAAACTTTCTTGGCACAACCTATGCATTATTTGAGCCAATATGTCTTCAGGGGGAGGAGAATCTATCACTAACAGAGAGCAGAGGTATCATAGAAGAAGACAAAAGAAAAATGATTACACCATTGAAACCCCTTTGTATGGAATAATAAAAGGAGTAGAGTTATCTAACATTCTTTCTCAAGCTTTGCATGAGTTGGAGGAAGAAATCAGGGGAGTGAGGAATGAAATACTAGTAGATCCATTGAGGAGGTTTGCACATGAGGGAAGCCCCACTACTTCATTTGGTGTGTGTGAGCATGCAACCACACAATCTGATTTACAACGTTGCAACATGCTTGCATTCCTTGCAAGAGGAGAAGAAGATGGAGAGACACTAGAGGATGAGAATCTTGGTGACTACCTCCGGGAATATGAATCTCAGTCTGAAAGATTCAAAGAGAATTTAGGCTTCCTTGAGTTTTTTCAACTCAAAGAAGAAAGAAGATCCATGAAGATAACTCCATTTTAGAACATTGTTGGAAGGGTTAAAGATATGCCACATGATTTGCCAAGGGAAAAGGCCTTACTTCAGCAAGATCATTCTTCTCAAGAAGAAGACATGAGTGTCCCTTCCTCAATGAGAGATAAAGGAAAAGGATCTCTTACTGATGGGGCATACTCCATTTATGAGGAGGAGAAAAAAGTAGAACTGGAAGGTTCCTCCAGCACTGTGACAGCAGGAGGGAATCTATTTTTATTGAGAGATGGAATTGAAGCTATTGATTCCAATATGAGGGCTCTTTTATCTTTGCAAGAAGGCCCTAGGGAGCCTATACATGGAGAAGATGATCAACATGTGTCTATGATGATAGACAAAGAGGAAAAACAGTGGAGGAGATGTGTTACAACACTGCATCCAAAATATGGAACACACACTATGATGGATCAGTCCTTTGTGATCAAGACTCTTGATACCAAGGAGATGATGGGTGTTCATGAGTTAAATGCATCTAAAGGGAGAACCTTAAATTGTGAGATCTTGTAGAAGGTGGGTGATGAAGAAGGAGATGGGGGAGTTGCTCCAATTTCTCCTTACCATGATACTTCCACACAAAAATTAGAGATGGATTTGTGCAGTGGAAGCAGTCATATGATGTTCCCATATATTATTCACATGGGAATGGGCCATGAGTCATCATTATCTTGTGGTATACCACCTGATTCAGATTTTATGGGAGATGTTTCATGCATTGATGCTCCTTTCATATATCCAAGGAGGGAGGGAGAATTAGGAGACCATTCTTCAGCGCTGAGAGTGTGGGGAAAGTACAAGGAGAGGGAAATAATTTTTCCCTTAACTTCACTATCCATTCTCTCATCCCATATTGCGCTGAGTGGAGATAATGCAAGAATGAAGAATGACACCATCATGAAGCAAGGGGGGCAATCCTTGAATCTGGGGACAAGCTTGTTTGGAGGATCCTCTTCCATACATGATGAGAGATGGTGGACACACATGCATACTTTGGCAAAACCAAGGAGGTTTTGGATAGATGGAAACCTTCCAAGGGAGGCTAACTTCCAAGGACTTCCCTCCTCTTTTGAGCATGTGCATGAGCAAGGAAAGCAACAAGGGAGGACTGGAAACCTTCCACCTTGTAACTTTGACATGGGAGATGTCAAGGAGAAAAACCACAACATCGAAGACACTTCAGATGACACACTATAAATGCTGTCATTGTTGGGCACACTAGATCCATATTGGAAATCCCAACTCTTGGTGGAGTATTCCAAGGATCTTCATACTTGCATGATTCTTGATGACCGGTTGCATGAAGGGAGCTATTCAATCCTTGATGGAGTCATCTATAATCATGGTAGAATATTTTTGTCTAAAGCCTCCAAGCTCAAGGGGAAGCTTTTGCAGAGGGCTTATGAAGAGTTCCATCTTAGCCACACTTATTCTATGAAGCTCAACAATATCATATTGAGGAGCTATTTCTAGTAGGGCTTTGAAAAGGAACTATATCAGCATTGTCAGAGATGCATGGATTCTATGGAGTTGGAGCAGCAATATGGCTCTAAGGGAGAATTAAATCAGCCCTCTCTTCCTTCCCTTGAAGGAGAGAGTATATCTATGCACCACTCCATTGATAGGAGGATAATTGTTGGTGAAGAACATGCTCTTAATACATATATTTTATATTCTGACTTCATGCATTATTACACCATGTGTTTGCAGGCCATGACTCCAAGAAGGAGTGTTACATCTTGTCAATCTCATGGCAAATATGGGGCCATAAAAATTGCTGTACTTGGCCACTCCCTTGGTAGACAAAGGGAGATCTTGTTTCATGATGGGTGCTTTCCTAAGGCACCAAACATATCTCACACACTCAGCTACAGTGAGATGGCATGGGCTGCATGTAAGTGGTGAGAAAAACACTTACCACATATTGATCTGATGCAGGCAGGAGATGCCCTGCACTGGTACCATATATGGGATTATGACCCACCTCCTCATGTTCCAATTTCTGTTTATGTATTTGTAGTTTTGCTTCCATACATGGAAGATGCACTTGTCCTATTTTTGGAATTGTATGGAGGGAGGATAGGAGGCATGTGTGTACCACATGGGATGGAGACTCTCTTTGTATGCTTTGCTACATATTTCAAGGAGAAAAGGGGTTCAGCCATGTTTTTTTTAGTCACATTCTTGACACTTTGTGGGATGTATTATGTACATCTCATAATGATTTTGGAGAGAAAACTCATGGGAGGATGGATTGGTGAACACTCAGCTTATGCAGAGAGTTGGATAATTGATGGTGTCATCAATGGGGAAGGAGAAATGTTGCAACACTCACCCTATCAGTTGCTTGAGGACAAGTAACATTTTGTAGGGGAGGATTGTAATTTTCCCAATTAGCCCAAGCTAATGGGAATATTCAATTTTTATTTGTCTTATTTTGATTTTCATGTTGATGAATAAAATGTGAAGGAGGACATGTAAAACTCCTAAAAACATCAAAATAAATCAATGGCTATGTAAACAGAGACATATCTGGGCCATGTAAATAAACACTTGTAGGTGTGAATGGGTTTGAATCATGAGATTGGGTCAACTTTGACCAAGTCAAAAACGCAGTCTAGATGCAATGAACCTCATGGATAGACAATGCACTTTTAGATGGAGGCTCCACATGTGAAAGGAGCTAACTCATTGAGGTGGTTTAGGGTTTGGCAAGGCTTTCACCTTATAAAAGAAGGAGGAGGGCAATAGGAAAAGGTTGTTGATGTTAGTATTTTCTGAAGGTATTGTTTTTTTAGACATCCCTTATTGGGCTTTCTTATT
The DNA here is from genome assembly GCA_034641835.2 of Pinus albicaulis. Taxonomy (NCBI): domain Eukaryota; kingdom Viridiplantae; phylum Streptophyta; class Pinopsida; order Pinales; family Pinaceae; genus Pinus; species Pinus albicaulis. The sequence continues at coordinate 587,025,058 of CM076573.1, read as the reverse complement.
TAGGAATCCCACCTGCTTCCTTGAGCAGCTCTTGGAGGAGTCTTGTTTGCCTAGTTCACTATCCGACATTTGGCCAAGCCACATCTTGCATCTATAACGTAGTCTTGCTTAGTATTGGGTTGTCCATGTGAGCTACAGAAAGTGGAACACTAGATCTGTTCAGATCTAGCTTGTACCAATGCCTCTTCTCAATGAGCGTGTCTTTTAACCTCCTGGAAGAGTACATTAGTGGGTCGAGCTTCAGATCCACACATTCACAGCAGGCCAAAGCATTCTCAGGGCCTACAGCGCAGTCCCTCTTCCATGACTGTGTTATTTTCAAGAGTAGAGTTGCAGGGTGACTTGGCATCATTTTAGAGGAGAGATATCTAGTGATTGGATCCTTCCTTTCACTATGGTGATCCGTGGATTGGCCAACCAATCCATGTTAGTTCATATCTGATCTATTGCATATGTTATGATTCAAAATTTTCTGAATACTTTTGCAGATCTATGACTTAGATCTTAGATCTACTCATTGTTGTTCATCTTTTGCTGAGATCCCCAAGGGGAATGTATAGAGGATCCTATCTTGCACACAGATCTGAAATAGATCTATCATTTTATGTACAGATCCGATCTAGATCTGAGTTTTAATCTACTGCATGCTTCAGCAATGAAAATAACACTATCAAGCTTATTTTTCCATTTCATGTTGTTGTAGCAGCTCAATTTGAGGCTTTTGTCTTGTACATTCTTTCTATATCTGTTATACACTGTATAAGCTGCATTGTAGATCTAATTTGCTAATGTATAGCTGAAAGATGAACCTCCATGTTGGTCTCACATTTTTAAATTGATAAACTGCGTTATTTCTGAAGCAGTCCATTGCATATAGCTACAGCCCCTCTCTTTGGGTGTTTTCCAGCTAGACTAGGTTGTGGGAGATCTGTTAAACCCACCTAATTTGATTTGTTTTTTCTCTCCTTTTGGATTTAGATCTTAGATGAGATGATCTAAGGGATATAGGAGCTGCAAACTCATTTCAGTGCACTGAATTCTCAGGAGTGCGTTATTTCAACAGGGTTTCTATGCAATCCCGATTTTGGGATATTACAGATAATATCCCGTGTGCGGGTAGGGCCCGCAGCCACGTGTCAGGGCCTATGTAATGAGGGGTGTTGTGTAAGGGCCCCCGCCCTTAGATGCTCCAGTGGGGTTAGGCCCACCCTTAACACCCTGGGATGCCGCCGTCACTAACAGTTCGAGCTTTTTGTGTAGTGGTTGGATCTACGTGGTATCAAAGCCGAGGTCTCAAGGTTGAGACTCACGGAGCGTGGTGGGTTGTAATATCCTGTGTGCGGGTAGGGCTTGCAGCCACGTGTTTGGGTCTGTGTAATGAGGGGTGGTACGCAAGGGCCCCCACCTTGAGATACTCTAGTGGGGTTAGGCCCACCCTTAACACCCTGGGATGCTGCCCTCACTAACAGTTTGAGATTTTTGTGTAGTGGTTGGATCTACGGGTTGTAATATCCTGTGTGCGGGTAGGGCCCACAGCCACGTGTCCAGGTCTATGTAATGAAGGGTGCTGCGCAAGGGCCCTTGCCCTCAGCTGCTCTGGTGGGGTTAGGCCTACCCTTAACACCCTGGGATGCCACCCTCACTAAAAGTTCAAGATTTTGGTGTAGTGGTTGGATCTACATGGTATCAAAGCTGAGGTCTCGAGGTCAAGACTTGCGGAGCATGGTGGGTTGTAATATCCAGTGTGTGGGTAGGGCTCACAACCACTTGTCCGGGTCTGTGTAATGAGGGGTGCTGCGCAAGGGCCCCCACCCTCAGATGATTTGGTGGGGTTAGACCCACCCTTAACACCTTGGGATGCTGCCCTCGCTAATAATTTGAGCTTTTGGTGTAGTGGTTGGATCTACAACCCTACCCGCACACGAGATATTAAATTCTTCTTCCAATTAGGGGGTCTCCCTGGTGGAATGCCTCCATGTAAAGAGACATCAAGATCTGAAGTAGACTGCATGAATGAGTGGACTGATGTGTCCCTCCCTTTGCTGCATAGTTCAGTCTCCTTCTCATGAATATAAACCCCTTGAAATAAACAAGGGTGCATGCTCCTCATCATTGGATGCTGATCCATCCTCTCTCTTGCTTAGATCAAGGTGTTATTGCCCATTACTAATGTCACATGATGCTCCTTGGGAACCATTTGCAAAGATGCAAAAACTCCCTCCCTTGAAGAAATAACTTCATGTCCATCCCCATGTGGTGATGGTTCTTCTTTTGAAGTGACAACGCTGTTACTACCCTCTTGTTCATTCTCCTCAACAATATTTGAGAATACCTCATTATCAATGAGAGACCTTAGTGTTACACTAAAATTTGTCACCATGATGTTTTAGTGTCTATATGGGTTCATCATTACTCATATATTACTCCCTTAGAAGTCTATGACATCAAAGTTCCTAAAATCAAGCCTTGAAATTGATAGAAAAGCTCATAAAAGTCTTAAAAACACTTATACCGCACTTTCTCTTAACATTTCCTGTGGTGCCACACTTTTTTGCTCTAAATCATGCGGAGCTAAATGCACTTTTTATTCATTAAAGGTGCGGACCCCTGTAGAAGGTTAAGAAAAGGCAGAAAGTAACATTTATAAGCCCAACAATCAAATCTGGAAGCTTCTAGAAGCAGTTATCCAATCGAAGGTTCGCTCCTATCATGTATGTTCATTCCTCCATTATGGGAGCCTACCCCTTGATTTATGGAGCCCAATCCCTTCAAAAGAGCATTCTATCCCTTCATATGTGGAACCATAACCTCCACTCTTTTCCTATAAATTGAAGCCATAGTGCAGCTTCAAGGGTTACAATTGATGAGTTAGACTTGAAGAATTTTTGAGGAGAAATGTTGTGAAAAATCATCCTCTCATAGCTGATCATTATGTGGGAATGATTACACACCCATGTGATTTTATCTGAGAGAGTGCAAGGCTTGTCAGAATAAAGGAAACCCCTGTTTCGGACCCTAGGAAGGCTTGTATGACATCAAGGCGGACACGGTTGTAAGGCTCTTCTTATTTAAGTTAATACGCATGAATTGTTTTCTCAATGGGATATTTAATTGAATATCTCATTTCTTGAATTCCTTGATCATCTTGAAAGATGTTTGATTTATAAATTGATTTATTATACAGGTGCTTTTGATATTTTCTTGTTTTTGTGACAGCAGATCCTTGATGACAACTTTCTTCAAGCCACTGGAAAGAAGATCAGCGTTGGACTACAAGTATGTTTCTAAAACCCTATTATAATTAATTCCATGTCAAACAATATCTAGAGAAAATTGTTTTTAGTTGTCCGTTTGTTGCTAGCCATCTGTAGGACACTTGGGAGGTCTCTCTTGTCTACAAGAATGACTTATCCGTCCAACAGAAACACATAATATTTACGCATAAGATTATGAACAACACAAAAATATCCAGAATAGGTGAGCCTTTTATTATTATTGGAGATGGATTTCAGATTACAAAAGTGCTCAAATAGATGCACTCAAGCCAAAAAAAGTGGCCTACAATGACCCTGAAAACATGCCAAAGAAAGCACTACGTAACTGGAGAGATGCTAGAGAAAATACTATGTTTTCCCTTCAACAAATGATGTACATATGACTGCTGGTTGAAAAGGGAAACCCAAGATAACCCAGAGAGGAAATTCCAGATGTATGAGATTGGAAATTCACCCTCCTAAGGTGTTATCCCTTGACTATTGGGTTATGAAGATCTGAACCTAGATCTAAAAAATAGATGGCTGCAATATGTCACACAATCAGATCTATGTAAGAAGGGTTGATCCCTTCACTAGATCTCTAAGCTAGAAGCTTAATATCTTGCTTCTTCTTCCTCCTCTTCAAGATGCAGCTGTTGCAAAACACAACAAGTGGGAAAACTACGTTGTATAAGAGGGAAAGGCTCAAGCCTGCTGATATATACTACAAATAATCCCCATGCTGATGGAAACAGTGATGGCAAGGTGAGGGAATGGTCCCTCATAGTATTCCTAGTTTAAATGCTAGAAAATTCCTTCCTCCTCTAGATCTGCAATGATGGACTGCGCAATCCTTGACGGGACTGCTACTGATAGGAGGTGAATAATGTTTGGCATGCTGCCAGATCTGAAATGATGCTCCTGGAAGAATTATCTTGAAGTATAAGGTGACAGGAAAAATCCTTCACCGGTTCCTCAGCTGAAATACTGAAGACGACCTCCTCCTCTCAAAACCCTTCTTCAGAAATGTGTAATTTTTAAATGTATGTGTTCTGCTGAGAGTTGGAAAAGTTTGGTAGCAATGTCTGATGATGAATAGCATCTCAGAATACCTTCCTATAGTAATAAATAGAAGTCCCCCATGGGTAAGGGTGGCATTCCCGATCGGGAACACCCTATGCTAAACAACACTGCAGACTTAGCTAAATAGCATAAGCGTGCATAGAAATGTCCTAAGAGAGATCCAAATCTAAATAGATCAAATAAATGAATAATCCAAGACTGCCTTATGTTTTTCCTTCATCTCCTTATATAAAATGAACGCCCCAAGCCATGACCCACCTCTCGTATGTTGTACATGGACCGCAGTCTCCATGATTGACTACATTGTCTCTCCGTGTCCCCCCATCATGTTTGCATTAAATGGTCACTCTCTCCATCATGTATTACTTGTGGCCTGACAATGCCACTTCCTCCGACATCCTCATCATTAATTATATGATCTTGCATTTGATTCCTCATGATAATAGTTCTTGCTTCAACCTCCATGATCCTTCCCATGATCCTTTCTCATAAATGAGACATGATCTTGTTATAGAAACCAACTCCAAAAATTGAAGAAAAGAGATCTACGCCTTAGAAATCAGCCACTTCGGAGGGGAAACCTCCAATACCTTACATAAATGAACAATTATTGGATGATACAAATTACCAAAACCTCCTTCTATATATAGGAGTCCATGGGGCCACAATATAATCCTAGCCGACCTAACAATAATAATGTAAGGGCACAATAATAACAATATTGGGGTTACAGGGGTACAACAATAACAATAAGGGGGCTACACTAATAACAATAAGGGACTAAAATAGTAATATAGGGACCTAACATGCCCCTCTCCTTCAAAAAAGTGTTGTCCTCAACGCTTGAGTAGCTTTGGGTGCTTCTGTATAAAATTCTCATCCTCCCATGTAGAATCTTCAGTGGGTAAGTTCTTCCAATTGATGAGATACTCTGAAATTGATCGATTCCGTAGTTGTCGAGTTCTTTTTTCTATGACTGCTTCAGGTTCCAATATGATCTTCCCTTCCCCATCAAGTTCTGGCAATACTGTTTGAACTGGAAAATTTTCACCTATAACCTTCTTTAAGCATGAAACATGGAAAACTGGATGTACTCGCGAAGAAGCAGGAAGCTCCAATTTGTATGCCATAGTACCAATCTTTTGCAACGCCTTGTAAGGACCATAGTACTTTGGCGATAATTTATTATCCTTCTTTGCTTGCTTGAGGGACATTTGTTTGTATGGTTGTAGCCGTAAAAATAACCAATCTCCTACATCAAAACTTCTCTCGCTACGATGTTGATCTGCCTGTTGTTTCATTAGATTTTGTGCCAAATTTAGGTTATCCTTTAAGAGTTGGAGAACTTCTTGCTGATGCTCGATGTGATCTTCCACTGCTTGAACCTTCAAATTTTCTCTTAAAGATGATGTGATGGATGGTGGATGATATCCATAAAGTGCCATAAATGGGGTCATTTTTGCTGCAGTATGGAAGGAAGTGTTATACCACCATTCAATGGGATGCTGCCCTCGCTAATAACACCTTGGGATGCTGCCCTCGCTAATAATTTGAGCTTTTGGTGTAGTGGTTGGATCTACAACCCTACCCGCACACGAGATATTAAATTCTTCTTCCAATTAGGGTCTCCACACCAGTGGAATGCCTCCATGTAGAGACATCAAGATGCAATGCATTTGCATGGATAGGTGGGCCGATGTGTCCTCCCTTTCTTTGCATGGTTAGGTCTCCTTCTCATGAATATAAACCCCTTGAAATAAGCAAGAGTGTATATGCCTCATCAACAGATCTTGATCCATCCTCTCTCCTTCTCCTTGGAGCAAGGTGTTATTGCCCAATAAGAATGTCACATGATGCTCCTTGGGAACCATTTTCAAAGATGCAAAAGCTCCTTCCCTTGAAGCAATAACTTCATTTCCGTCCCCATATGGTGATCGTTCTTGTTCTGAGGTGACAGCGTTGTTACTACCCTCTTGTTCTTCCTCCTCATCAATATTAGAAATACCTCATTATCAGCACCAGCAGAAACCTTAGTGTTACACTAAAATTTGTCACCATAGTGTTTTGTGGTGTCTATATGGGTTCATCATTACTCATATATTACTCCCTTAGAAGTCTATGACATCAAAGTTCCTAAAATCAAGCCTTGAAATTGATAGAAAAGCTCATAAAAGTCTTAAAAACACTTGTACTTCACTTTCTCTTAACATTTCCTACAGTGCCACACTTTTTTGCTCTAAATCATGCAGAGCTAAATGCACTTTTTATTCATTAAAGGTGCGGACCCCTGTAAAAGGTAAAAAAAGGCGCAAGTAAAATCTAGAAGCTCAGTTTGAGTCATTATTGGAAGCTTCTAGAAACATTCCTGCGGTGGAAAGACCGCTCTTTTTAGGTTCATGCATCCCATCCATTAAGGAGCTAACCCCTTGATGTAAGGAGATAATCCCTTCAAAGGAGAATTATATCCCTTCATATGTGGAACCATAACCTCCACTCTTTTCCTATAAATTGAAGCCATAGTGCAGCTTCAAGGGTTACAATTGATGAGTTAGACTTGAAGAATTTTTGAGGAGAAATGTTGTGAAAACTCATCCTCTCATAGCTGATCATTATGTGGGAATGATTACACACCCATGTGATTTTATCTGAGAGAGTGCAAGGCTTGTCAGAATAAAGGAAACCCCTGTTTCGGACCCTAGGAAGGCTTGTATGACATCAAGGCGGACACGGTTGTAAGGCTCTTCTTATTTAAGTTAATACGCATGAATTGTTTTCTCAATGGGATATTTAATTGAATATCTCATTTCTTGAATTCCTTGATCATCTTGAAAGATGTTTGATTTATAAATTGATTTATTATACAGGTGCTTTTGATATTTTCTTGTTTTTGTGACAGCAGATCCTTGATGACAACTTTCTTCAAGCCACTGGAAAGAAGATCAGCGTTGGACTACAAGTATGTTTCTAAAATCCTATTATAATTAATTCCATGTCAAACAATATCTAGAGAAAATTGTTTTTAGTTGTCTGTTTGTTGCTAGCCATCTGTAGGACACTTGGGAGGTCTCTCTTGTCTACAAGAATGACTTATCCGTCCAACAGAAACACATAATATTTACGCATAAGATTATGAACAACACAAAAATATCCAGAATAGGTGAGCCTTTTATTATTATTGGAGATGGATTTCAGATTACAAAAGTGCTCAAATAGATGCACTCAAGCCAAAAAAAGTGGCCTACAATGACCCTGAAAACATGCCAAAGAAAGCACTACGTAACTGGAGAGATGCTAGAGAAAATACTATGTTTTCCCTTCAACAAATGATGTACATATGACTGCTGGTTGAAAAGGGAAACCCAAGATAACCCAGAGAGGAAATTCCAGATGTATGAGATTGGAAATTCACCCTCCTAAGGTGTTATCCCTTGACTATTGGGTTATGAAGATCTGAACCTAGATCTAAAAAATAGATGGCTGCAATATGTCACACAATCAGATCTATGTAAGAAGGGTTGATCCCTTCACTAGATCTCTAAGCTCGAATCTTCAGATCTTGCTTCTTCTTCCTCCTCCTCAATATGAAAATGTTGCAAAACACAACAACTGGGAAAATTGCACTGTATAATATGGAGAGGCTCAAGCCTACTGATATATACTCCAAATAAGCTCCATGCTGATGGAAACAGTGATGGCAAGGTGAGGGAATGGTCCCTCATAGTATTCCTAGTTTAAATGCTAGAAAATTCCTTCCTCCTCTAGATCTGCAATGATGGACTGCGCAATCCTTGACGGGACTGCTACTGATAGGAGGTGAATAATGTTTGGCATGCTGCCAGATCTGAAATGATGCTCCTGGAAGAATTATCTTGAAGTATAAGGTGACAGGAAAAATCCTTCACCGGTTCCTCAGCTGAAATACTGAAGACGACCTCCTCCTCTCAAAACCCTTCTTCAGAAATGTGTAATTTTTAAATGTATGTGTTCTGCTGAGAGTTGGAAAAGTGTGGTAGCAATGTCTGATGATGAATAGCATCTCAGAATACCTTCCTATAGTAATAAATAGAAGTCCCCCATGGGTAAGGGTGGCATTCCCGCTCGGGAACACCCTATGCTAAACAACACTGCAGACTTAGCTAAATAGCATAAGCGTGCATAGAAATGTCCTAAGAGAGATCCAAATCTAAATAGATCAAATAAATGAATAATCCAAGACTGCCTTATGTTTTTCCTTCATCTCCTTATATGCAAAGTGAGCCTTCCCAAGCCCTGACCCACCTCTAAACTATGTTGTACATGTGGACATAAGTCTCCATGATTGACTACGTTGTCTCTCCATGTCCCCCATCATGTTTGCATTAAATGGTCACTCTCTCCATCATGTGTGCAATAATGCACCACTTCCTCCATCATCTCATCATTAATTCTCTATGATCTTACATTTTATTCCCTCCATGATAATAGTTTACTGCTTCAACCTCCATGATCTTTCTCATAAATGAGACATGATCTTGTTATGAAACCAACTCCAAAAATTGAAGAAAAGAGAGATCTACGCCTTAGAAATCAGCCACTTCAGGGGGAAAACTCCAATACATTAAATAAATGAACAATTCTTAGATGATACAAATTACCAAAACCTCCTTCTATATATAGGAGTCCATGGGGCCACAATATAATCCTAGCCGACCTAACAATAATAATGTAAGGGAACAATAATAACAATATTGGGGTTACAAGGGTACAAAAATAATAATAAGGGGGCTACACTGATGTGTATGAGGATAAGTATTAATATAGGGACCTATGCCCCTCTCCTTCAAAAAAGTGTTGTCATAATATGAGAGTAGCCTTGGGTACTTACGTATAAGTGTCATCTGCCATGTAGGAATATTTGTGGGTAGTTCAGCTGAGTGATCGGAATACTATGAAATTGATCGATTTCATAGCCGTCGAGGGATTCTTGTTTCGTGACCGCTTTAGGTTCCAATGTGATTTTCCTTCCTCATCAAGTTACGGAAATATTGTTTGAGCTGGAAGATTTTCTCTATAACCTTCATTAAGCATGAAACATGGAAAACTACGTGTTCTCAGGAAGAAGCAGGAAGCTCCAATTTGTATGCCATAGTACCAATCTTTTGAAACACCTTGTAAGGACCATAGTACTTTGGCTATAATTTATTATCCTTCTTAGCTTGCATGAGGATCATTTCTTTGTATCATTGTAGTCGTAGAATACCCAGTCTCCTACATCAAAACTTCTCTAGCTACGATGTTGATTTGCCTGTTGTTTCATTCGATTTTGTGCCAAATTTAGGTTATCCTTTAAGAGTTGGAGAACTTCTTGTTAATGATCAATGTGATCTTCCACTGCTTGAACCTTAGAATTTTCTCTTAAATATGATGTGATGGATGGTGGATGATATCCATAAAGTGCCATAAATGGGGTCATTTTTACTGCAGTATGGAAGGAAGTGTTATACCACCATTCAATGAGAGGTAATCACTTGACCCATTGTGTTTGTTTATTAGATACAAAAAAATGAAGATATCCTTCCAAACATTTATTCACTATCTCATTTTGACCATCGAATTGAGGATGATAATATGATCTATGAGCTAGTTGAGTACCCAAACAAGAAAATAACTCCGTCCAAAAATTTCCAGTAAAAATGGGATCTCTATCGCTCACAATAATCTTTGGGTTTCCATGTAGCTTTTGAATTGTGTCCATAAATGTAGTAGCAACTGTACTTGCTTCAAATGGATGAGATAATGCACAAAGTGTGCATACTTAGTAAGTCTATCAACTACCACCATAATGACACTCTTTCCTTCAGACTTAGGTAAAATTATGATAAAATCCAATGAAATCTCCTCCAAATGTTGACTTGGAATGGATAAAGGATTTAGAAGACCCAGGGTCTTAATTGTCTCAACTTTATTTTTCTGGCAAACCGAACATTCTGCCATAGAATTTTGAATATCAGATTTAAGGCCATCCCAAAAAAATTCTTTCTTCACCCTGTGGTAAGTTTTTAAAAATCCCGAGTGTCCTTGTAAAGGAGAAGTGTGCAATTCCAAAAGAATATTTTGTTTTAGTTGGGAATTCTTACAAATATATAAGCGATATTTGTACCATAAGGAATTATTTTTCCAAATAAATGTATCAGGTGTACTATTATCTTGCTGCAACTTTTGAATGAGTGTCCACACTTCTTCATCCTTCTTCCATTCATCCCTTTCTTTGGTTATCCAATCTGGTTGGATAATAGAAATGGCACAAACCAATGCTTCCACCTCTTCATTCTTTCTTGAGAGTGCATTTGCAACAACATTTAGCTTCCCTTTTCTGTAGATTATTTCAAAGTCATAACCCGACATCTTTGTGACCAATTTTTGCTGCTCTTCTGAAGATAGTCTTTGTTCCAAAAAGTGTTTAAGACTATCATGATGAGTTTTTACCTTGAAGTGTCTTCCCATTAGGTAAGGTCACCATTTAGTGCATGTAGTATTGCTAACATTTCCTTCTCATAAATAGCTTTATGTAAATACTTTCCTTTGATTGAACGACTTTCAAAAGCAATGGGTCTTCCTTGTTACATTAAAACAATAGAAATTCCATTTCCTGTTGCATCACATTCCACAATAAAGGTTTTTGTGAAGTCTAGCGTAGCTAATACCAGTGCTAGGCACATTGCATCTTTAAGATGTTCAAAGGCCTTAGTTGCTTCAAGAGTCTATGAAAATGCATATTTCTTCAATAATGTTGTTAGAGGTGCTACTTTTCTCCCATAATTCTTCACAAACTTGTGATAATACCTTTTTAACCCGAGAAATCCTCGCAACTACTTTATGGTTGTGGGGAATTTCCATTCCTTAATAGCTTTAATTTTGTTAGGGTTTACCTTAACACCCTCGTGAGATACAATATGACCTAGTTATTCCACCTATTTTACTCCAAAGAAACATTTAGATTTTTTTACATATAATTGTTTCTCTTGCAATAGTTTGTGCACCCTGTCCACATGTTGAACATGATCCTTCCAAGACTTGCTATAGATTAGTATATCATCAAAAAATACTAGCATAAATTTTCTAAGGAAGGGTTTGCAAATGGAATTCATCAACCCTTGAAATGTAGAAGCTGCATTGGTAAGGCCAAAAGGCATGACCAAAAATTCATAATGACCCTCATGAGTTCGAAATGTTGCTTTTGGAATATCTTGAGTCTTCATTCTAATTTTATGATATCTTGAACGAAGGTCCAACTTGGTAAAATAAATTTCTCCATGTAATTCATCAATCACAGGAATGGGAAATTTATCTTTAATAGTGAGCTTATTGAGCTCACTATAATCCGGACACATGCACCATGATCCATCCTTCTTGTGCACCAATACTACTGGAGCAAAGAAAGAACTTTGACTATGTTGAATTATACCAGCCTCTAACATTTCTGCAATCATACGTTCAATTTTTCTCTTTTGGACATAAGGATATCTATAAGGCCTGATGTTTGTAGGAACACTTCCTGGGATCAAATGAATAGCATGGTCATGAGCACGAATAGGTGGGAGTCCTTTGGGAGTTTCAAACACCTTGGAATGATTGTTTAAGACTTTTTGGAGATTTGCAGAAATAGATGATTTTAATGTTGGAACTTCTAGTGAGCATAATTGTGTAATTATGTCTCGTTGTTCTTTCTTTAGAAGCTTTGTCATGACCGTTAGAGCTTGTTATCTTTCCCAACTTCCCTGTGATACCCCATAATTCGACTTCCTTTCCTGCTGAAAAAAATTTCAAGAAAAGTTCTTGAAAATTAAAAGCTACCATCCCCAAAGATTGTAACCATTGTACTCATAGTACAACATCAACACCTCCCATTGGAATGGAAAGCATTGGAATATTAAATACATATTCCCCCATTGTTAGCTTGATATTATTGCATTTTATAGAGAGATTTAGTTCCTCCATTTGAAAACATCACTTGAAATTATGGTGTTGGGTATAGGAAACAATTCAATTCCTTGCCTACCTTACAATGAATAAAATTATGGGTACTACTCGAATCAATCAACACTATTACCTTTTTCTTCTTGATATGTCCTTCTATCTTGAGAGTTTTAGGAGTGGTAATTCCTGCCAATGCATTACACAATATGGTTAGACTCATTTATTCCTCTTCTAGGGTTGGTTCTTGGTGTACATCCTCTTCTTTTGAAGATTCTTGTTCATTTTCTTCTTCCTCTTCACAATCTCTGTAAAACAATTTCTTCTTAGCACACTTATGACCTTTAGTGCATTTGTTATCACAACTTTAGAAAATCCCTTTTGCTCTTTTTTCTTCCAATTATTGTTGCTTCAACCTTGTAGGTTGTGGAAGTCTAGGAGTAGCAACACTTCCATCTTTATATATGTGAATGGTAGGCTTCCTTGTCACCATAATTTTACATTCAATTTTTCTTGCCAACCTGAATGCCTTTTCCAATGAATTAGGTTCCCAAACACGAAATTCATGTTGGATGTTATCCTTTAAAGTCCCTATGAAGACATCAATCCTGTGTTCCTCTGGAATATCAGTTACCCTTATATTCAATTTTTGAAAGTCCTCAACGTTCTCCACCATTGAACCCTTTTGTTTGAGATTTATCAATTGGCTATATAAGGTGTTGCTTTTTGTATCCTCATAATGTGCTATCATTTCCTCCATAAAAATTGACCAAGTGACAATTTTTTTACGGGAGTAAAGCCATCGATACCATACAAATATATTTTGTTCTAAATGTAAATTTGGAATGCGTACCTTTTGTGTGTTTTTCACATTATTGAGATCAAAATATTGCTCCATATGTAGTATCCATGTTATAGGATCCTTGCCATTAACCTTCCTCATATCCATCTTTGGAATATGGCGGTTCTTCCATCCAACATTAGAGTTTATGAAATATCAATTAATATTTATTTTGTTCTCATCATGAGTTTCCTCTACTATATTTTCACCATTAGGAAAACATTTCTTGTATCAACTTTGTCATGTTTCAATGTCTGTTTTTAGATCATTCTTAATGTTTTCCATGTTTTCTTTCATTTTTCATAGATCTTAGCTTCCATTCCATCCATATTAGCTTCCATGCCAGCTTGCATGCCATCAATCTTAGCTTCCATGCCTTTTTTAAAAACTTCCATTTCATTTTTTGTTGCTCTTTGTGAGAGAAAAATTTGGTGCACTTGCTCTTGTAATTTTGATATGTCATGTTGCCATTCTTCATTTTCATGAGTCATAGTAGAGTATTCGAAAGGCTTAATGGGTGTTGAATTCTTTTTAGGAGGAATTTTTAGAACCCTATACTGATATCTATTCTACAATATTCCCTTGGAATCAATTCAAACTGATTTTTCACACAAGACTTAAGAAATTAAAAAAAAAATACACACCTTTTTCTTGCTTTTGCGAAGCTCAATATTGAAACTGAATTATCTCTATTATTTCAGATATTCAATATCTAAAATTTGGCCCTGTAGTATCCCTCTGAAGCTTCTTTCAAATGCCACAGTTTTGACTTGATTTGGATTCTTCAAAAAAAAGATATACCCTATCTCCCACAATGACCTAATTATGGACTCGTTCAGTATAGTGAACTTGTACGGCGTGCCATGTGTCACTGTTTCCTCCTTCATCTCTAAAATTGATATACAAGAAACTATAGTTCGTGTACATGTGGCCACTTTTTACAGAATTCCAATCTGATGCTCAGAGAGAGATTTATGACGATTTTCCCACGGTCACCTCTTTGAGATAAAATTCGGGAGCCTAAAACAACACTAACTTCCACAGATCATATCTCTGCAAATATTGTGAATCAAGCTTTAAAATTTTTCCACGACGTTCATCGGGATTTCGTCTTTGCTCTGTTCAACTTTTAGCTTCTGAACCCTCGTAGAAAAAACGTTATAACACAAATACCACGATAACCTGTTTAGGTTAAATTCAGGAGCCTACAAAAAGCCCTAACTTCCACAGATCGTATCTCCGAAAATATTGCAAACCAACATCAGAAAAGTTTCCACGACATTCCTCATAATTTTGAATTCACTTTGTAAAAATTTCAGCTTTTGAACCTTCGTAGAAAAAATGTGATAGTGAAAATTCCATGATGACCTTTTTGGAGTAGCGAAACCATAGAATCCCAAGCTCTAATACCAAATGTTATGAAACCAACTCCAAAAATAGAAGAAAAGAGAGATCAACGCCTTAGAAATCAGCCACTTCAAGGGGGAAACCTCCAATACATTACATAAATGAACAATTCTTAGATGATACAAATGACCAAAACGTCCTTCTATATATAGGAGTCCATGGGGCCACAGTATAATCTTAGCTGACCTAACAATAATAAGGGAATAATAATAACAATGTTGTGGTTACAGGGGAACAACAATAATAATAAGGGGGCTACACTAAAAACAATAAGGGACTAAAATAGTAATATAGGGACCTAACATATCTCCACTCCTATATCATTAATGAGCTGCTCCACTACCCCATTATGTAGATCTAGGCCTAAATAATCCATGTTCACACATCAAAAGTGGATCTTATTCATCTTTGAGGATTATGGGTCCATCCACCCCTTTATTTACTTAATTAATTAAAATTATTAACTCTAATATTCCAATAAATAGATGAAAATTTTGGAATATTACAATATCTCTCCAATCACTTTAGACCCCACATAATTTTCGGCGAGTTCCCTTCTAATTATACCATATCCTATAGGTGAACCTACTCCCAAAGTTCCAAAGGCACCTCTATGATGCACTATCCATAATCCTCATGCACGAGAAATTCATAGTTATATCATAGTAAACAAATTGACCTAATCCCAAATGCTATGTAAACTTTAGTGGTCTTCCAATCTTCCTCTTCTTAAAGCAAGGCTCTATTATCTATTTTTGGAATAGTAAACCCTTATGGTTTACACTTGAAAAAATTTTATTTGGAAAATATATATTCCCACTTCTTATCTCTAGTCACATTTCAAATTATAGTAACCATTAAAAATATTACCATTCATAGATGGATCATAGATGAGGGGTCTGTTATCCTCCTGTATTTTACAGTTTCACTAAGCGACTATGGATTTTCTACAATCTGCTGAAGATAACATTTCTTGACTATCAGCTATATTCAGAAATCTCACTGCCTTCATTATCTTCATGAAACCTTTTCCACTACATCTCATTTTTCCTTCTCTAACATTGCCCTCCTGCTCTGAGAAACTCATGTTGGGCTTAATCCTCTCATATTCACCATTCTTCACTACCTAAAGCCTCATTTTCTCCACTAAACCCCCTCACCTTAAGAAATTTTCCTCATTTCATTAAAACAATGTAAAAACTAATTTTTTACATTGTTTTAATTTAAAAATATACCTTTCGGGACCTATTGTTTTATATTAAAACTCTGTTTTAAATAAATTAACCCCACCCCTCATATATTTTTAAACCCTTGCTTTATCATAAAACCCCGTTATTACCCTTATAAATAAGCGCCTCCACTTATTATTAACCCCCCGACCCACTTTATAAAAACCTTTCCCTGTGTAATAAAATCCTGCCACATATCCATCTGGGCCCCACCATGTGACTTACCCACCACTCCATTCACCCCGGACACAGTTGATCTCTGTCCCCCAAGATCCAATGACCCATAGTCGATATTGCACCATTCTTCGCTCGGGGGTTAAATAACCCAAAACCTTGAGAAACGGGTGGTATCTGTTAGTCATTAGTAATTTTTTCTGATATCAAAAGATGACTAAGTAATGACCCTAGATTTATAGAAACAATATTTGAGAAACATTGTGAGTTCTAGAAATCTCATTGCCTTCATAATCCTAAACTTTACTGATTCACTAAATTTTCCTATCTTTTCCTTCTAAAAAACTATCCCACTACTGCAAAGGAAGAATTCATCATTTTAGGCCTGTCTGCCTCATTTCATCACTCTCACCCTCATTCATAACCTTATTCCTTTGAAAAGCCCATTTTCCCTTCCTCAAAACCTTCATCAATCCTCCCTTATTCATCATTTTCTTCTAAAAACTTTAAACATATGTAAAAATCCCTTTTGCATTGTTTAAATCTAACTTTTAAGCCTATCGGGCCTTTAAAAACCTTATAAAAACTCTGTTTTTATAAATATACCCACCCTCTTTATGAAATAGGCCTTTTTAGCCCCTCTTGGCTTAAAACCTAGCCCCTCACTCACATGAGACCTTGACCTTTCCGCTATTTTTTAACTCCTCTGCCCTTTCCTCTTTATACACCTCCGCCTCTCATTTTATTAACCCCCACAAACCTTATAAAAACCCCCCCTAACCTTTGAAAAGTTAAAGTGGGCTCTTTTTTCCCCATCTTGTCTTACCCCTTTGTCGGGCCACATCCACCATTGATCTAGAACCCTTGGCCCAATCCAAAGGCTGTCACATCCTTACCCTTCATCCCTCATCAATACAACCCTGCACAACATGAAAAAATCGCCCACGTCATCAGGCCGGGCCCCACCTTCCACTTGACGCTGCCACCAAACCATAACCTGAAATCTGTCCATGGGCTCCACTCCCCAAATCTGCACCCCACTCCCAGATTCATTCCGCACCGTCTATCTCGCTCCTCGAGATATGACGGCTCAAACTGCATATTGCGTAGAAACTTGTGATAAGGGTTAAAACTCTCAACCCACATGAAATGAGTGGTATTAGCCTGGACACACGTCAATTTCTCTATGGAATCACGCACGTTTTGTTCAAAACTATAAACCGCCTTCATTGCGCGCGATAAACTACCATGGTTTTCTGAAGCCACCTTCTTCCTCCCCGCGCCAAAATTCAAATCTCTTTACCTCTGTTCGAATTTCACCAGGTTCTGCATACATAACCTTACCCTCTGCTCCATTTCTCCTTTGCAAACGCCTCCTGACAGCTCCAAACCCTGAAAAATGCAGTCTTACCACTCCTCACAGGTTTTAAGTTAACATTATTTTGTGTTTTGTGTAGGTTTTGATGGAGGGAATGCCCAAGAGGCATTCCAATGACTTAGAAAAGACAAGTGAACCCCAGATGATGATCCAAAGGGTTTTAAATGAATTTGAAAGAACAACGGCGAAGGTTTAAACCCTGACACCATTGAAATCATGATCGTTGGTGGATATACAACCTTTCAACCATGAAGAAACCTCCCCTGCACATAAAAGAAAATTATAGTAAGAAGAAGTAGTAAAGAAGGAAAGAAAGATTAAAGGGTTAATCTCATATCAAAAAGAAAATCAAAGAGATTAATACATAAACACAAAGATTAAGACATAAAGTGAAGACAATCAGTGATTAAAGAAGAAAAGACAGTGAAACAGTTTATAAATGCTAAATCAAGGTTCAAAGGCCTAATACATAATTTTATGATTAAAAGCAAAGAAAGATTAACCCAAATACAAGTTCGAATGACTTAGCTCACAACAATTATTCCTCTCGAAGATATTTCTAGCCACCTAGGTGCTTTGTTCCTTTCAAAAAGCATTAGGCAGTTATTGATCCGAGTCAAAGATATTTTCTCTGTCAAACAGTTATTGTAAAATTTATGGATAAAGCCTTAAAGTCAACGTTCACCTATTTTTCCTTAGAAGTTAAGATAGAAGTTATTAAAATAGAGAATTAGTTGCAGATATTCCTGCCTTGAGCCTTGCATGATCTTCAAGGTTAGGAATGCACTTATTCTGTAATAAATGATACTCAGACCCTATCTTGAGCTTCACCTCCTCATTTGCAGCATAAATACTGCATCTGAACTCATTATCTGGTTGGCATTTGTTGACTCTTTGAAGTAATACATAGTCTCTTGGAAGTTGAAAGAAAATTGAAGTCTTGGAACTTGTGGATGTCTTGGTTTGTTTGTTGATGGAGGAGGCTAGATCACTCGATCCATGAGCTTGGCTGTTGGTGAAGTGCTTCTAGTTGTTATTGTTATTTCATGTTCTCATTATGTTTCCATCTTTCTTTGTTATAGTAGAGAAAAAGTTTTAGGCTAAGAAATGTCTTTTGAAAGCACCTTAGTTCTCTTTGCTCTTCACTTTCTTAATGCTTTCTTCTGCAAGGTCTGATTGGAGGATTCTTAAATTTCCTCCAGTTCCATCTAGCTTGTTATTTTAGAAATGATTCAATAGAGTATAACCAGGAAATATTTGGTAAGTCCATGTTCATTGGTACAACTTAAGATGTTGTTTTAAGGAATGATGTTAATAGAGTGCAACCAACGAAATTAGTGATGAGTCCATGCTCCTTGAGTACAACTTGAGATATTGTTTTTAAGATCTTCTTAAAGTATGCTTAGTAGAGTCTAAACCAGGGAAGTCTATGGCGTACCCTGTCCTATGGTCTGCCTTTAAAGGTTGCTTTGAAATATCCCTAGAGAGTTAGTCAAAAGAAGATTAGATTATTTCTGTTTGATCTTAGGCTACTTTCACTATTATCTTATATGTTTTATTTATCTGAAAGTAGTCTTTTGATTGTTGAATTATTTTCTGAAAGGTTTGCTTATTAAAAATTTGTCCAAAGAAGTCTATGGTTTGCCTTGTCCTTTGGCTTGTTTCAAATAGTTACCTTGAAATATTTCTCTTGTTTAAAGTACATGATAAAGGATTCTTAATTTCCCTTTGTCCTAATTTCATTCCTATCCTTAATGTTCATCTCATCATCCTAAAAAATTTGAAGATCTAGTGGCCAAGTTAGATTTTCCCTATGATATTCCCCGATCCATTTATGAACTTATGATGACTTCCCTTTCACTCCATTATCCAATGAATTAGAGATTTTCTCATTCTATCTATGCACTTTGATCATTATGTCCAACCAAAACAAAAAACAAAACCTCACACTTAATAACTGTCCTAAAATCAACCCTTAAAGAAAACTAGCCCATATCATTTGCAAACAAATAGAGAGATCCCTCTCTGAGTCCAGGAAGGCTAGGTTCTAGGACTCCAAAGAATAGTTCCATGTTGCCTTGTCATTTGGTATACCAATCTTCCAAATCACAGGACCCAAAAATTCTGGTGATCACAGTGGGACCTTCTGAGTATATAGTTGCTTGAACACCTCTTAAGACTCCTTAGACCCTCAAGATTGACTTAGAAAATCTAGTGAATCTGCCACCTCATCTCCACACCAACATTCTGGCGATCACGGTGGGACCTTCTGAGTTAGTTCATGCTTAAATACCTTTAAAAGATTCAGAAACCCTTGACCAATGGTACCTAGTGATTAATTTTCCACCTCATCACTAGAACCAACATTCTGGCGATCACGCTGGGACCTTCTGAGTCAGTGACAAACTAAGTACACCTTAGGACCCAGAAACCTTTATTAATCATAGAAAACTCAGCATATGGCCATTGAGTAGGCTTTGTTTGTATCACCATATTAGATAAATGATGATTCAGGTGTAGAATAATCCAAAAAACCTTAAAAATACAGAAAAGAAACTCAGATAACCCCAAAAAATATCTCTAGGTTGGTTTTTGTCAATTATTACTAGTGGACCATACACATTTTACCTTCAAAAAGCTAAAAATTTCCACTTGGCGACTTCACTACCCCCAGTAGGCCTATTACTTCACTGATTTCTTTTAGATTCCCTTAATATTGTTTCAAATCAGTCCTAAAGAAGTTTAGAAGCCTAGTCCGATGTTTTAGAAATTTACTTAACATTGTGAGAGGTTAACTTTTTGAAAACAGTCCTAAAAGCTTTCATCCTCTCCAAATTTTGAGTTTGAAATCTAGCTTCACATAGGATCAACACGAGACCTCATCCAAACCCTAACCATCCTACAATAGTTGATGATCCAGAAAATATTTTGTGGCAAACTTCTAGAGCTGGAAATTTAACTACTGATAGGACTATCCAAAGAACAAGATTTGTCCCTAAAAATCTTATAGTCTTGAAAGATACTCACTTTGAATTTTACCATTCAAAAAAATTATTTAGAACCAAATCACATACTTATATTGACCAATATTACCTTGAGCTCACAGATTTGCAACAGAATTTTAGCAGAGAAGCATCTCCTTCTACTCCTCTCGATTTTCAGCTTCTCCACCACTTCAATTCTTTCCATAAAAAATCTGCTCATAATCAACTTGCTGGTCCAAGCACTTCCACCACTCCCATCCATATATCCAATGTTCAAAAAACTCCATTCCATCCCACGTCCACTTCCACAATTCCACCTCTTGTAAATCCCCGATTTTCTCCCACCATGGCAGAATGGTATGCTCCATTAGTGTTACCACAACCTATGGTTCCTTTACCAAATGATTATCAATCTAGAATTCACCATTTCACTGGAACTGAATTTACTACTGCCCAATAGCATGTAGATAAAATTGATGATGCCTTTGATTACATGGAAATAGAAGAAGAGACCATTAAGATGAGAATATTTGCCCAAAGTTTAGGAGGAGAAGCCAAAAAATGGTTTAAAATCTTAACTCCTAATAGTATAAATGATCTCCCTTCTTTATACCAAACATTCATAAAAAAATGGGAAATTAAAAAGAACCCTCTCCAAATCCTTTCAGAATATAGAAACCTTAAAAGAAATGATGGGGAAAGTGTCTAAGATTATTGCACTAGATTCAGTAGTGTTTACAATGCACTTCCTCCAAACATGAAACCTTTACTAGGCTTAGCATTAGCAAAATTTCCTGAAGGCTTTGACCCAGACATGGCCTAACAACTAAGAGAGAGAGACCCCTTGACCTTAGAAGATATGCAGATGGGAGCTATAAGTGTAGAAGAAAATCTGATTGAGAAAAGAGCTAGTTTGAAATCAGAAAAAATAGTTACATATAAAGATGAAACAATGGCATCAACCTCATCATCTGATGCCAAAATTGATAACTTAGTTAGGGTAATGGAAAGAATGCTGGAGAAGATAAACTTAAATGATAGAGTGCTTCCTAGAGAAAACCAAAACAACCCCCAAAACATAAATAGAAATCCCAATTTCAGAAGAGACCCTATTCAAAATATACCAAGAGATAATGACCAACAAATTAGGCCTCCTTTTCAAGAAAACTATGTAGATCAAGAAGAAGAAAGGGAGACATAAAGGTTGGAAGAAAATCATGTGAATTTAATAGGATCGAAAATGAGGGTGATGCTTTCCTCACTGAAGAAGAACAAGGATTCTTCTCCTCAGAACAAACTAAAAACAATCATGAGGATTCTGAAGATTACCAAGTGGGGATTGAAAATGCTATAATGGAGGTCCACAAACAATATAATCTTAGAAGAAAAAGGAACCAAGAGGCTTACAATGATAAAAACACAAAAATTGCTGTTAGGAATACTTCAGAACATCTTCCTAAAAATACAGCAAACAGTTCTTACACTTTGGCTAAGAAAACTGACTCAAACAAAGACAAAACTAGCCAGCCAAATGTTGACCCGAGCTGCCCTAGTAATTCTGCTAGTGGCCCTGAGAAATCTGTCCCAAATTACAGTCCTAATAAAACTCAGCCAATCAGAATTGCTGAAAATACTATGATTGAAAAAACAGATGTAAATATGTCAAAAACATTAGTCCCATTCAACCTTGAGGGACAAATTGCCAAGATCAAAATTAGCATACCTCTAGCTGAACTAGTAACCTAGGATGTATATAAAAATCAAGTTTTGAAAGATTTGAATATAGGAAATGATACTGATACTTTAAACTTGATAGATGATAAAATAGAATTTTTGTTTGGTCCTAAAGTAGAAGGAAAATACCAAGAAGGAACCATTCCTCCATTTTATGTCAGCTTAAATATACATGATAAGATTTTACACAATGCCATGCTAGACTCTGGTGCCTCTCACAATCTCATGCCAAAAGTAGTTATGGAGAGATTAGGCCTGGAAATTACTAAACCTTACAAAGACCTATATTCCTTTGATTCAAGCAGAGTCAAATTTTTATGCCTAATCAAGGATTTATGTGTCAATTTGGCACAAATTCCTGCTAAGGGTCTAGTTATGGACATAGTTGTCGCTGACATTCCCCCAAAGTATAGAATGCTTTTATCCAGATCATTGGGAGCCAAACTTCAGGGGAATCTTAAAATGGACATGTCTTATGCTACCATTCTAGTCTTTAACCAAACAAGAAGATTATACAGAGAATCTCATATGAAAGGTAAGAAACATAGACAGACCAAACAACACTCATGTTTATTCCATTCATTCAGATCTTGATTCGTTTATCTTGTTTAATGAAGAGGAAATCAACACATAAGAAAATGAAAATAAAAATTTTTTAAGCCCACTTGAACAGCCAAATATGCCCTCAAATGAAAAACATAACAGCCTAAACTTTAGCAACCTTGAACAACAAAATGATAGTGAGCAGGAGATAGAAACACTTTGGACAATGAGCTTTGATGGATCTTGTAGCAAGGCTGGTTCTGGAGCTGGTGTATGGATACATAATTTAAACAAAGGATATTCCTACAAACTTGTTTTCCCATGCACTAATAACATTGCAGAATATGAATCCCTCCTTCTTGGCCTACACTTGCTCAAAGACATAGGAGCCAAGAGAATATCAATCCAAGGAGATTCAGAGATGATTATTAGGAAATTAAAAGGGGAGTATTTAGCCAAAAACCCAAGATTAAGAGAATATAGGAATGCTGCCCTAGATCTTCTGAAAAATTTTGAAAAATATGAACTCACTTTCATCCCTAGAGCTCAAAATAATCTCGCAAATGAGCTTGCATTTGCTGCTAGAAATTGTCAAATACCTTTGGTAAAGGAAATTTTCACTGTTAAAGTAAAAAATAGGCCTACAGTCCTTGACAATGAAAACTATTGGAAAGTATTTGAGGGAGATAAACACATTGATGATTTTCTGCAATCTAAAAATAATTTTTCCATACCAACACTTAGCCCAAACCATGAAGAAGAAAGTTTTGATGAAGAGAAAATCCATAAAACAAAGCTGTCCTACACTACTGATATAAACCAATTTGAACATCTTTATAAGGCAAAATTATTTAACAAAATAGATTAAAAGGACCTTGAAGTTTTACAATGCAAAAATGATTCAATACCAAGAGGTCTTACACCATTAGAAGAGCTTTTTGACTTCAATGATGTAGCTAAAAAACCAAATATGGAGCCTATAGAAACTAATGTAGAAGAACATAACATAGGTAGCATGAATGAACCCAAAATGATCAAAATGTCTAGCACTCTTCCTACTCATATAAAACAGGAATACATTGAACTTTTTAAAGAATTTGCAGATGCGTTTGCATGGGGATACAAAGATTTGAAATCATATGATACTAGCATTATTCAACACAAAATTCCTCTTAAGGAAAATCAGAAAGCTTTCAAACAAAAACTAAGAAGGATAAACCCTGTTTTACTACCTTTAGTTGAGAAAGAGATCAAAAATATGTATGATGCTGGAATTATAGTTCCTCTTAGATAGATATTTCCAATGGGTTTCCAACCTTGTATCTGTTAGGAAGAAGACTAGGGAAATTAGGCACTGCATTGACTTTAGAAATCTAAACAACGCCTCCCCAGAATATAACTACCCCTTTCCTAAAATGGATCACATACTCCAAAAGGTGGTTGGATTTAAAAGAATATCATTGTTAGATGGTTTTTCAGGCTACAACCAAGTGCAAGTACTCCCAAGTGATCAACACAAAACTGCTTTCACCACACCTTGGGGTACATTCATGTATGTTAAAATGTCATTTGGTTTGATGAATGCATGGGCCACATTACAAAGGGCCATGGACATAGCTTTTTCAGAGGACATAGGTTATTTCATAATCATTTACCTTGATGACATCATTGTTTTCTCCAAAACTGACAAAGAACACTTAGTCCACTTAAGGAAAGTTTTTGAGAAATGTAGGACATATGGCTTATCTTTGAATGCCAAGAACACACTCTTTGGACTCCAAGAAGGAAAGCTCTTAGGCCACATAATATCTGAAGAAGGAACCAAAGTAGATCCTAAAAGGATTGAAGGCATATTGAAAATCAACCATCCTAGAAACCTCAAAGAATTGCAATATTTCATTGGGAAGATCATTTTTTTGAGAAGGTTCATCCCTAACCTCGCTGAATTTTTGAGGAATATCACAAATATTCTCAAAAAAGAAACAAGAGTTAAATGGACCTTGGAATCCAAACAGTCATTTGAACTGGTATAACAAGCTCTCACTCAAACACCAGTTCTTATCAGTCCTGATTTCACCAAGGAATTCTACATTTTCTCATTTGCATCTGAACACACCATTGTTGCAGTGTTGTTGCAAAAGAATAACATGGGCCAAGAACAACCAATATCCTTCTTCAGTAGAGCCTTAAGAGATGCTCCACTCAAATATAATATCATGGAGAAACAAGCCTTAGCCTTGATAAAAGCACTAAAATATTTCCGAGTCTACATTTTACACTCACATATCATTGCTTTTGTCCCACATACAGTCGTTAAGGACATTCTAAATCAAGACCCTAATGGTAAAAGGGGAAAATGGATTTCTATTATCTTAGAATATGATTTAGAAATTAGGCCTACCAAGCTGATTGAAGGACAAGTATTAGAAAAACTCATGGCAGAATCAAATTTCCAATCATTAGACATAAATATGGTTGATGTTTTAGAAGAACAGGAAGAATTTACAGCTTCATACATTGACAATTTTTTCTAGATTCATCTTGGTATGCTGATATCACTTATGTTCTTCTTTATATTAATACTCCTCCTTCTTTATCAAAGACTAACGCTAGGTTCTTGAAACATAAAGCTTTAAATTACTACATTTTAGATGGAGTGCTATATTGGAAAAATGTTGTTGGCATATTTCTTAGATGTTTGCTTGAGAATGATGTAGGAAAAATCATGCATGAGCTGCATGAGGGAGAGTGTGGAGGCCACCTTTATTGGAAATCAACAGCAAACAAGATTCTTAGAGATGGCTATTATTGGCCCACCCTTTTCCCTGATACTCAAAAACTAGTCATGACTTGCCATAAGTGTCAATTTTTTAATGGCAAGAGAAAACTCCTACCTTTACCATTGGATCCCATCAGTGTTGAGGCTCCCTTTCAGCAATGGGGTTTAGAATTTATTGGAGAATTCACCCAACCTCATCTGCCCAATGCATGTGGTGTAGAAATTTGCTGAATAATGATTAATTATTCACCGAGACTATCCTGATCACATACAATTCGAATTTATATGTAACACATAATCTCTTCCACTCAGATCAACTCAGATCATCACACATGCGGAAATAAAATCAAGTGATAACACATCAAATCATCATACACATTAACACAGTATGTATGGCGAAAGCTTATAGCTGAAAAACCAGCAGCTATTGTGTATATTATAATGGAGAAATCAAGTAACAAACTCAGTACAATACTCCTCACAAGTACTCAGTACTTTCTCATACAGTTACTCACAATCTAGCTCAGTTTTGAACAGGTTACTGGTTCAAAACTCACCGCCAATTGCCTTGCCTCTATTGCGTGTTTCAATGCTATGGGATGGCCTTTTTATATAGATAAACCACCAGCCTGAACTGCGCAATCCTCATGGGCTTACTCCACCTATCTGTGTGTTGCAAATAGCAACAGTATAGTCACAACTGATAGCTAACTCTACCCTTTCATCTACCTCTTTCACTGGTCTCCACTGAACTGATCATACACTGTAGTGAAATGATGTGTTCTTGAGTTGAATAGTGAGTTAATAATTAATGAATTAAATAATATTTAATTCACTCCACTCATAACTAATTGATTAGCTAATTAAACTAATCTCAACTAGTTCAACTAAAATAAACAGAACACAACTCCACTATCTGTCTCATTAACTCCTCCAAACTTCTGCCACTGAAGTCCAACTGAAGTCAACCATGCATGATGCCATCAAACCCTGGGGAACCACGTGATTCCTCTGTCAGATGCATGAGCCACTTCTGTAGCTCGAACTGAAGTGCTCCAAGAGAGTAAACTGTTGTTTATAGTCTAAATATTATTAAGGGTAAATAATATTTGACTTCCCTGTTTTAAGGAGAGGAAGTCTAAAAATAGACTTCGACCTCTTTGACATCAAAAATAGAGTCTCATCTATTTTTACCAACATGACACATACTTCAAGAATCTCAAACTGGAATCCCCGAACCATGCTCCATATGTCTAAAAATAGACATAGTCTAAAAATAGATTTTGTGCCAGAATTTGCCTGCGGGCCCACTTAGTGAAGGCGACTTCATTTCACTAAGCTCCATCATCTTGCTGCATTTTCAACACTCCCTCTCAGCAAGATATGGATTATCCGCAACCCCTATCCTGCCTCTGTGGAATTCAAACTTGCTCCTGGTGAGCGCCTTCGTCAGGATGTCGGCATCCTGATCCTCCGTGGGAACATATGAAAGCATCATGATTCTCCGCCGAACACAATCTCTGATATGATGGTACCTGATGTCGATGTGTTTGGATCTATCATGAAATACTGGATTAGCCGAGAGTTTAATGCAACTCTGGTTATCACAGTAAATCACTATAGGCTCCAAATGCAACCCGAACAATCCAACGAGGATCTTCCTCATCCAAATAGCCTCGCATGCAGCCAAACTAGCTGCCATGTACTCGGCCTCTGCTGAACTGAGTGCCACGGATCTCTGCTTCCTGCTGTACCAGGAAACTGCTGTCGACCCAATGCTGAAAACTCCTCCAGATGTGCTCTTTTGGTCCGTTGGACTCCCTGCCCAATCTGCATCAGTGAAGCCAGAAAGCTTCGCTCCATCCTCCTGTCCGTACCATAGACCATATCCCGATGTGCCTCTAATATAGCACAATACATGCTTGCCTGCCTTCCAAAAGAGCTTGGTAGGCTTAACCATAGCTTGCGAAAGCTGGTTAACTGCATAGCACATATCGGGTCGTGTATTGACCAGATACATAAGCGACCCCACCAACTGTCGATAGACAGTGGCATCCACTACCTCCGCTGAAGTAGCATCCTCCTTCCTCCAACCACCAGGAAGAGGAGTGTCAACAGGCTTGCAGCCTTGCATGTTGAACCTCTCCAGAATCTCCCGGGCATACTTGCCCCGAGAAACAAACAGTCCTCCGCTGCGCTGCCAAATCTCCAATCCCAGGAAATAATGAAGGATGCCCAAGTCCTTCATCTCAAACTCTCGTGCAAGATCCTCCTTGCATGAAAGTATCAACTGCTCATTGCCAGTCAAAATCATATCATCTACATACAGTACGATGATCAACAGCTTCCCCTCCACCACAATCTGGTACAGGTTTGGATCCGCCTCACTCTTGGAGAATCCAAGCCCGGTGAAGTAGCCGTCTATCCGAGTGTACCAAGCACGAGGTGCTTGCTTCAGCCCGTACAGTGCTCTCTTGAGTCGGCACACATGCGACTCACTGCTGAAGATCTCAAAACCTTCATGCTGCTCTATGTACACCTCTTCCTCAATAACTCCATTGAGGAACGCAGTCTTCACATCCATCTGATGAATGTGCCACCCCATCTGCGCTGAGAGAGCAAGGATCATTCGTATGGAAGAGTACCTTGCGACAGGTGCAAAAATCTCCTCATAATCGATCCCCTCGATCTGTGAAAAGCCACGGGCGACAAATCTCGCCTTGTACTTCTCCACACTCCCGTCAGATGCCTGCTTCACCTTGTAGATCCATCGCAAACCCACCACTGATTTTCCCACCAGTCTTGGGACAATCTCCCATGCACTGTTCTTGACGATCGAATCATATTCTTCGATCATGGCATCAACCCATGCGGGTTCCTCCACAGCTTCCTCAAAAGAGGATGGCTCCGTCACAACACATTGACTCACAAGAGCCATGTATGCAGTGTACCGATCCGGTGACTGTCTCTGTCTGCGCTGTGCTGTAGGTGGTCCTACAACCCTCTCTGCATCCCGAGCCAGTCGCTCAGCTTCTGTAGTGCGCATGCGCCCTCTGATGGTTGGCGCTGCCTGGGTGGTTTCTTCCACCTCCTGAACCTCCTCTTGTGGCTGATCCACATCCGGAAGCTCCTCCTTAGGAACTAACAGCTCCTCATTTGCATGCAAGTGTAGCTCCTCATCTGCATGCAAGTGTAAGTCCATGTTCTTTGGTATGGCTTGAGATGTTGTTTTAAGGAATGATGTTAATAGAGTGTGACCAGGGAAATTAGTGATGAGTCCATGCTCCTTGAGTACAACTTGAGATATTTTTTTTAAGATATTCTTAAAGTATGATTAGTAGAGTCTAAACCAGGGAAGTCTATGGTGTGCCCTGTCCTCTGGTCTGCCTTTAAAGGTTGCTTTGAAAGATCCCTAGAGAGTTAGTCAAAAGAAGATTAGATTATTTCTGTTTGATCTTAGGCTACTCTCACTATTATCTTATATGTTTTCTTTATCTGAAAGTAGTCTTTTTATTACTAAATTTTTGTCTGAAAGGTTTTCTTATTAAAAATTTGTCCAAATAAGTCTATGGTTTGCCCTGTCCTTTGGCTTGTTTCAAATAGTTAACTTGAAATATTTCTCTTGTTTAAAGTACATGATAAAGGATTCTTAATTTCTCTTTGTCCTACTTTTCATTCCTATCCTTAATGTTCATCTCATCATCCTAAAAACCTTGAAGATCCACTGGCCAAGTTATATTTTCCCTATGATACTCCCCGATCCATTTATGAACTTATCATGACTTCCATTTGAATCCATTACCCAATGACTTTGGTATTTCCTCATTCTATCTATGCTCTTTGATCATTATGTCCAACCAAAACAAACAACAAAACCTCACACTTAATAAATCGCGTAAAATCAACCCTTAAAAGAAAACAAGCCCATATCCTTTGCAAACAAATAGAGAGATCCCTCTCTGAGTCCAGGAAGGCTAGGTCCTAGGACTCCAAAGACTAGTTCCATGTTGCCTTGTCATTTGGTATACCAATCTTCCAAATCATGGGACCCCAACAGTATCTCCACCCATGCCTCCTGCCACGTGACGTCTCCCTTATGGAATCGCACGACCTCCTTCAAAACCATTTACCGCCCTCATTCTGTGCAATAAACCACCTTAGCGCCTCCTGACAAAACCCAATATCGTCACCCGATTAAAACGTTCCAAAGCCCTATGGCTTTGTGATGAAGCCCTCCTCTGCCATTACCACCTCTCTAGTACTCCTAATGCTCAAAAATCCAAATAAATGCAAAAAGCCCCTCAAACACAGGATTTTAAGTTAACAGTTTGTTGTATTGTGCAGGTATCATGGCGTAAATGCGTAATTGACATTCCAAGGGTTCGAAATCATTAAAATAAGCTCTTTGGGTGATGATCCAGTTAGTTTTTCCATCAAAAGGACCAGGAGTGCCAAGTCAAATGTAAAGACCAATGGATCATGACCATGGATGGTCATTTAAACACCCCAAAATAGTAGGAGATGCTCCACTGCGCAACAAATTGCAGACAGAGGTATAGTGGAAGGAAGAAACAGTCAACGGATCGTGACAGTGAAGGATAATTTAAGAATAAAAGTGATTAATCAAAGATTGAAAGACAAAGAGGCAGTGATAAAGCATATTAGAAGAACTAAAAGGATAAATCCAAGTTTAAAGGCCTAAACAATGTTTCAAGAATAAATTCAAAAGAAGATTAACATAGAAGCAGGTTTGAATTACTAAACAAAAAACATTTACCTCTTCAGGGACACATATTACCACCTACATCCTGTTTCATTTCAAATAAAGACATCGACAATTATTACAAACAATTAGATATATTTTTAGCTACTCAGTAGTTATTGTGAAAGTTATTGAGAAGCCTTAAAAGTCAAATATTTCCAAAAATTAGCTCAACAGTTAAGTTAGGAGTTATTATGACAGTAAGTCAGTCTCAAATATTTTGCCTTGAGCCTTGCATGGTCTCAAAGGTAAAAAATGCATTAACTCTATAATAAATACAAATCTTAAACCTAACTTAGGATCACCTCCTTATTTTGCAGATAAATATTGCATGTATTATTCATTTTTAATGTTGGTTGTTTGGTTGGCTAGATGGTTGGGTGTTGATTAGAGGATTGATTGCTAGGCTGGATTTGAGAAAAATTTGAGTTGTAGAGATCACTGCACTGGAGTATTGTAATTGTCTTGAACATCAGTAGTACAACCATGTTCACAGGATTCATGAGCTATGTTAATGGTGAAGTTATCCTTCTTTATCAATGTTTTCCTTTTGTTTTCTATTTTTTCCATTATTTCTCTCATAAAAGAACATAAATTTTAGACTAGGATATGTTGTCTTGGCACCCTGATTCTATCTGATTTATTTATTTAAATGTTTTCTTCTGCAAGGTCTAATTAGAGAATTCTTAATTGCTCTCTGGTTCCACCTAGCTTGTTGTCTTGGAAATTATTTAGTAGGGTCAAGCCAAAGAAGTCTATGGTACTCCTTGTCCTTTGGTGTAACTTGAAATATTGTTTTTTAAGGCCTTTCTTTTAAGTATACTTAGTAGAGTCCAAGCCAAAGAATTCTATGGTATGCCCTATCCTTTGGTAATGTATCAAACTATTGCTACAAAGGTCTTTAGAGTGTTTGATTAAAGAAGACAAATTTATCTTTCTCTTTAGTTTCACTCATTGTTATCTTAAATGTTTTCTTTGTCTGAAAGTAATTCGAGGATTGTTGGATTGTTGTCTTAAATGTTTGCTTATTAGAGTTTGGCCAAAGAAGTCTATGGTTTGCCCTATCCTTTGGTTTTTCTCAAACAGTTACCTAAAAGGATTTTATTATTGAAGTAGAGTTAAAGGACTCTTAATTGACCTTTATTTTTACTATTTTCACAACTTACTGTCATTTCATATCCCATCTAATCTAAGAGATCCACTTGATATAGCTAGATTACCCTATGAAAACCGTTACAGAGTTGATGAAAAAATAAATCCTTTTATGAATCCATAGCCCAATGGATTAATTCTACCCACGGTCTATCTATTCAGCTAAAACACTCCATCCCTTAATCACATCATCAAATGATCAATCAACCAATAAAAAAAAACAAATAGTCCTAAGAACTTCATAACTAGCCTAAAATCATAAAACAAAAGCATAAAGTCATATCATTTATAAACACTTACATGGAGAGAGACCTCTCTGAGTCTAGGAAGGCTAGGTCCTAGGACTCCAAAGTGGTTTGACGTGGTTCCCTATAGATTTTTTCTTGCCAATCTTGCAAATCACGAGGATCCAAAATAGTGGCGACCATACTGGGGAGCAAACTAAGTGATTAACAACTTAAATATTCCTCAATAACTCAGAAAACCCCTTACAAAACTTAGATGAATCAAGTGTTAGCCAATAATGGTTCCTAGTTGCTGATGGTGGACAACCACCAGCCATAAAAAAAATTTAAAAGTCCTCCACCTGGTGACTCCACTAGTTTTCAGTAGGCCTGCTGACTCCATTGGTTTTCCATAGACTCCACTGGGAAATTTATTTTATCATTAGACCTTAATATAACCCAGTCAAGAATACTTTATGGATTAAGTATTTCTTTTACAAATTGTTTTTTTTTCAAAAATTGTTATAAACTCTCAACTTTCTGATTTTTAGGTCCAAAATTTGGCTTCTAGAAGAGACTGTACTAGATCCCATCCTGACCCAAATCCTCCTGCAATAGTTGAAAATCTTGAGAGCACTCTTAGGAAATCTCGTAGATCCAAAAGTCTAACTATTAGCAGACCTATCCACAAAGCAATTTACCTACCTGAAAACCTTAAAGACTTGCAGAATATCCTCTCTGACTCACCCCTAGAACAAAGCTTGTCTAGGAATATATCTCAGATTTGGGTAATGCAGATAGTTTTAGATCCATCCACCTTACAACAAAATTATATTGTACTAACCTCATCCCCCACTGTTCACCTTCCTCCATTTAACCATATACCTCCTTTTGTAAACCATCCTCTTGTTAACCCTCCATTGTTTCCCCAACCTCATATCATGGTAACATGGTATGCTCCACTAGTTATATCTTTACCTTTAGTTGTTCTGCCACGATAATATCAGTCCAAGATTCCTTTTTATGATGCCAGTAGTTCTACTACTGCTCAACAACATGTGGATAGAATGAATGACAATTTTTTACAAAAAAGAAATAGATGATTTGACTGTTAAACTCAGAATGTTTGCCCAAAGCTTAGGGGGAGAAGCAATAAAATGGTTTAAAATATTAACTCCTAATAGTATAAATGACCTCCCTGCTTTTCATCAATTATTATTAAACAAATGGGAAGTCAAGAACAACCCTCTCCAAATCTTATCAGAATATGAAAACATTAAGAGAAATGTTGGAGAGGGTGTCCAAGAATACTGAACTAGGTTCAATAGTGTATACAATTCCCTCCCTACACACATGAAACCTCCACAAGGTATAGCTCTAATGAAGTTTCTTGATGGATTTGACCCAGAAATGGCTTATCAATTAAGAGAAAGAGAACCACTCACATTAGAAGATATGCAGAGGGGTGCAGTAAGTGTAGAGGAAAATCTGATTGCCAAAAGAGCTAGAATGAAAAATGAGAAGAGAGTCACATATAGGGAAGAAGATGAACCTTCATCATCTGATGCTAAGATTGATAACTTAGTTAGAACCATGGAGAGAATGATGGAGAGAATAAACATTAATGAGAGATCTTAACCTAGAGAAAACCAAACAACCCGTCAAAACAAAAATCAAAATCAGAACCAAAACCAAAACTTTAGAAGAAACCTCCCTCAAATAAGACAAAGAGGTCCTTATCAGCAAATCATGCCTCCTTTCCAAGAAAAATATGCTGATGAGGACGAGGGGGTAATTGAAGAAACAAAGGAAAGTCACATCAATCTAATGGGAGTAAATAATGAGGATACTTTTTTCTTCACCAAGGAAGAACAAGAAATATTTGCTCCAAATGAGGAAGAAAGCCTAGAATCTGAAGACTACAAACAAGGCTTTGAAAATTCCATCATGGAAGTACATAGACAGTATGAACTGAGAAGCAAGAAAAACCAAGATACTCCCAAGAGAAAGAACTCTGAAATTTCTGCTAGGAAGATCCCTGAAAATATCCCTAAAAAGATAGCAGAAAATATAAACACAGTGGCTGATAGTTCTGATAGAAATAAAAACAAAAACAACCAACCTAATGGCAAACAAAGTGGTGACCAAAGCAGCACTAGCAGTACAGATAGTGCCCCTAACAAAAATGTTTTAACTTAGATTCCTAATAAAACCAGTAAGCTGAAATTACTGTGAAAACAGTGTCTGATAAGACTGATTTGAACCTTTCAAAAACACAGACACCTTTCAGTATAGAGAATGAAATTGCCAAGATTAAAATTTCCATACCTCTTACTGAATTAGTCACTCAAGATGTATATAGGTCCCAAATTTTGAAAGCTTTAAAAATAGGAGAAAATGTTGATTCTGTAAATTTAAATGATGACAAACCCGAGCTTCTGTTTGGACTAGAAGTAGAAGGAAAATTTCAAGAAGGAGGTGTTCCTCCATTTTATGCTACTTTAAACATCCATGATAAAATTCTTCACAATGCCATGTTAGACTTAGGAGCTTCGCACAACCTTATGCCAAAAGTAGTAATGGAAATATTAGGCCTTGAAATAACTAGACCATACAAGATTTATACTCTTTTGATTATAGTAGAGTTAAATTTCTAGGCCTAATCAAAGATCTCTATGTCAATCTAGCACAAATAGCAACCAAGAGCCTAGTAATGGATATTGTAGTGGCTGATATTCCTCGTAAATATGGCATGCTCCTTTCACGCTCATGGGGAGCTAAACTCCAAGGTACCCTCCAAATGGAAATGACTTATGCTACCATACCTGTCTTTAGTAAACCAAGAAGACTATATAGGGAAACTCACATGAAATACATGGTTAGTAGTCAGGAAAAGCCAGATAACTCCCCTCTTTATTCTATTCACATTGACCTTGATTCATTTATCCTTTACAAATGAAAACCTTAATGAACAGGTAGTAGGAAATGCAAAAGAAATTGTAGAAGGAGAGGAAAAGGAGGAGGAACAACCAAAACAGTTAGCCCAAACAGAATATAATAGCAGACATAGTGAAGATCATAAAGAAAAAAATAAGGAAAAACGTAGTGGCAACCACAATGACCATAATGATAAATCTGAAATTGAACATATTTGGAGTATGAGCTTTGATGGGTCTTGTGGTAAAGCTTGTTTAGGAGCAGGTGTATGGGTACATAACACAGAAAACAATCATGCAGAAGGCCATTCTTATAAGATAAAATTTCAATGCACAAATAACATAGCAGAATATGAGGTGTTGCTCTTAGGGCTACAATTACTCAAGAAAGTAGGAGCCAATAGGATTTCTGTTCATGGAGATCATGAGTTAGTCATTAGGAAGATTAAGGGAAAATACACAACTAAGCATCCTAGATTGAAAGCATATAGGGATGATGCCCTTGGCCTCTTGAAGACCTTCTAATAATATGATCTTACCTTTGTCCCAAGAAATCAAAACATCCTTGCGAATGGTCTAGCCTTTGCATCTAATTCATGTCAAAATATTTATCAAAACAAACAATACACAGTACAAGTCAAATATAGACCAGCAGTCCCTGATAACATAAAATATTGGCAAGTTTTTGAAGAAAATAAATAGATAGAATATTCCTGCAGTCCATAAATGGGTTTGAAATGCCAAATCCAAACTCAGATCATGATGAGGACTGCCCTAATGAGAAACAAACTTACAAATAAGAACCTCTTGATAATGCTGATATATATTTGATAGTAAAAGAAGACCCACATAAAACATAGGTGTGCACAAATTTAGAAAAAGAAGACTTTGAAGTAGTGCAGTCCAAAGATGATAATTTTCCAAAGGGACTTGTTCCTGTAGAGGAACTGTTTAACTTTAATGATGTTGCTAGGAAGCCAAAGGTTGAACCCACTGAAGCTGAAATAGAAGAATGCAACATAGGCAGTGAACAAGAACCCAAAATGATAAAACTGCTCAAAACACTGCCAGCTCATATGAAACAAAAATATCTTGAGCTGTTCAAAGAATTTAGTGATGTGTTTTGTTGGAGCTATAAAGATTTAAAGTCATATGATATTGAGATAATCCAGCATAAAATCCCTTTCAAAGAAAACTAGAAACCCTTCAAACATAAATTGTGTAGAATAAATCCTGTGCAACTACCACTATTTGAGAAAGAAATTAAGAAGATGTATGATACTGGAATAATAGTCCTTTTAAGATACTCAAAATGGGTTTGAAATCTTGTATCAGTGAGGAAGAAAACAAGAGAAATTATGTTATGCATAGATTTCAGAAATTCAAACAAAGCCTCCCTAAAAGACAACTACCCTTTACCAAAAATGGATCATATACTGCAAAGGGTAGTAGGCTCCAAAATAATATATTTTCTTGATGGCTTTTCAGGATACAATCAGGTGCTGGTACACCCAGATGATCAACACAAGACAACTTTCACCACACCGTGGGGCACCTTAATGTATGTTAAAATTTCTTTTGGGTTAATGAATGTTGGTGCTACCTTTCAAAGAGTAATGGATATTGCTTTCTCTGAAGAAATAGGTTACTTCATTGTGATATATCTTGATGACATAACAATTTACTCAAAAAATGATGAAGACACCTAGCTCATTTAAGAAAAGTCTTTGAAAAATGCAGAAAATATGGCCTATCTTTGAATCCCAAGAAAACTTTGTTTGGCCTTCAAGAAGGAAAAATTCTAGGCCATGTCATATCTAAAGAAGGGATCAAGATTGACCTAAAAAAGATTGAAGGAATATTGCAAATCAGTCATCCTAGAAATATCAAAGAGCTGCAATCTTTCATTGGAAAGATAAATTTCTTAAGAAGGTTCATACCAAACCTTGCTGAACTCCTAAGAAACATCACAAACATGATGAAAAGAGAAATAGGAGTCAAATGGACCATAGAAGCAAATCAATATTTTGATTTAGTAAAAAGGCAACTTACACAAACACCATTTTTGATCAGCTTTGATTTTACCAAAGATTTCTTCATATTTTCCTTTGCATTAGAAAATACAGTTGTTGCTTTCCTACTGCAGAAAAATATAAAAGTACAAGAGCAGCCCATAGCATTTTTCAGCAAAGCATTGAGAGATGCACCTCTGAAGTACAACATAATGGAAAAAAAGGATTTTTCCTTAATCAATGCATTGAAATATTTCGGAGTATACATTCTCCACTCACACATCATTGCATTTGTGCCTCACCCAGTGGTAAAAGACATATTAACACAAGGTCCTGATGGCAAAAGAGGTAAGTGGATTGCTGTTATATTAGAATATGATCTGGAAATCAAGCCTACTGAACTAATCAAAGGGAAAGGACTGGATAAACTCATGGTTCAAACAAATTTCAAGCACTGGACATAAACATGATTAATGTATTAGATGAACAAGAGGAGTTGGCAACTCCACACATTGAAGAGTAATTTATGAATTCATCTTGGTATGTTGATATATTGTATGTGATTTTTAATCTGAATGCTCCTCTTGGTTTTTCCAAAACAAAGGCTAGATTCTTAAAGTTAAAGGTTGTAAATTTCTACATTTTAGATAAAGTTTTAAATTGGAAAAATGATAGCAGTTTATTGCTTAAATGTTTTCCTGTGAAGATGCAGAGAAGATCAAGCATGAGTTTCATGAAGGAGAATGTGGAGGCCACCTCTATTGGAAAACTACTGTCAATAAAATAATTAGAGCTGGTTACTATTGGCCCAGCCTATTCCAAGACATCCATAAAATGGTAATTTCCTGTAATAAGTGCCAAATCTTTGAAGGCAAAAGAAAACTACTACCATTATCTTTGCATCCAATTTCCGTTGAAACTCCTTTTCAACAATGGGGCCTAGATTTTATTGGAGAAATCCACCCTGCCTCCTATGCCCAATATAAATGGATCCTCACTGCAACTGACAATTTCACAAAGTGGATAGAGCCCATTCCTTCTAGAACTGCCACATACTCAGTAATCATAAAATTCCTTGAAAAATACATTTTATCTATATTTGGCTGTCGTAGAAAGATTATTGCTGAAAAATCTAAGTTTAAAGCTTTGTTCATTGTATATAACACTGCTTGAATAAAAGATTAGAAAAATCAACACAAAAATAAAGAAAAGAAGAAAAGAGGGCAGATAAAAAGAAAAGGTAAGGTCCCATACCAAAAAAGAATGTTTCTGAAAGTGTGCAAGTCCAAATGCCACTACTTTTGAAAAATAAGTCCTGTTCAATCATACAGTCTAATCATGATTGAGCAATTTTGAATTTTTGCTAATAAGTTAGAAAATGAGGATTTTCCAAACTGTGTAAACTTAGCTTATGAGTAGATTAGATAGGAAAAGGTATTGGTTCCAATGTTCAAATCTGAACCAATGAGAAAAGAGAGGGATGAATGACAAATTCCATATTATAGGGAGGAGACTATTTGTAAGGGGTTTGAGTTCTCTGCATTGATTGATCCAATGATCGTTTAGATCACATAGGCCGCATGTTATCCTCGGCCGGGCTTGAAGTTTACGTGGTTGGTTTATGGTCTTAACAGGCGTGATGAACCACCCTGGTGGCAGGGTCGAAGCAGGCTTATAATCCCATTGTGGTAGTAGGGGTATTGTTGGGTCAATGACGTATCTTTTATGCCATTCTTGAAGGTCGCTTGTACTCTTTTCTATGGCATTAATCATGTCGATAGTGGGACGGAGTCGTGAGACATTAGTAAAATGCCGGTTGTAATGATTACCCTGACATATCAGGAAAACAATCCGTGATATGGGTCTCCCATCATGCGTGGTCTGAGGCCGAGCGGGGTACCATTGTCGATATGCTGCTAAGTCAAGGCAGTGGACTACTATATGGTCCGTCTGCTTGCATAATGTGCATGCATGTGGCTTCGTGACGTGTTTGTGACGGTAACTATGGGTTGCTTACTAGGCCGTTCTTCGGCTGACCAGAACATGATTGACCTGCTCATCTCCTCTGCTTGGGTCATGGAGCTGCCGATGGATTCAGTATCCATATCGTATTCTTGAGAAAGACGAACTATGGCTGAGCGGAGGCTAGCAAGGGCTAGTCAGAAACGAGGTATGTAGTGACAATCCTCCAATAAGTGATTGTCGGCACATAACGTGCATGTGAATTGTGCTGCCTGTAGCCCCACATAGTAGACCCTCTCGATTGGATACCATCTATGGATGAGTTCCAATGCGGCACACTCTTCGAGGTAGTGGCCACATTCATCGCATAGCATGAAACGTATAATGGGAATTATTGGGGGGCGATCTACGTATCGGTGCTCCTCTTGTAAGTACAAGATGGTGCGCGACTCGCCATTAGTAGCCTGGACATATGGATTCTCTTGATAGGATCGTTCGATCGCGTGTAAGGCATCCCGATACCATGGTATTTTTAGAAAATGGTGGGTATAGTGCCCATAGGAGTCACAGAGGGCGCACGCGTGATTGGTACGCAACGGTTTGCCTGAATTTTTGGTGGCAAGTTCATTTTTATGGGAATGTCGTTTTGAGGTGCCTGCTTCGCAGCCGAGGAGTGGTTTTAATTCGTCCAACTCTAGGCATATGTGAGTAGGGTGTCCTATGACATCACATATAGCACAGGCTGATGACTCCCTCTGCATGGTGGGGGTCACCAATTTATTTCCTTTCTTGGCGATTTTCTTTATTGTGGTCGCCGGTTTCGCAGCAGGGATTTCCCTTGCGGGGGCGGTTTCGACTGCTATTTGGGTAGGTTGGGGCTCCTTGGGACCGGGAGGATTTAATCCAAACATAGTAACATTGGTAGCTGGCATTCCTAGAGGGGGAAAACGGTACCATACTGGGAATGCCAATGATATGTTGGGTAGTATTAGTGTTGCCAAGACCTGCTGGGAGGTGAGGCTAGGATGTGGGTATAGGAAAGGAGTTTGGGAGGCGACATTGACTAAGGAGGCTATAGTAGCTGATGCCTTGGTGTCATTACTTCTTGAGTCCGTGTCCTGACTAGCCTGGGTGCTTGATGTGGACATCATGCATATCGGGGCTGCTGTGGTATTGGGTGATACCTCAGGGATAATGGGAGGATCTCCTAGGAAGGATCCTAGGACGGACGACGGTTTGAATTGGTCAGGGCTGTTGGGGTTCATGAGTTTTGATAGATTGGCTAACCAAAAGACAAGACAACATCAGAACCAATCTTTAGAGTTCCAGGATCTAGTCCTCCTGTTCTCAGAGAGGGATATCTCAATTTGTTTGTTTGCAAAGGTATATTTTGTTTGCTTTTAAGTATTGATTTTAGACTAGTTATTAAGTGCAAGTGTTTGTTTGATTGAATTGGCACAGTAGAACATGAAAGGTCTAAGTAGTATAGATAGAAAGAAGAAGTATCATATTCATTGGGTAATGGAGTCAAGAAGAGGTTTATGACAAACTCATCAATGGATATGGGATATCAAAGGGAAAATCTAACTTGGCCATATGATCCTTTAGTTTTGTGAATGAGATGGACATTAATGATTTGGAAAGAGAAATTTAATTCTAAAAAAAGGGAACTTAAAAACATAACTTGAACATAAAGAGGCATTTGATAGACAGGGCTAACCATGAATTCTACAAACCACACTTTAAGAAAATAATGACTTCAAGAAAAATTTCAAAATGAAATCTAAGATTCGGGGAACACCCTATTTCCTCAAATACTTTATTTCAAAAGAATTAGAAAACATGAAAGATTCACTGATAATTGCAGTCATAGAAAAGGGAACACCTAACACATCTATGATCACAACTATAAATACCTTTAAAACAACTATTTAAGAAGGAACAAAGGGCATGATCAGAATAGACCTCTTTGGAAAACTATAAACAATGGTACTTCAAATGGAGACTTCAAAAACAACTTTCAAGTGGCAGCAGACAAGCAGGGAAAACCATAAATCATGCTAGAACCAACTATTTGAATTATTTGAGAAATAAACAAGCATAAGGGTTCAAGACAATGATTAAAGACTCTAAAATACCTTGTTTAACTAGTCATGGAAAGAATATAACACATACCCAACAAATAGGGGCTCCAACAAGAATAATAGGGGAAAAAAGAAGAAATCAAGTGGAAATGCACTAACAACCATGAGAGTACCTCCTCCTTGCACTCTTTGTGATTCCCTAGGCCCCCCCCAAAATTTTTTTCCCTACACTTCCTAAATTAAGGAACCTCATCCAAATCCCTAGAGAATGTAATATTCCTAAATTAGCATGCAACTAATAGGAATATTAAATTTTCTTTTAACACTTAATTATATAAATAAATGGGTAAGGAGGCCCATACATATCTTAAACATGCCTAAAATCCATCTTGATATTAAAAGGGATCATAATAATAACTGGATCTAGAACCCTCATGTGTGAACAGGGGCAAATACATGTGGACAAGGTCAAGTTTGACCAAGTCAACATCGTTGGTATGGATGGAGTAGATCATCAATAGAGACATCGCAATGATAGTGGGACGAATATTCCATGAAGGTGGAAACCCTAATGAGTGGGACCCAAGGTAAGAAGGCTCACACTTGTTTATAAGGAGGGAAAGACAGCCATAGTGAGCCATGTTAATGATTATTGATTTTATGGTCTGCATGACTATTGTGCATTCTTCAGTTGTTTAGTTGAGATTGCTGTGCTGTTTAGCACCGGATGTTCCCGAGCGGGAATCCCATCTCCTTTCTTGAGAGGCCTCTTGGGGGAGAATTTCACTTCATTTTCCACATTGAGTCTTAAGGCCAAGCAACATTCTTCAGCTACAGTGCAGTTTCTGCAGAGTATTTTGTTGTGTTGCAGGGTGTTGTAGTGGAGGGTTGAGAAACCCACTTGCGTAGCTAGTTTTTTAGAGGAGGAAGCATTATTCTCTTCAGGAGATCAACAAGGGAGGCTATTGAGCTTTATTTCACATCTTAGCACCGGAAAAACATATTCCCATCATCTACAACCCTATATCCCTCTTTGACTACGTTATTTCAGTGGGCAATTGTAGTGAGGGGTTTCAATGTTTGATTGGAGGGTGAGATATTCAAGGATAGGACCAGCATTTCACCTGAAGCATCTAATGGAGAAGATCCGTTCATTCTATGTATCATCTACAACCATCTTCATCCAGTTATTGAGTTGCAGCTGCTATTCAGCCCTAGGGCTGCATTCTGGCATTTTTGTGTTTTTTCATATTTCAGGAAATCCTTCCCTGGTTGTCTTGAAAATGTATTTGGGAGCTTAGATCTTTACTCCCGGCACTTTTTGAGCCATAAATGTGCAGATATATAATATTGTACATTTCCAGTAGCATTGCACCATCTAAAATTGCATTGTACTTGTTCTTGGGTATTCTTCTATGTAGCACCATTTCATTTTTGGCATATGTATTCAGGGGAGGCTTGTTTGCCTTGATTATTTGAGTTGTGCCTGATTCTATTGTACTTATTTGCTGCTGATTTACATAATAAAATGGCTCCATGGTTTTCATACATTTTGGTGTAATGTTATTCACTGCTATTTCTAGTTTTATGTGCATATATTGTTGCTTCCCCATTTTGGGATATTACAGTGGTATCGGAGCATAATCTTGGCTCAGCTTGTGGATCTCAGCCATTATGCTATCAAGAGAATAAGAAGAAGAAATAAGAGATCATAATGATGGGAATAATGAGTTTTATCTCATCTCTTTTCAGACCAAAGAAGGAGCTCATCAAGGAGGTCAAGCAAAGAAGAGTGGAGAGAAGCCATGAAACCACACTAGGGTTTCAGGATAAGGAAGGTCAATGTACTTCGTATCAGCATAAGGAAGAACCAGTGTTTCATAGATATCCAAATCAGTACACTATGCCCTTTTCTTTTGAAGGAGAAGACATAATGCATGGAGAGGGAGGACACTTGGATCATGAGATTTTGAGTGAATACCTTATAGAATATAAATCTCAACCTATAGCTTTCAAGGAGACTCTAACTCTCCCATAGTTCATACAGTTTGAGGAAGAAAGGATGCCTTGTAGCAATAGGAGAATCAAGGGCAATAGATTTCTATTGTCTACTTTTGATGGGTCATCCACATGTATAGCAAGGGCTTGGACAAGGAAGCTAGATGAATTATTCCTACTACATCCAGTGGTAGAAAGAGAGGTTGTAGAGATTGCAGCGCTGCACCTTTAGGGTGAAGAAAACACTTGGTGGTTCAGCCATTTGAGTCATGAAAGAGTGACTAATTTTGTATAATTTACTCAAAGGGTGATTAAAAAATTTGGCAAGGAGAAATCAGGGGAGGAGAAGCCCTCACCACCACTTGAGGAGACTTATACTAGCGCTGATACAACTAAGGGGGAGCAGCCATCAACACCAGTAGTTGGGGGGACCATCACATTGGAGGAAGGAACTCTTGCAGCCATACAATATGTTCCCAAGCTTCACCAAGGTATGCCTAAGTTTCCATTTACTGTTATTTCAGAAAATCTCATGGGGGGTTGTGGAAATATGGTATTGCATGACCTAGGGTCAAGATACACTGCTGATTTGGAGTAGAAAACTATCACTACACTGAGGAGCCTTGATGGACTCAAGGAAGAGATAAAAATTCATCCTGGTTACTCATTTTTGAGCTGCACACAACTCTTGGGGTTGGAGTGTAGATTTTTGGAGGATGGAATGAGCATTGTCCCAGGCAATGAAATGCAGAACTATGTGTTCAATAGTAAACATGATCTTGAAACAACAGGTGCACCATCATGGAGATCAGCACTGCTATCCTTGAG
The DNA here is from genome assembly GCA_034641835.2 of Pinus albicaulis. NCBI lineage: Eukaryota > Viridiplantae > Streptophyta > Pinopsida > Pinales > Pinaceae > Pinus > Pinus albicaulis. The sequence continues at coordinate 586,981,741 of CM076573.1, read as the reverse complement.
TAGCAGTGATGAGTTGGGGGTCCAACCATTAGTGGGGTATTACAATGACCATTCCACATATGTAGCAGAGGATAGACAGATGGTTGATGGGATACATCTTGTCTCCCATTGCTATGATGGTATTCTTCATTGGGAGGATGCCAATGTTGGGCATGATGATAGACACTCACCATTGGTTGGATGGGTGATGTTGATGAGAAAGAGGTTGGAAAGCCACTTGCAGATTTATGACACGGGGCAGCAAGAGGCAATGTTGCACTGGCTACTCTTAAAATAGTTTGGCCATCATGTGACATATCTTTTGTCAAAAGGTATGTTATGGGTTGAGGCATTGCATGGCACCCATGTATTATGGAAGTAGAAGATTTGGTTGTATGGGGCATTATACAAGTCAAATATCATGATATCACTCCATGACTTGTATGAGGGAGAGATGAGGGAGCAACAAGAGATGTTGTTACCTTGGCTGTTCTTGAGAGAGTATGGGTTGATTCTCTCCCATGCTTTGCATGATGTTGCAGGAGTATGTGATGGCACTATCATGGTGCAAAGGGGCTACTCCTTAGCCGTGGAAGGTCAGGAGGTACTTCCACTTTGGAAGGAATCTCCCATATACAAAAACATTATGGTAGATGACTTTGACATTGGACATGTCAAAGAATGGAGCTATGGAATGACATGAGCCTTATTGCAAAGGCCAACAATGCTGTCACTTGGGAGCTTAGGTTTATTGATGGAGTGTTCCAAGGATCAATTCACATATGATGCACTTGATGAGCAAGGAGGAGGTGAGAGTGATGTAGTAGTGGATGGAGACATATATTACCGTGATATGATCTTCTTAACTTGGATTTCCAAGCATAAGAATAAAGATCTTTATGCAACACATGGTTCATTCCTCTTCATGGGAGTATGTCACACAACTATGGAGGACTTATTCATGGATATTATTATCATATTACCCCCAGTACATGGTAATAATTATGTTTTTTCATTTATTGATTGTCTAACACAGATTTTCATTCTCTTACCATTTCTATACAGTGCATTGCTTCACAAAAAGGCAAGCCTCTTTTTGGGCTTCATGGTCAATTTTGGGCCAACATCTATGATGGGGATAGCCATCTCTTGTATTGTTTTGGGCAAGTATTTTATTATTTTTTGTATGCTCAGTTGATATACCAAGCCATTTACTATTCACTAGTAGATGTGATGACACAAACAACTAGAAGTTTGTTAAGAAACAACTTGCCATGTTATTTTCTGAAACAACAGTTAGAAAAACTACGTTGTAACTACTTGGGAGGTTGTTGGTACTTTCCAGCACTATGAAAAATATTCAGTACCTCTATCATTTGGATCCCATATGATGTTAAGGTCATATTCACTTTATATGGGGTGGTATGGGAAAGAACCAAATAATGGATCTTTGAAGATCCAACTAATGTTGTGAAACCAACTCCAAAAATAGAAGAAAAGATATATCAACGCCTTAGAAATAAGCCACTTCAAGGGGGCAACCTCCAATACATTACATGAATGAAAAATTATTGGATGATTCAAATTAAAAAACCTCCTTTCTATATATAGGAGTCCATGGGGCCACAATGTAATCCTAGTGGGGCCACAATGTAATCCTAGCCGACCTAACAATAATAATTTAAGGGCACAATAATAACAATATGGGGGTTACAAGGGTACAATAATAACGATAAGGGGGTTACACTAACAACAATAAGGGACTATACTAGTAATATAGGGACCTAACATGCCCCTCTCCTTCAAAAAAGTGTTGTCCTCAATGCTTGAGTAGCTCTGGGTGCTTTCGTATAAAATTCTCATCCTCCCATGTAGAATCTTCAGTGGGTAAGTTCTTCCACTTGATGAGATACTCTGAAATTGATCGATTCCGTAGCTGTCGAGTTCTTGTTTCCATGACCGCTTCAGGTTCCAATATGATTTTTCCTTCCTCATCAAGTTCTGGCAATATTGTTTGAACTGGAAGATTTTCACCTATAACCTTATTTAAGCATGAAACATGGAAAACTCGATGCACTCGCGAAGAAGCAGGAAGCTCCAATTTGTATGCCATAGTACCAATCTTTTGCAACACCTTGTAAGGACCATAGTACTTTGGCGGTAATTTATTATCCTTCTTAGCTTGCTTGAGGGACATTTGTTTGTATGGTTGTAGCCGTAAAAATACCCAATCTCCTACATCAAAACTTCTCTCGCTACGATGTTGATCTGCCTGTTGTTTCATTCGATTTTGTGCCAAGTTCAGGTTATCCTTTAAGAGTTGGAGAACTTCTTGCTGATGCTCGATGTGATCTTCCACTGCTTGAACCTTCGAATTTTCCCTTAAAGATGATGTGATGGATGGTGAATGATATCCATAAAGTGCCATAAATGGGGTCATTTTTGCTGCAGTATGGAAGGAAGTGTTATACCACCATTCAGCAAGAGGTAAACACTTGACCCATTGTGTTTGTTTATCAGATACAAAACAACGAAGATATCCTTCCAAACATTTATTTACTATCTCAGTTTGACCATCAGATTGAGGATGTTAAGATGAGCTATGAGCTAATTGAGTACCCAAACAAGAAAATAACTCCGTCCAAAAATTTCCAGTAAAAATGGGATCTCTGTCGCTCACAATAACCCTTGGATTTCCATGTAGCTTTTGAATTGTGTCCATAAATGTAGTAGCAACTGTACTTGCTTTAAATGGATGAGATAATGCACAAAAGTGTGCATACTTGGTAAGTCTATCAACTATCACCATGATGACACTCTTTCCTTCGGACTTAGGTAAACCTGTGATAAAATCCATTGAAATCTCCTCCCAACGTTGACTTGGAATGGATAAAGGTTGTAGAAGTCCCGGGGTCTTAATTGTTTCCACTTTATTCTGTTGGCAAACCAAACATTCCACCACAAACTTTTGAATATCAGATTTAAGGCCATCCCAAAAAAATTCTTTCTTCACCTTGTGGTAAGTTTTTAAAAATCCTGAGTGTCCTCCTAAAGGAGAAGTGTGCAATTCCAAAAGAATCTTTGTTTTAGTTGGGAATTCTTACAAAGATATAAGCGATATTTGTACCATAAGGAATCATTTTTCCAACTAAATGTATCAGATGTACTAGGATCTTGCTGCAACTTTTGAATGAGTGTCCATACATCTTTGTCCTTATTCCATTCATCTCTTGCTTCGGTTATCCAATCTGGTTGGATAATAGAAATGGCACAAAGCAATGCTTCCACCTCTTCATTCTTTCTTGAGAGTGAATTTGCAACAACATTAAGCTTTCCTTTTTTGTAGATTATTTCAAAGTCATAACCCAACATCTTTGTGACCCATTTTTGCTTCTCTTCTGAAGATAGTCTTTGTTCCAAAAAGTGTTTAAGACTATCATGATTAGTTTTTACCTTGAAGTGTCTTCCCATTAGGTAAGTTCTCCATTTCTTTAGTGCATGCGGTATTGCTAACATTTCCTTCTCATAAATAGGTTTCTGTAAATACTTTCCTTTGATTGGATGACTTTCAAAAGCAATGGGTCTTCCTTCCTGCATTAAAACAACACCAATTCCATTTCCTGAGGCATCACATTCCACAATAAAGGTTTTTATGAAGTCTGGCGTAACTAAGACCAGTGCTAGGCACATTGACTCTTTAAGATATTCAAAGGCCTTAGTTGCTTCAGGAGTCCATGAAAATGCATCTTTCTTCAATAATGTTGTTAGAGGTGCTGCTATTCTCCCATAATTCTTAACAAACTTGCGATAATACCCTGTTAACCCGAGAAATCCTCGCAACTGCTTTATGGTTGTGGGTACTTTCCATTCCTTAATGGCTTTAATTTTGTTAGGGTCTACTTTAACACCCTCATGAGATACAATATGACCCAGATATTCCACCTCTTGTACTCCAAAGAAACATTTGGATGATTTTGCATATAATTGTTTCTCTTGCAATAGTTTGAGCACCCTGTCAACATGTTCAACATGATCCTTCCAAGACCTGCTGTAGATTAGTATATCATCAAAAAATACTAGCACAAATTTTCTAGGAAGGGTTTGAAAATGGAATTCATCAACCCTTGAAATGTAGAAGGTGCATTGGTAAGGCCAAAAGGCATGACCAAAAATTCATAATGACCCTCATGCGTTCGAAATGCTATTTTTGGAATATCTTCAGTCTTCATTCTAATTTGATGATATCCTGAACGAAGATCCAACTTGGTAAAATAAATTGCTCCATGTAATTCATCCAATAATTCATCAATCACAGGAATGGGAAATTTATCTTTAATGGTAAGCTTATTGAGCTCCCTATAATATGGACACATGCACCATGATCCATCCTTCTTGTGTACCAATACTACAGGAGCAGAGAAAGAACTTTTACTAGGTTGAATTATACCAGCCTCTAACATTTCTGCAATCATACGTTCAATTTCGCTCTTTTGGACATAAGGATATCTATAAGGCCTGATGTTTGGAGGAAAAATTCCTAGAATCAAATTAATAGCATGATCATGATCACGAATAGGTGGGAGTCCTTTGGGAGTTTCAAAAACCTTGGAATGATTGTCCAAGACTTTTTGGGCATCTGCGGAAATAGATGATTTTGATGTTGGAACTTCTAGTGAGCATAATTGTGCAATTACGCCTCGTTGTTCTTTCTTTAGAAGCTTTGTCATGACATTAGAGCTTATTATATTTCTTGGCTTCCCTGCAATACCCCGTTATTCGACTTCCTTTCCTTCGAAAAAAAAATTCAAGAAAATTTCTTGAAAATTAAAAGCTATTATCCCCAAAGATTGTAACCATTGTACTCTTATTACAACATCAGCACCTCCCATAGGAATGGAAAGCATTGGACTATTCAATACATATTCCCCCATGGTTAGATTGATATTATGGAATTTTCCAGAGCAATTTATAGTTCCTCCATTTGCAACCATCACTTAACATTCTAGTGCTGGGTATATGAAACAATTCAATTCCTTGGCTACCTTACAATGAATAAAATTATGGGTACTACCTGAATTAATCAACACTATTAATTTTTTCTTCTTGATATGTCCTTCTATCTTGAGAGTTTGAGGAGTGGTAATTCCTGCCAATGCATTACACGATATGGTCAGACTCATTTCTTCCTCTTCTAGGGTTGGTTCCTGGTGTATATCCTCTTCTTATTTATTTTCTTCTTCCTCTTCACAATATATGTAAACTAATTTCTTCTAAGCACACTTATGAAATTTAGTGTATTTTGTATCACAAATGTAGCAAAGCCCTTTTGATTTTTTTTCTTCCAATTTTTGTGGTGTCAGCCTTGTAGGTTGTGGAAATCTAGGAGTAGCAACACTTCCCTCTTTATAGAAGTGAGTGGTAGGCTTCCTTATCGCCATAATTTTACATTCAATTTTTCTTGCCAATCTGAATGCCTTCTCCAATGAATCAGATTCCAAAACGTGAACTTCATGTTGGATGTTATCCTTTAAATTCCCTATGAAGAGATCAATCCTGTGTTCCTCTGGAATATCAGTTGCCCTTATATTCAATTTTTGGAAGTCCTCAATGTGCTCCCCCAATAAACCCTTTTGTTTGAGATTTATCAATTGGCTAAAGAAGGTGTTGCTCTTTGTATCCTCATAATGTGTTATCATTTCCTCCGTAAAAATTGACCAAATGAATTTTTTTTTACGGAAGTAAAGCCATTGATACCATAAAAATGTATTTTGTTCTAAATGTAAAGTTGCAATGCGTACAATTTGTGTGTTTTTCACATTATTGAGATCAAAATATTGCTCCATCTGTAGTATCCATGTTACAGGATCCTTTCCATCAAAATTACTAATATCTATTTTTGGAATATGGTGGTTCTTCTCGCCAACATTAGAGTTTATGAAATCACGATTAAAATTTATTTTTTTCTCATCATGAGTTTCCTCTACTATCTTTTCACCATTAGGAAACATTTGTTGTATCAACTTTGTCAAACCTTCGATGTCTACTTTTAGATCATTCTTCATGTTTTCTATTTTTTCATCGATCTTAGCTTCCATGTCATCCATCTTAGCTTCCATGCCAACTTCCATGCCATCCATTTTAGCTTCCAAGCCATTCATCTTAGATTCAACGAATTTCTTCAAACCATCCATTTCATTTTTTATTGCTCTTTGCGATAGCGAGATTTGGTGCACTTGCTCATGGACTTTTGATATCTCATGTTGCATTTCTTCGTCTTCATGAGTCATAGTAGAGCCTTCTGAAGGCTTAATGGGTGTTGAATTTTTTTTAGGATGCATTTTAGAACCAAATATTGATATCTATGCTCAATAGGCCTTTGGAATCACCTAGAACTGATTTTTCAAAAAAGACATGCAATTTGAGAAAAATATACACCTTTTTCTTGATTTTGAGGAGCTCGATATTGAAACTAATTTATCTCTGTGATTTTGGATCTTCAATATCTGAAATTTGGCGATGATGTTCCTCAGGATTTCGGATTCGCACTCTAAAAATTTCAGCTTCTGAACCTTCGTAAAAAAAAAAATTATAGCGAAAATGCCACGATGACCTGTTTGGGGCAGCAAAACCCTAGAATCCAAAGCTCTGATACCAAATGTTGTGAAACCAGCTCCAAAATAGAAGAATAGAGATATCAATGCCTTAAAAATAAGACACTTCTAGGGGGCAGCCTCCAATACATTACATGAATGAACAATTCTTGGATGATTCAAATTACAAAACCTCCTTTCTATATATAGGAGTCCATGGGGCCACAATGTAATCTTAATGGGGCCATAATGTAATCATAGCCGACCTAAAAATAATAACTTAAGGGCACAATAATAACAATATGGGGGTTTTTGTGGTGGATTTTACACTCGGGTGTACAAAATCACACGCATTTAGAGAATGTGGTATTTTCTCTAAACCATAAGTAACATGCAGTATCTGGGGGGAGCTCAGAAGTATAAGACTTAAAATGAAGTAATACACTTAAGTATGCTATGTTGAAAAAGTAAAACTAAAAACATAAAAAAGAAGCTAAATAGAGAGTTCCAAACAATAACATGGTAAACAACGGCTCGATGGCCTTCTTCTCATTGAATTCTTGGAATGAATACAAATTTTATCCACTTGCCGAAGGGCCTAGGCAGAGGCTCTAGGACCCGATGCAAGGATGTTTTTCCTTCAATTTTTGCCTTTTGACGCAGTTCAACTCTCTCTCTATGCTGCAATAGACTGAAATTATTGGGTGGCCAACAATTGAGTCCCATTCTTCAGCTCCCGCTCCTTGGTTCACACAAACAGCTGGTGTTGCTTGGGAAACTTTGGCCAGCATAACCTTGTGCTCACAAATTTTTCATCTCTTTGAGGGTTTATATAGTTGAGCTTTCAAACCACCTTCCCTCCCTCGGTACATGGTGGATAGTGGCCCAAGAGAGGGGAAATATTCCATTGTGGGTTGAAATATGCTTTTGTGTGCTCACACAAGGCCTAAGGAGGCGCTGGTGCTGTCCTTAGGCGGCTTTCACATAAGGGGAAACTGTCATTTTCCTGCTTGTGGTCCTGGAAAGGGACTTTTTTCCATTTCCAGGAATGCACACTTATTAGGCTCCAATGCACGCAAAAGGTGCACTTATCGAAGGAAAAAGTGCGCACTCGGGCATTTATGACTAGTTCAATCTTGAATTGCTCCAAACCTTAGATATTCTTAATATTTTTGATTCCATAATGTATCTCTGTCCTATAAATCCTTGGGCTCGAAATTACTTGATGTCATTTTTTGCTGTATGATTTTCCAGTGTTAACAGATGCCCCCTAATGTGTGAGGTCTAGGAAGAACTGTATAGCTGAAATAAATTATAGTTTCTTTTTTGTATCATACGCAGAGAGAGAGAGAGAGAGAGAGCGAGGCTTGCGTGTAGAAGGAAAACATATTGCATCGGTTTTGAGATAACCACTACCTAGGGGACCCCCTGCAAGTAGACAAAATATACAACATATTTGCAAAATTTCAACGAGGCGGGCATGTCCCATGCTCGTGATGCTATGGCTAGTTAAACAAAATTGATAGATACATGTGCTGTTTGTGTCACTATTGTGGTAGTGATGTTGGTGGTTGTTGACGAAGACTGCTGCCATCCTCAGGGGTGTTTTTTCTTTGACGATAGGTGGAATGTGGTACCCATATGCGTAAAATTGGTATGGTAGATCACTGCACAATGTATGCATATGTACTGGCTGGGACCTTCCCGTGTAAGCATTGTTGTCAGAGACGCTTATAAAGGCACGGGTCTTCGACGGATATTGATCAAAGTGAAATGGTTGTAAGGTATGATACCATCATGACATGACAACTTTTGCTGTAGTCAAATGTCAAGATGATTGATGACATCTATGGACAATGATGTCTCCCATAGTGCCACCCGAGGATACCCCTTTATATGGGGAGGGGTTATCCAAGGTACTGCTTCCTTTTTGGAAAATAGGTGTTGATGTCGAAAAAAAGGAAGCCTTAACCGAACTATAATGGGTTTAATGTAGGCATGTTGGTGAGCGGTAGCTAAAAATGGATGATGGGGATTCAGTGGCCCGAGGTCGAAGTATATTTGAGCAGCTTGGCGGCAATCACACGTATTTTTTGACGGGAAAAAAATCCTTGGAGTTAGTAGGACTTCCAGGGAGGGTATGAACCGACTATGATTGTCGTAATGGTGCATGCATGGAGGGTATGAAATAATTCGACCAAGGGAGATGGGGGACTGCTGCCATGGGAGGAAAAAGTGCAATATGAGGGTGAAGAGGCGAAGGGCGTTGTTTGTGCTTTTTGTAAAAAAAGAATAAAATAATGGGGTTTGGTTTGTACAAAAAACAAAGATGGGTACCCCAAAACTTGAAAGAGGGTCGCTCACTTGATGGTGTGAGGACGGTGTTTTGCTGGGGGTAGGGGTCCCATTGGCTGGTCTCATGTGTGGGGTTGATGAGGCGGAAGATGTTGTAGATGGATTAATGCTGATGGAGGTATGGTGGGCCAAATGCGGTGCATGGAGGCACGCTTTCATTCTGCTTGTACAACCCAGTCATCCGGGAAGGGGGTTGAGTTGGAATGGTGAACTTGACCTTATGCATGATATATGGATGGGCATGAGGTGATTCCCAGACTAAAATGGTATGGCCATGGCGTCACTTTGTGGATGATGTATGGTCTACTTGAGCTAACGAACGCCCTGGAGGGTAGGCTCTACAGACCATCGAGGACGTTTATCATATGCAGGGTGAGGTGATGATAAACGTGGTCGGGTGTGAGGATCCTATGTTTTATTTCTGATGGAGAAATGATGTCAGGATATGCAAATTTTCTGGGACTCTATCATGCTGAGGGTAGAATGATACCTTCTTCAGAACTTTCGGTGGTGATTGTTGTGAATGGTTTACAGGTTCTTCCTGCAAAAACAAATACCTCAAGTGAAATCATCTTCTTTTCATTCAATATTATTTGAAAATCATGAATTTTGGAAAGGAAGATGGGAGGGTGCATACCTGCCGGCACTTGAAAAAATGTTTCTTTGGAAAGCGAATGTGGGGCATCACTTTCGTTTGTCATGGTATACTGATGACGGTGCAACTTATGGTTTGCAGAATGGACCTTCTGATCTCTTGTTATGGACCTTCGAAGTTCTGAAAAAGGGCAATAAATAAGGGATTATGGCCCTAATCCTATTCATTTGTACTTGATGAGTTTGGGAGATCAGAGGTGGTAGTAGAGCCTTTCTTGCCGTTGTGGTTAGCCTGTGTACTGGGGATTAGCGATATTATGTTGAGGTAACTCTTATGACGTCCTGCACTTCAATTTTTTTAGTTTGGTGACGCCGGGGGCCGTACAAGTTGGGTTTGTACGGCCTCAAAGGGGATTTTTGCCCTAGATTGCGCGGGCAATCTAGGGAAACATGCGCTCCCTTGCACGTATTTCTCAGGTAAAACCGTGCAAAAGTGTGATGTCCCTGTCTCTTTGTGCACAAGGGCGCGCCTGTCTCCTTGCGCACCTGTCTGAGAGAAAGGTGCGCAAGGGTAGTGTTTTTGGAAAAACTTGGGTTTTTTGCTGTCCTTGATGATTTTTCTCCTTTGTACTGATGGGTGCCTATTGCTTGGCAGGTTAGTGTGGAGAAAGCGAGATTGGCCCGAGATCCAGACTGCTCTGGCTGCTGATGCTCGGGTGCGACATCAGTTGGCCGCATGGAGCCTCCTGAAATTTGCTAAGAACGAGTGCCTTCGGTCACAGGACCGATAGCTACGTTATATTATACAGCGTTAGCGCCGGAGGTGCAACATGTTTTTCCTGAGGGGAAAAAACTTGATTATTCGTCTGGAGACGGATATATATGTTGTGACCAGGATTACTGCCTTAGGGAGAGGCGCTGAGGTACCTGCTTCCTGCTGGGCGGGTGAACATGGATAGGTTTCAGCAGCGTCATTGCGGTGGTGCGCCTCTGACTGAGGGGTGCATCAATATCACCTCAGTGACAGATGTGGCTGAGTGGTGTTCTCTGGCCATTATTGTGCGACTAGCGGGGTCATTTGCGCCTCATCGGGCATCGGGCCCACAGGTGGCAGTTTTACACCACTTGAGGAACGGGCATTTCTTCGATTTTTCCCGTTTCTGTTTTGATGGTATGGTGTCGCAACTGAACAGGGTCCAGCGTGGATCCAAATTATTTGCGTACACCAGAATTTTGTGCAGCATCATGTATGAGAGGGTCGTGCTGCTGAGGCCCGTAGTGCCTATGCCTCTCAGGGGGCCAAGGGAGCCACGTATGAGGAGGTGGGCTCCTGTGATGCCATGTGGTGGTGGTGGTAGAGTGGGTCGTTACTGGAATGACATGACAGAGGCCTGGTTTGAGGCCAATCCGTAGATGTTTTTGCCATACCCTTATGCAGGGATGGACTTTCAGGGTGATCCAGATATTGGTCTCCCTTTTGGTTATGTTTGGGGTCCCACAAGTATGTGTTATATTTCTGCATTTATTCGAGTTTTTTATGTTATTGAGTGTTTTTTATTGACACTGAAATTATTTTGGTTACTTGTGTAGATGTTGGCAAGGTGGAACGCCCAGTGGCCCGGCCGGTGGGTCACAACCCTCCACCACCACCGCTAGGTGGTCGAGGAGGTGGTGCCGTCGATGGACCAGGTGAGGGTTCCGGTGGACTAGGCAGAGATGGTGCTGGCCCTTCTGGTGAGGGGAGAAGCACATGTGCTACTGAGACAGAAATAGAGAGAGTTCATGCAGATGCGGCTGAGGTGTGCATTGCAGCACTTACAGCTCAAGTCTAGGCTCTAGAAGACTTCTGGGGTCGAGTGGATTGTTTGACTCACGGGATGCTAGCTCGAGGTTGTATGGATGACTTCGAGGATATATGGCTAGAGATAGTGATGGCCTATGAGAGGGACTACTGGCCGACTCTACGACGGGTAGCTATTGCAGTGGCGACAACGGCTCCTGTGGTGGCACCAGAAGCGGTGGTGGGCCCAGGTGCTCCTCCTGAGGGGGCTCCCCCCTAGAGTAGATTTTGTACACAGGGAAAGCACCCATTATGAGGATGATTCCCTTATTTTTGACAACCCCTGTATTGTTGGGCTGGCCAATGGGCTAACAATACTATTTTTTGTACTCTGATACACATATTTTTTGATATATATATGAGAGATCCTTTTTGCGGCTCTACATGGTGTGATTTCTATTTCGGTTTATGCATTTGTGTTATGGTGATGGATATGCATGTTTTTGGTTTTATGTATGATGATTTGCTCACGATGCATTCCAGTCTAGGATATTGTTAGCTATGCGATCAACTATTTGGTTTTGATTCCTTGATACATGTGAGAATGTAATATAATCAAATTGTCTGATTAATCTTCTGGCACACAAATATTTTCTAAATAGGTTTGCATCCCTCGTTTCAAATGTTTGGTTTAACTGTGAGACTACTAACTGGGAAAATAGGTAGACATGCATATGGCAGATGCCCTGGTGGAGGGCCTCACACATAAGATAGATAACGACGTCATATTCTGCCTGATTGTTTGTTGCTGAACCGATGCACACGCCATTTGAACACAGTGGTGATCAGTTAGGGTGATAGATGATCCAGGAGGCTAAAGTTAAGTTTTGAGACCATCCTGATGCTCCATCAACAAATCTGAAATAGGGTTCAAGTTGGTGATCCATGGTGATATTTTGAGCGCGTTTAGGTTTTTTGGGTCAAAAATATTTTGGTGGTGGATTGTGTGTACTTTAACTCTAGGGGATAAGGGCTTGTAGAGCCCTTATGGGTATAACTTCTTGAGGTAAAGGCCGTTGACGGGGTTAGTGAGGTAGGTCCCGTCCGGTTTTGTCAAGATATATGCCCCCTGTCGGAGGCAATGTTTGATGATATAGGGCCCTTTACACAGGGTTTCAAAATTTCCTGGCCCTAAGGCTTCTTTTGCCCTAGCTCTAGTTGTACTAGGCATTTTTCTAGAGGCTGTGTGTCATCCAGGAGTTCGATGGTTGCATGCAAGTTTGGGAACTCGCAGAAATCAATACAAGGAGGCAAGGTGCCCCAGTGTTTTGCGACAAGAATAAAGCTGAATTCCTGTGACAAAGGGGTTGTCGAAATCCTATCTTGGGCATGCGATGACACAAGTCGTATGTGATTAGTTGTGTCGCTGGCACACGGCGGGTGAAGTATCTCCGTAATGGAGTCCTGAGTGAGCCGATAGTCGGCCTTCCCGCTAGGATAGTCAATTCCTGGTAGATGGAAGTTGATTTTATCACAGAGATGTCTGAACGTTTGCAGCAACGGACATCCCTCTGGTGTGTGATTATGAATGGTGTAAATGGTGCAGGGTATCACAGTGCCGATAGAGTATACAGTGTGAGAATATACAATACTCGATGTTCCAGATGTGGATGCTTGGAAAGGGTCTGTTACGGACCAAGGCATCTTCTGTTTCCATTTTTGTGTCATAGGTTGGAACTTACCTCCCTTTTTGGTGGGTGGCTGACTTAATGCTTCTCTAGCTGCTCTCAGTTTGGGGAGATGCATGCACTTAAATGTATGATGAAAGTGTGAGAAAATTCGGCAGTAAGTCCGTGTAATCTTCTCTTGATTAGAAAGAAGCTTTTGAGGGAGAGATGTGATTATGTGGAGACTATTTGCAAGGGTTTTGAGTTCTCTGCATTGATTGATCTGATGATCGTTTAGATCACATAGGCCGCATGTTATCATCGGTTGGGCCTGAGGTTTACGTGGTTGGTTTATGGTCTTAGAAGGCATGACGAACCACCCTGGTGGCGGGGTCGAAGTAGGCTTATAATCCCATTGTGGTAGTAGGGGTGTCGTTGGGTCAGTGACGTATCATTTATGCCATTCTTGAAGGTCACTCATCCTCTTTTCTATGGCATTAATCATGTCGATAGTGGGACAGAGTCGTGAGACATTAGTAAAATTCCGGTCCTAATGATTACCCTGACATATCAGGCAAAACATCCGTGATATGGGTCTCCCATCATGTGTGGTCTGAGGCCGGGCGGGGTACCACTGTCTATATGCAGCTAAGTCAGGGCAGTGGACTACTATATGGTGCATCTGCTTGCATAATGTGCATGCAGGCAGCTTTCGTGACGGTAACTATGGGTTGCTTCCTAGGCCGTTCTTCAGCTGACAAGAACATGATTGACCCACTCATCTCCTCTGCATGGGTCATGCAGTTGCTGATGGATTTGGCATCCATATCGTCTTCTTGGGAAAGACGAACTATGGCTAAGCAGAGGCTAGCAAGGGCTAGTCGGAAATGAGGTATGTAGTGACAATCCTCCAATAAGTTATTGTCGGCACATAACGTGCATGTGAATTGTGCTACCCGTAGCCCCACGTAGTAGACCCTCTTGATTGGATACCATCTATGGATGAGTTCCAATGTGGCGCAATCTTCGAGGTAGTGGCCATGTTCATCGTATAGCGTGCAACATATAATGGGCATTACTGGGGGGCGCTCTACGTATCGGTGCTCCTCTTGTAAGTACAAGATGGTGCGCGGCTCACCATTAGTAGCCTAGACGGATGGATCCTCTTGATAGGATTTCTCGATCGCATGTAAGGCATCCCGATAACATGGTATTTCTGGAAAATGGTAGGTATAGTGCCCATAGGTGTCACAGAGGGTGCACGCATGATTGGTATGCAACGGTTTGCCTGAATTTTTGGTGGCAAGTTCCTTTTTATGGGAATGTCATTTTGAGGTGCCTGCCTCGTAGCCGAGGAGTGGTTTTAATTCGTCCAACTCCGGGCATATGTGAGTAGGGTGTCCTATGACATCACATATAGCATAGGCTGATGACTCCCTCTGCATGGTGGGGGTCACCAATTTATTTCCTTTCTTGGAGATTTTCTTTATTGTGGTCGTTGGTTTCACAGCAGGGATTTCCCTTGCGGGGGCGGTTTCGACTGCTATTTGGGTAGGTTGGGGCTCCTCGGGACTAGGAGGCTTTAATCCAAACACAGTAACATTGGTAGCTAGCGTTCCTGGAGGGGGGAAAAGGTACCATACTAGGAATGCCAATGATATGTTGGGTAGTACCAGTTTTTCCAAGACCTGCTAGGAGGTGAGGCCAGGAGGTGGGTATAGGAAAGGAATTTGGGAGGCGGCATAGACTAAGGAGGCTGTAGTAGCTGATGCCTTGGTGTCGCTACTTCTTGAGTCCATGTCCTAACTAACGTCGGTGCTTGATGTGGACATCATGCATAACGGGGCCGTTGTGGTATTGGGTGATACCTCAGGGATAATGGGAGGATCTCCTAGGAAGGATCCTAGGATGGACGACAGTTTGAATTGGTCAAGGCTGTTGGGGTTCCTAAGTTTTGATAGATTGGCTAACCAAAAGACAAGACAACATCAAAACCAATCTTTAGAGTTCCAGGATCTAGACCTCCTGTTATCATAGAGGGATATCTCAATTTGTTTCTTTGCAAAGGTAAATCTTGTTTGCTTTTAAGTATTGATTTTAGACTAGTTATTAAGTGCAAGTGTTTGTTTGATTTGTTTGTTTGGTTGAATTGGCACAACAGAACATGAAATGTCTAAGTAGCATAGATAGAAAGAAGAAGTATCAGATTCATTGGGTAATGGAGTCAAGAAGAGGTTTATGACAAACTCATCAATGGATATGGGATATCAAAGGGAAAATCTAACTTAGCCACAAGATCCTTTAGTTTTGTGAATGAGATGGAAATTAATGATCTGGAAAGAGAAATTGAATTCTCAACAAAGGGAACTTAAAAACATAACTTGAACATAAAGAGGCATTTGATAGACATGGCTAACCATGAATTCTACAAACCACACTTTAAGCAAATAATGACTTCAAGACAACTTTCAAAATGAAATTTAAGATTCGGGGAACACCCTATTTCCTCAAATACTTTATTTCAAAGGAATTAGAAAACATGAAAGATTAACTGATAATTGCAGTCATAGAAGAGGGAACACCTAACACATCTATGATCAGAACTATAAAGACCTTTAAAACAAATATTTAAGTAGGAACAAAGGGCATGATCATAACAGACCTCTTTGGAAAACTATAAACAATGGTACTTCAAAGGGAGACTTCAAAAACAACTTTCAAGTGGCAGTAGACAAGCAGGGAAAACCATAAATCATGCTGGAACCAACTATTTGAACTATTTGAGAAATAAAAAAACATAAGGGTTCAAGAGAATGATTAAAGACTCTAAAATACCTTAGCAGAAGAAAACATAAAATAGTAAAGGATAAACAGGTCTAAGGTGCTTCCAGGAGTCATTTCTTAGCCTAAACTTTTCATCCTACTGTAGTAAGAATTTATGAAACATAATGAAAACAGGAAAAACAATAGAAAGTTCAGAATACATCACCAATAGCTAGGCTCAGGGATCCAATGATAGAGCCTTCTCATGAAAAAGCATGTCACAACATCATCAAGCTTCCAAGACTTTAATTTCTTCCTCAACTTCAAACAGACTATGTATTATTTCAGAGAGCTTCAGTGTTACAACTAGTGACCAACCAACCAACAACTTCTCATCTTCTTCAGAAGTATTTATAAAAGAAATGAGGAGGTGGAAGAGTTCTAGGGCTGAGTATATTTAATTTCATACTAAATGCAACTTCCAGCCTTGAAAACCATGCAAGGTATAAGGAAGGAACACATTGAATTACAACTCAGTCTTATTTACTCTGTTTTTGTTTTTTAGGCTTAGTGGGTAAAAATATTGACTTTAAGGCACTTTCTTATCTTTACAATAACTTTACTGATAGTTTAAAATATGTTCTTTTGTTTGTAATAACTGTTAGTAGTCTTTAGCCTTAATGTTACTGATTGAGATTTGATCCGGGTATTCCTTTGAGGCAGAGAGGCTGCACGTGGAAATTTTGGTAGCTGGGGATTCAATTAGCCCTTATGATGTGGCATTCGAGGTCTTCTAGATCTGATTTGTGGATTAGGCCTTTGATTCCAGAGTTCATGCCTTGATCCTTTAAGCTTTGATTATAACTTTTAATCTTCGGATTATGCTTTCATCCTGTGTTTTCAATGCTGATACTCTTCAATTAATTGATGTCCACTGTGTTTGCTATTTGCAGGTGTGTAGAGGGTTTGTTAGAGAATTTTTTTAGAAAGCCAATGATCATGACTTATTGGCCCTTTCAAACCAT
Source organism: Pinus albicaulis (assembly GCA_034641835.2). Classification (NCBI taxonomy): domain Eukaryota; kingdom Viridiplantae; phylum Streptophyta; class Pinopsida; order Pinales; family Pinaceae; genus Pinus; species Pinus albicaulis. The sequence continues at coordinate 586,964,988 of CM076573.1, read as the reverse complement.
GAAATTTAAACCCCTGACCTCATTAATTTGTATTCAGGGCTATGAGGATCGTCATCCTCGGCCCATAACACTGTAGTTGCCTATGAGAGAGTTTGAACCTTGTAACCCATTAAATCTGCATAAAACAAACAAAATTTAATTTAAATCCTGCGAAGATTTGGTTTAAAACTGCTTTGGAGGGTTTATGGAGGTGGTTTGGAGCTGTGAAAATGCGCAAATGCAGCGGTAGGAGGAAGAAACTCTGGCAAAGGCGAAACAGGGTTCGAAATTTTGAATTTTGCGTGAGAATGAAGAAAGGCGGTTTTGGAAAACCGGAAGCAGTTTTCGTGTAGCATTTGGGGGGGGGGGGGGGGGGTAGGCGGTATTAGATTTTGGAACACGATTCCATTCATCGATCGACATGTGGAAAATTAAAACCACCTATTTCACAAAATTTTTTAGCGTTAAACTTTAGGCGCAAAAATTTTGCGATACGAATTTTCAACCGTTGGATCGGAGGCTCTAGATCCAATGATGCAAAATGAGCGTGATGGGAAAGTTTCGCGAATGAGGAATGTAGTGGGGGCTAGGTGTCGTAATTACATTGGGTGGGCTTTATATATGGTGGATGGTAGGCCCCGGTAGAATTGGGTTATCGGGTTTAATTCTGATCGTCAGATCTTTCTGATGGACGGTCATGATTAAAAGAGAACGCGGAGGTTTTGAAAGCGATAAAGGGAAAGGCAGGTGAAATGTGCGGAAATATGGGGGCCTAATGGCCGTTGATTTGTAGAGATCAACGGTTGAGATTCGCTCAAGACCACAGCGTCGAGAATGAGGATTTAAACAGAGGGTATGGTTATGACGGGGTTGTTAGGCCTTTTAGCACCCGATTGCATGGCTTTAGGTTATATGAGGGAAGAGCTTAAGGTTATAGGCTCTCGAGGGCTTAACACCTTAATAGTACCAAAGACCATTTTTAGACTTAAAACAAGGATTTTAAAGGCCAAATGAGGGTTTCAATAGATGAAAGAAGGGAATTCAAAACCAAATAAGGGGGAAATATAAGGTTTTAAAAGGGTTTTGATGCTTTGAAGGTTAAAATGAAGGTTTATGGAGGGATTTTAGAATGTTTTAAGGGTGAAAAATGGAATCTCATAGGAGTCAAATGGTGAAGTGAATGAATGAAGAATGGAGTTTTTAAGCAGTCTTTCTCTTAGTAAACAGTAGGTACTTTAGGGCTAATAGTGAAACAACATGAAGATTAACTCAAAGGGTAATAATCATGATAAAACTTCAAAATATGATAAGTTTTAAAAGGGAAGTATCTCTTTAAGGTTTAAAATACAAGCTTAGCCACCATTGATTATGCCAGAATTTAAAGGTGGCTAACAAGGGCCATATTCTTGATACCATGAAATACCATCAGTGGTCGTGTCTACGTAAGGTATAACCATATCTATATTGGTCAAGGGACACTTTTCAATGTACGTCAACTGGTATACTGTAATGATTCGATCCTCATGGGGGAACATCATGATGCGGAAAACAGAGGATGCTATGGCAGACATGGCGTACATGAAACTCCGCCCAAGGAGTATATTGTAATCCAAGTGAGTGTCCAAGACTTCAATGTCTATGTGGACCATTTTTCCGGCTAAGCAGATTGGTACATTTTGGAAGAGACCCATGGGGGTGGAGGGCCGACTGTCGTATGCCTTGAGTGTGATGACAGAAGGTTTGAGTTTTGGGTCTCCTAACTTCTGCCATACATTCTTTGACATGATGCATGTGGATGCACCCTCATCTATGACACATCAGTGAATAGTGATATTCTGTATCGATACTGGTATCTAAAAGGTGACCATGGAGGGAAGCCTAGTGGTGGATTTGTCTAAATCAAAAGCCATCATGCGCATGTTGTCAGGGTCAACGACACCTAAGGCAGAAAGTAGGGCTTTCCGTTGCTTTGGGCATGACTGTAGTACCTCCAAAGTGGACATAGCAGTAGGTGACTAGGCTAAATCGTCTACGATGCCGTAATTGTGGGCTGCTTTGGAGTAGTTACCTGCTTGCCTATTAGGCCCTTTAACCATTTTTGGCAATGGTTCCAAAGGAATATTTGGAATGGTTAAAGGTGCAGTCGGTGCGGACGTACTAGCCCCTGACATACTGGTGTCTGGTGGGGTGTCGTAGTTGCGATTCCGAGTTTGGAAAAACATTTCTTCCCCAGCCATGTAAATTTCATGGTTGTTTTTCTTGGAATTATTGGGGTTTTTCTGTTGAGTGCTGACCGTTCCTTGATGGGGGAAGTGTTCTTGCAAAACTGTGGTTGGCTGGGAAGATCCTCCTTGTCCTCAGTTACTCTGGAGCTTTTTAAGCTCAGGGAGTTCGAGACAGTGGTGAGTATAATGCCCATACTCACCACATATTGAACAAGAATGGTTTGTTCGTAGAGGTGGCCTTTTGCCTTGATTTTGAGCATTTCTTGGCTTCTGGTTTTGATTCCGCTTGAAGTTATCTCTAGGCCAGGGTCGCGGTGGGTGATGTAGACCGCTGCCCCCCTATCTAGGGTTCCCTTGGGGTTTGTTTTTTTACCTTTCTTTTGACCACGTTAGGAGGGTAATTCTCCTGATCATACTGGTGTGGTTGATCTTGGGACGGCTGCACAAAGTTCACCTGTGCATTGTTTTGCATTGGTGGGTTATGTGTTTGGGACTGAGCATAATGTTGTCCCATATTTGCACCTGGCTGTTTTTGGGGAGTTCTTCCTTCAGTTTTTCTTCCTGCGTACTGGGCCCCCCCAGCCGGAGGGTAAGGTCCTCCTTGGTGATACGCGAGCGCCCTATTAGTCAAATTTTGCTGCTGCATATGATGAATTTGGAATTTTGGTTGAGATATGTCTTGGGTAGATCCATGTGTATAACCAGGATTTTGACTACTTCTGCCTAGGTACCCTTGGGTCATTGACCCAATAAGTCCATCTGCAAAGTTCGACGCACCTGGAAATTCTTGATAAGATTGCAGGCGCGGGGCGTTAGGTAGGATATTGTATATGTATCCTGATTGCGTATAAATCAGTTCAAGCTGCTAGGATTTATTGATTATGTCCTCTTCAGATGTGGGGTTACGTTGTGCCACATCCTTTGAAATCTCCACCGTCAGAGTTTTCAAGAATAAATCTAAAAGGACTCGGTCGTCGAGTTGAGCTTTGCATATGCTACAACGCCGCCTCCACTCGTGGAGGTGTTCAGAAATGTGGGTAGAGGGTGATTGTCTGAAATGAGTGAGTAACTCCATTCCCAAATCATGGTGAATGGGTAGCTAAAAGTATGTAAGGAATGCAATAGCGAGGGCGCTAAAGGTTCTGTGTGAAGTAGGGAGTTGCTCAACGTACCATTTCGCAGCCACTCCCATGAGAGTGCGTTGAAACAACCTCAATCGAATAGTATCGTCAATGATGCTATTCGATGAGCACCATAGGTGAAAGGTCATTATACGATTCCCCGGGTCTTCTGCTTGCTTGCCTTCAAACTTTGGTATGTTTTAAGGGAGCTTCATGGGCATGGGAGGCCAATTGGGGTCATGTGCGATGGGGTCATTGGTGAGCTTGGTTAAATCCGGTAGACTTAACGCCACTAAGAAGGGTGACTAAGAGGTTGAAGCGATGGAAACGTGTGAAGACACGAAGTTCTGGTCAGAATGGGGGTTAGTCTGTGACGTACCCGGTTGTGAATTCAACTGACTTCCCATATGGGACACACTCTTCTGCCCCGTAGGGGATGAAGGGGGAATGATGTGCGGTGTGGTGTTGGGAGACCGGTTAGGGTTCCTGTTACACCATTTTTTGGTCATCTAACTTATTATCATTAGATGGACCCAAGTACACCATGTAAGACCAGTTTTACCCTAAGTAAAACTGCTTTCACTATGTTAAAACAGGAAACCCCAAAAGGAAATATTAAACAAACCCATATTTGTTTGAATTTCCTCATGGAATAATTAATTAAACCATAATTTAATTATTATTCCCAGTCATGTTTAACCCAAAATCAAAGAAATTAATTAGATAAACCTTTATTTATCTTATTATTTTCTAGGAATAATCATTTAAACCTTATTTAGATGATATTCCTTCTTAAATATGACCAAATCACCCACAAATAATTAAATAAATCATTATTTATTTGATTATCTTCTAACCGCTTCCTTAAAAAGATAAATAAATCATTTATTTATTTATTTTTGACAAATTAAGGGATTTGACCCAAGTCAAATACCTTTTCCTCCAACAAATATAATAAAATATTCCATAAAAAGTGGATCTAGATCTGGTTAACCCATGCACCAAGATCTAGAATGACCCAATATTTTGTTATAAATAGGAGGGTTTTTCCTACAATTCTTCACCTTTTGTTGCCTATTAGATCACTCTGGATCTATACACTTGGTCACCATTTTCTGCCATTTGCTCCCATTGAGCTCTACTCTTTGCATTGGGTTTTCTACATCAACTAGAGAGAGAAATCTTAGATCTGAAGTGCTGAGGACTTCCAAGAACCCATCCCACTGAGGGGAATTGGATACTCCTTTTGGTTTTCCTCCCAGGTGCCCCATTAATACAAAAATTATTTCAAAAATCGTTCTTGTCTTGTCTATTGGTATATGGAGCAAACCCTTATTTTTACTGCTTAATGTCTTTCCATACATAGATCTGGTGTTTTGCAGCTCTTTTCTTGTCTAACTAACCGCAGATCTGAAGATATTGGCAGCCACTTTTGTTGTTAGGGCTATTAGTTATGCGTAGCTAAAGTGGTCCTTTTTCATACACTTCGACAAAGGATTCATACTAACAAATGGCGACTCCACACGGGTTTTAAATTACGACCGCTGTCGTTTTTCATATTCCTGCATATCCAACTACTTCAGACCCTAGGGTTTCTTTTCAGCTATTTATTTTTCCTATTTTTATGTTGTTTTTCTCACATAAAACCCTAAAACATTAAAATTTCTAACTTCCGTGTGTTTCTGGCCCTATTGCGCAGGTAAGCGACACCAGCCGCAGCTGACACGACAACTTTTCTGAAAATCTGCCGTCGAGACAACTGGAACAAGGGGTCGCACTTTTTGGCCCTAAACCTGCGACCTGGACCTCCAGGTCGCACTTTTTAGCCTGTTTCCTGCGACCTGCACTGAAATCAGGTCAGAAACTGCGACTTGCCACTTTTTCAGCAATTTTTCTGCAATTTTTCTGGGTTTTGCTGCAGCTTCTGCCAGGGTCCTCCAGCCTCTGTCTTAGCCCGTTTTGACCAATTTCTGATCTGTTTTTACTCATCTAAGTGGGAACCTAGCCCCCTAGGGCTTTATTCCCCTCCACTTCTTGTGGAAGAGTTTTAGCTGTTTCAGCCGTTTGTTTTTTCTGAGCTTCAGCCTCCTTTTTTCCAGATCTGCTACCTCCCCTTCAAATCCTTTGAAATCAGCCTTTCTTCCTTTCAAATCACCTCCTGTCGTTTTGTTTGGACCTCCTTTGAAGGCCTTCGCCTTGCCCCCTTCGGTTTTTGCTGATTTCCTTCCTTTTTCCAGCCACCTTGCCTCTGTCTCTTGGCTGTGATCTGCACCTCTTTTCAGCAGCTTTATCCTTTAGATCCCTGTCCCTTTTGACCTTAGATCTATTGGCCCCCTTTTCCGTGTGTTTTACATAGATTTTTCCCTTTCTTTTCAGATTAGTTTTGAGAGACCCACCTTCTTGGGTTAGATAGATGCACAAGTAGCTGTTATTTTTCTGTTCTTTTAGCATTATATACTGTTCTCTGTAGGTTTATTTTCAGCTACGCAGCACACTTTTTTCTTGCTCTCAAAATGGAAAGGGTTTAAAAATTAAAATTAACACACGCCACACACTGACCCTAAGCGAAGAAGCGCATGGTTAACACCGCCTGGCAAAGACTCTAAAATCAATTGTCATTGCACCTTATCTGCCCTTGACATCGCTTGATTCGGTCCCTTTCTGCCCTTGTCGGTTTCCTTCTTCCTGTCATCATTGCGCCCCCAAGGCACCTTTCCCGGAGACTTCTTGGCCTTCACCCTCAGTTTCCGGTTGATCGACCTGCTCCGCCCTGCCATCGTCGAGCCAGTCCACCTTCGAGTCCGCACTCCGACTCCTCTCCTGATTCATCGAGTCCTCCTTCTCCTCCTAGTTCTCCCCCTGTCACCTTCACTATGTCTGGTCCAGGGCCTAACGCTAGCGGTTTTCCCGGCCCTAATGCCGGCCCTACTACTAGCGGAACCACCACAGGAACTACCCCGGCCACCCCTGTGCTGCCGTACATTGCAGGCCTCAGCCTCCCCGATTTCCATTAGTTGATCAATGACCCCATTCACCACAATGCTAATTGGCCTGCTATGCCAACCAAGCTCCCCTCCGACATCCCTAAGTTTGAGGGCCTTAATGGAGAAGATCCAACCAATCATGTCCGATCTTTCCATATGTGGTGTTCCTCCAATTCCATTACCGATGACTCCATCCGTCTTCGTTTGTTCCAACGCACACTTACCGGCGAAGCTTCTAAATGGTATGTCGAACAAGCCACCTCTACCCATACCACCTTTGAGACTCTTGCCCAAGCCTTTTTGTCGTACTTCCGGCTCCCTCTCCGATACGATACTGGCACGGAGCTCTTGACTTCCTTCAAGAAATCCTCTTCAAGACGCCTTTAAAGCCCATGTTCGGGAATGGCGAAGAAACAGCTTATGTCGAGCCCCTCCTTTCGAAGATCGGGTTTATATGGACTGGTTGCTTCGCACCCTCCCTGCTCCCATCGGCAAAGATGTCGCCTCTCACTTTCCTCAAACTGAAGAAGTCGCCCTCCAAATAGCCTTGAAATATGACCTGATCTACGCTCAATCTGGTTATGTTTATACTGTCCTTCTTGACCTCCCCAGGCCTGGTGGCGCTAACGCCCTGGGGGCATCTCATTCCGCCGACGGTATCGTTGGAGCCCTCTCCCATCCGTATACCCAACCTCCTGTGGGCTATGGTCTCCCTCAGGGAGGGGCCAGCACCTCTAACGCTCTCCTCCCTCCTGGTAACATGTATCCAGGATACGACATGCCTCCTCCTTTTTCCCAACCTCCTGCTTACCTCAATGCTGCCCAACCTAACCCTTACCTTTATCCGCAGCCTGGTGCGCCAGCTCCCCCAGCATATGCGCTTCCATCTCCCTTGCCTCCTCCCCCCCAGCAACATCACTTACAGCCCCCTCCAGGGCAAGTATTTGCACAGCAGGGCGCGATTAATCCCCCTTCTTCTCAAAGAAGGCGGAGAGGCAATCAAAACCAATCTGCCCCTGGTACCCGTGGACCCAATTCTGGTATGGACCCTAACACTGCCAACCAGCAACAGGGCACTCAGCCCAAGCCAGATAGGCCGCTTTGCACAAACAAGCCCTGTTCTTGTTGCGGTGTTTATGGCCATTACACCCACGATTGTCCCCTATTACCCCAGATGCGGCAGATGTGGGAGTCTCAAGCCACATTGCGCGGACAACACGCTTCCCCTCATGCTCCTCCTAATGTGGCCACCACCCAGCCAGCTGTGTCTGCGGTCCTTTCCCTCGAGCGAGGATTCGTGGCTGCACGCGTGTCGAGGCCGCCTCCCCCTGCCCTCTGGGTTCCTCGATTACCGGATCCTTGTGATCTTTTCCGTCCTAACCCCGTCGACCTTCACCTTCAAACTCGGTCTCGTCGGTACCCCAAGCCTCCTGCTCAGTCTGCCCCTGAGCCTCCCTCTTCAGGCTCTACAGAGCCTCTTTTGACATCCAGTGGCCCCTTGCACATCCCCCAACCCAAAGTTGAGGTCCATACCAATATTCCTAAGGGGCCATTACGTCGAAATGCTGCTTCTGGTCGAGATGCTCATTCGTATAGCATAGTAGATGATTTGGCGCAATCTCCTGCTGCCATTTCCACACTGGAACTCCTCCAGTCGTGCCCTTCCCAAAAGAAGGCTCTAATATCTGTCGTGGGCGCTGTAGATCCTACTGATGACCAAATGATTGTGTTCGATGCCCATCAATCAGACCATCCTCCCCTTCCTGCTTTCGTCGCCTTCCAAATCCCAGTCAAAATCCGAAACGCCAAAGTTTCTCGGTGTATAATTGATGAGGGGGCATCCACTTGTGTGATGTCCGCTTCAGTTTGGAAGAAACTCGGATCTCCTGAGTTGGCTCCTTCCACGATCACCCTTCGAGCGTGGGACGACCATGCCTCCCAGCCCATTGGCCTTTTCCTTAATTGTCCTATCACCCTTGCCGGTAAGACCGTTTGCGTTGACGTTGAAGTCATCGACGCCCCGATAGATTACAACATTCTCTTGGGGCGAAGATACACCTATGCTATGGCTGCTGTCCCATCCGCGGTCTTTCGCAAGATGTCTTTCCCCCATAATGGAAAGATAGTCACCATTGACCAGCTGACATATCGTGAGCCAAAATCTCAGATCTCCCCTGAGACGACCATCTCTTCTGTGGCCAACAAGCAAACCGTCGATTCCTTGACTAGTGTCTCCCCTGGCGTTTACAAAGATTCCTCCCTGCTTGGAACTTTCCCTAACCTTCCCCCCCCTCCTATCACCGATCCCAGCTTATCGAATGTTTGCATGATGCAATCGTCCCAGGTTGCCCGTCCGCAGCCTGCCTCGGCTAGTCAGCAACCTCCCCCCCGCCCTTCGAAACCCGCTCCTAGCCATTCATCTCAGCCCGCCGGACCTCCTCCTTCTGGCCCTCCCCCTACAGCTGGTATCCCTGATCCCCTTTACCCTCCAGGATCGGTTCCCCCAGGCCTTAGCCATCTCGGAGCCATCCCCCCTGGTCATTACCCTGCTGGGCAGATCCCTTTCCTGGCTCCCCCTACCGGAGTATTTTCTGTCCCTGTCATGGCCACCTTCTCTCTCCCTAACCTGACCCTTGGTATACCTGTCTGGTACATTGACCCTCTTGCTGCTACTTCTCCCGGTCACCCCAAACCTTACCTTTCTTTGACGCCGGTTCAACCGGTCCCCCTCGCTTCCTCCGGGCCTCCAGCACCTCCACAGGACCCTACTCCTGTGGTGTCAGCCCCCGGAAAGAAAGGCAAAGCTCGTAAGGGGGCAACCCACCAGGACCAGGCCGCCCCGACAACCCCTACCCCTCCACGACCGCCAAAACCCGCTATCCAATGCGCTTTGTGCGATATCGTCGGTCACGCCACCCATCTGTGTCCTGAGTTGCCGCACCTCAAGCTCCTGGTCAACGAGACGTTTCCCGACTCCGACATTCCCGAAGTCTACGTCACTATCCCGGACTCTATCCCAAAACTCAAAAACTTGCGCACTAATCACCCCTGTGCTTTGTGCGATTTCCACGGCCATTACACCCACCTCTGCCCCCGCCTTGACGAGTATCGTTCCTCCTTGGACATGTACCGCCAATTCAAGGCCACTTCGATAGAATCAGAGGACCTTCATACTCCCATCCACATTCCTCCTCCCGCTATCGAGCCAATGGAGCCGTCAACCACCATTTTGTACCTGTCATCGTCCTTGCGAGATAGTTCACCTGCCCTTCAACCTGCCAATCCTCTCAGCTCCTCAGCCGACCTTGGATCTGTTGATATCACACCTCTGAACCCTTCTCCGGATGACCCACCACACATCACTACTTCCTTGGGTGACCCCTCTTCCTCCAGTCTTCCCATCTTCCAATCCGATGAGGACATTATGGAAGCCATGACCAACCCGGACTTTCCCGGGGATGATATGCACCATCGCGCATACTTCCTCCCACAGCAGTCCCATGACCAATTCGCTGTGGAAACCAAAGACTTCATTCCCCATGCTGTCGATTGGTTCAAAAACCCCATCCCTGCCCCTGACGCTTTTGAAGAAGGAAACATGGCCAACATCTATCCTACCATCAAAATTGACATTTCAGTCACCCCAGGCGTCCAAGAATATATCACCTTAGGTGCTCAATGCACCTCGGAAGAAATCGAAGCTTACACCAAGCTTTTCAAAGAATTTCGCGATATTTTAGCCTGGTCCTATTTTGAAATGCCCGGACTTGATCCCGCCATTGTCAAACACCACATCGACACATGGCCGGACGCCAAACCAGTCCGTCAAAAGTTGAGACCCATTCATCCTTCCAGACGTGACGCTATCAAAGCCGAAATTGACAAGCTTAAGCGAAATTTTGGTTCATTTACCCCATTGAATACACCACTTGGGTGTCCACGACCCCGAGTTCCGTTCTTAGAAAACAGAGGCACCATTCGTGTCGCACGGACTTTCGTGACTTGAAACAAGCTTGTCCCAAAGACAACTTCCCCACACTATTCATTGACCAAATCATTGACGAGTGTGCGGGGCATGAGGTTCTATCCTTTATGGATGGTTTCTCCAGATACAACCAAATTTCTATCCGTCCTGCCGATCAACTCAAAACCGCGTTCATTAGTCTGTGGGGAACTGTTTCTTACCGAGTCATGCCTTTCGGCCTCAAAAACGCCGGCGCCACTTTTCAACGGGCCATCTCTTATTGTTTCCATGACTTAGCTCACATTATCCTTGCTTATTTGGACGACCTCACCGCGCGTTCTAAGCATCGGGCGCAACACCTCCACGATCTGCGTTCCATTTTCCTCCGATGTCGCAAGTATAATATCCGCCTTAACCCGTTGAAATGTGTCTTTTGCGTTCCTGCCGGCCGTCTCTTAGGCTTCATCGTGTCTAAGGATGGTATCACTCTTGACCCTTTGAAAGTTCAAGCCATTCTTGAACTTCCCATTCCACGTACCCTCCGCCAGCTCCAAAGTCTCCAAGGCAAAGCCACCTCTCCGGTCTCGCTACTGCCCAGAAAGTCATGCGCGCTGGGTATTTTTGGCCTTCTCTCTTTAGTGATTGCATTGAAGCAGTCAAACACTGTCCCAATTGCCAACATTTCGCCCCTAAGGCGCGAGCTCCACCAGCTCCCCTCCATCCGGTCGTCTCAACCGGCCCCTTCTGTAAATGGGCCATCAACTTTATGGAGTGTTGCCCGCCATCCGCTGGTAACCATAAGTATATCATCGTGGCGGTCGACTATTTCACCAAATGGGCCGAAGCCATGCCAACGTTCAACAACACGGAAGCTACCGCGACCCTCTTTTTCTTTAACCATGTTATAGCTCGATTCGGGGTTCCCAAAAAACTGGTCTCCGACCATGGCAAACATTTTGAAGATGAGACATGGCGTGAGCTATCCTCACTGTTAGGTTTTGAGCACCAATATTCCTCCTCCTATTACCCCCAAGGTAATGGCCAAGTTGAAGCTGTCAATAAAATCCTCAAAACTATGCTTCTGTGAATGGTGAATAAACACAAAACCCAGCTGGCATCTCATGCTCTTCCTGCCTTGTGGGCTATCGAACTTCTATAAAAACCGCCACGGGTTTACTCCTTTCCACAGTTTTTGGAGAGGAGAGGGTCTTACCGTCGAGTGTGAAATTCCTTCTGGCAAGTGAACTTCTCACGACACCCCCTCGAAACAACGACTTATCATGCTCGAGCGCACTTCTGAAGACCACCGTGTTGCCTTGCAAACCATGGAAGCAGCCAAAAAGCGCACCAAAGCTCAGTATGACAGAAAATTCCAACCTCGCACTTTTCACGAAGGCTACCTTGTTCTAGTATATGACCAGGCCCATGATGTCCTTGGTCATGGGAAGTTTGATTCATTATGGCTAGGCCCTTACATCATTAGTAAGGATCTCCGTAAGGGGGCATACCTCTTAGAGGATTTCGAAGGCCACCCCCTTCCTAATCCTCGCAATGCACTCTATCTTAAGAAATATTACCCTTAGCATTTCCCTTCTAAAATGCATGTTTTATTTTCTTTTAGATAGCCAGCATCTGTTTTTTCATTTTTATGATTCGCTACTTCACCCGGACCCATTTTGTCCAAGAAGGGCCACTTCACCTACACTTTAAATCGAATTTCCTCACTTACAACACTTGTATTTGGGACATCGCTTCGCCTCCATACTCGTCCCTGTTCGTGTCGATTTTCGTCATGAGTTCCCACCTTGTACTCATGTTTCCACGGTCCCCCATTAGGGCCTTTACTGTGTGGCAGCACCACCGAGTCGCCCTTGTTTAGAGCATCCAAGTTGAGTCCTCATTCCCTCCATGGAGGCTATACCGCGTCCCTTTGTACCCTGCTATAGCCCTCCATCCGTCATTGCTTGGTCTCTCTCTTGTGTCACACATTATGACCTTCAGTTCCATTGTCCCCCATCCCTGCTGATGTTGTGTCAGTCGCTGCCATGTCATTCATGCCCTTTATGCTCTAGCAAGGGAAGTCGTCCATTAGCTACTCGGTCCTTTCCACTTCCCTATCATCATTAGTGTCGGTACGTACATTCGCTCTACTCTTTTCTCTCGTGCCTTAGTTGAGGGTCTCTCATTGCCTCAACTGTGGCGGACTTCTCCTTACGTCAACATCAACTCATTTATTCCGAAGCCGAGTCTAGACGTGTACCTTGGTTCTAGCTTCCACTCTTATTTGGGTGCCTCGGATCGGAAAAGGGATATCTTCTTCCCCTTTGACTTGATTGTTTCTCCGACTCCTTCGACGCAAGTCGGGGTCGTATACTTGATGGTCCGGTGATCCCGCAGATTGCAGCGGTAGCTCTTGATGATTCTAGGGTGTGTGTGAGATGTTTCAACCCTCATGAGGGGGTGGCCCTGCAGGTAGCCTCCCACATGCCCGGATGACCTCTTCTTTGCAGCCTTCGATGCAGCTCCAGATATTTGATAATGTTGGCCATAGCCACTTGCAGCGCCTCTTTGATTTGCATGTATCAGTCAGATTTTGTGAGCCCTTCCCCATTCACAGGGGGCATTTCGGTTGTATTTGTATCTCATGTACTCAGATATTATTGTACAAGTCCTCGCTTTTATCCCAGGCATAGCATGTATGTGGGATTCCTCATTGTATTTTTATCTGGCTCATGATTATGCCAACTGTATTTTATGGTTCGGTCCCTTGTTTACTGGACACACTATTATTTTGTACTTTGTCTTGGCGGGCATAGGTATGCCTCCCCCGCCACCTTCAGCACAGGTACCCTCTCATAAAAAGAGACTTGTTGCACCTTTGAGTCTCGTCTCCTCAGGGTCTAGTCCTTCAGCACACTATCTACCTCACATTTCTCTCTCTGACACCCCTTTTGTTGTCTAGTGATTGTGTTCTTACAACGTACTTCGGTCATACGATTTTCTCCTGACACTCGCACGCTAGGGGGCAATGCAGTACACCATTTTTGGTCATCTAACTTATTATCATTAGATGGACCCAAGTACACCATGTAAGACCGTTTACCCTAAGTAAAAGCACTTTCACTATGTTAAGCAAGGAAACCCCAAAAGGAAATATTAAACAAACCCATATTTGTTTGATTTTCCTCATGGAATAATTAATTAAACCATAATTTAATTATTATTCCCGATCATGTTTAACCCAAAATCGAAAGAAATTAATTTAGATAAACCTTTATTTATCTTATTATTTTCTAGGAATAATTATTTAAATCTTATTTAGATAATATTCCTTGCTAAATATGACAAAATCACCCACAAATAATTAAATAAGCCATTATTTATTTAATTATATTTCCCTCATTTCCCTTAAATAACAAATAAATCATTTATTTATTCGTTATTTATAAATAAAGGATTTGACCCAAGTCAAAAACCCTTTTCCCTCCAACAAATATAATAAAATATTCCTAAAGGGTGATTCTAGAAGATGTTTAATAATATTTTATTCATGCACCAGATTCTAGAACACCCCAATATTTTGTTATAAATAGGAAGGTTTTTCCCACCATTCTTCACCTTTTGTTGCCTATTAGATCACTCTTTGGATCTATACACTTCCAGTCACTATTTTAAAACCCATTTGCTCCCATTGAGCTCTACTCTTTGCATTGGGTTTTCTACATCAATTTAGAGAAAATCTTAGATGCGAAGTGCGAGGACACCGAAGAACCCATCCTTGAGGGGAATTGGATGCTCATACAGTTTTCCTCCCAGGTGCCCTGTAATATAAAAATTCTTTCAAAAAATTGTGTTCTTGTCTTGTCTGTTGGATGCATGGAGCAAACCCTTTATTTTACTGCTTAATGTCTTTCTATACATAGATCTGGTGTTTTGCAGCTATTTTCTTGTCTAACTAATCGCAGATCTGAAGATATTGGCAGCCACTTTTGTTGTTAGGGCTATTAGTTATGCGTATCTAAAGTGGTCCTTTTTCGTACACTTCGACAAAGGATTCATACTAACAGTTCCCAACGAAGGTTTCTCCAAGAAAGGAGGAACCAACCACTGTGGCAATGTTCCGTCTTTGACGCCTAAACGACGAAAGACTTGGAACCCCTCCCGTTAATTGGGGGAGGTCCAAAAGACGCCAGGACCAACAAGGTTCCGTTGGAACCATTTGAGGGTTGTCCAACTTAGGTTTTGGAAATATTTTTGAGGGGATTGAGTTTATGATCACGTCAAATTTATGGCCATATACATAAAACAAAGCGAAAAATAAATGATTTTTCCTTTAATTTAATCTATGTGATCAATCAAGTGAAAAAATAGTTTCGTCTGTTTGGGAGTGATACTAAAAAAATCATAGAAGACCTAATGACATCCTCACACTCTCAAAAGTAACTGGGCCTTGAGAGGATTTCTTGCGAGTCCTGGCACAACGTCCCGAAAGAACTGGAAATGCCCCCAGTCAGCCGAAGATAATCAACCAAGGTAAGGGTAGAGGGTCTGGCGCTTGCATGCACCGTCACCTATAGGGTAAAGGATGCCCTATTTTTGGCCACTAAGAACCACCGTTCCATGTGAGCGTTCAAGTCTTGGGCTTCTTGGTAGTTAGCTAATAGTACCGAGTATCAGACGGGTCAGGTAGCCCCAACTGATACCGCACGCACTGCGCCTAAGCCTAACCCCCTCTGAATCGGGTCTCTGCTGCGCTCGGGTTTTCTTTTCCGTGGGATGATAGGTGGATTTTAAGCTCCCTAAAAATGAAACTTATATGTTTTGAATGTGAAGCGTGATCAAGGCAGCTAATTGGATGCCTACCCCCTTGATCCTAACTTAAACTATAATTTATCTTGTGGCCCTTGTGGGGAGAGTTTAGTGAGTTGGTTTAAGTTTTTTTTAGGTGGATTTATTTTCTTAGTGGGTGAGTGTGTGAGAGTGTATGGTGAAAAATCTCATAATTTGAACATATGGATATCGGTGATTCGTTACAAATGTCCCCCTAGTTAAACTATGTGACGTTGTTCCTTGCTCAAACAAAAAGCATTTTTGGATAATGGGCCGCTTCCAAAATCTCCTAATTAGTCTATGTAAGTGACTAAAGGGAGATGTAAAATCACAAATGTAGAGTGTTCATATGCTTTTCTAGGGTCACCCAATGGCGCAAAGACATCAGAGATTACTTAGTCTAACTTGCAATTAAGTCCTAGTCCCACAATTTCCTAAATGCAAAAATTGAAATTTAAACTAAACAATTTCTACACTAGCTTATGCATGTGTGGTCATGAGCCACTTACTTGGACTAGTTAAACTAAGTGTGCATACCAGAATTTGCAAAAACATAAATTTTTCGGAAAGCAATGGTTAATTCGCCCCCTACTTAAACTATGTAAATATTTTTTGCAAAAAATCAACTTAAATGAAAACTAACTAAATGCCTACAAAAAGTAGCAAAAATCAATCTTCAGAAGTTGTGGGGTATCAACACAGGTGTTGGTAGATACATTAGGGGCTGCCCAACACACTTACAAGCAGAAAAAATGCAGCAGATATGGAGAAAAAGTCTCTCTGCAAATTGCACGCAAAACCTTCTGACAGGTGTGCCTTCCTGCGTGTAGGTCACTCTTGAACGCGTGCACTGCGCGTCTGTGTGTAAAAACACAGCGCAAAATTCCTGCAAGTAAAAAATTAGGAGCTAAATTCTTCAGTCTGTCACTTCAGTGAGTCTAGGGATTGGAAGATGGGTCATAGGACTGTCAACTCCACTCCAACATAGACTAAGGGTCTCCTGCAAATAATGGCACAACCACATAAACTTGAAACACATCAATGGAGTCGCCAATCCTGTTGTGGTGGATTTGATACTCGGGTGTATAAAATCACACGCATTTAGAGAATGTGGTATTTTCTCTAAACCATAAGTAATAGGCAGTATCTGAGGGGATCTCAAAAGTATAAGACTTAAAATGAAGTAATACACTTAAGTATGCTTTGTTGAAAAAGTAAAACTAAAAACATAAAAAAGAAGCTAAATAGAGATTTCCAAACAATAACAAGGTAAACAATGGCTCGATGGCATTCTTCTCATTGAATGCTTGGAATGAATAAAAATCTTACCCGCTGGCCGAAGGGCCTAGGCAGAGGCTCTAGGACCCGATGCAAGGATGTTTATCCTTCAAGTTCTTCCTTTTAACACAGTTCAACTCTCTCTCTATGCTACAATAGACTGAAATTTTTGGGTGGCCAAAAATTGAGTCCCCTTCTTCAGCTCCTGCTCCTTGGTTCACACAATTAGCTGGCGTTTCTTGGGCAAATTTGGCTAGCATAACCTTGTGCTCACAAATTTTTCATCTCTTTGAGGGTTTATATAGTTGAGCTTTCAAACCACCTTCCCTCCCTTGGTACATGGTGGATAGTGGTCCAAGGGAGGGGAAATATTCCATTGTGGGTTGAAATATGCTTTTGTGTGCTCATAGAAGGCCTAAGGAGGCGCTGGTGCTGTCCTTAGGCAGCTTTCACATAAGGGGAAATTGTCATTTGCCCGCTTGTGGTCCCGGAAAGGGAATTTTTTCCATTTCCAGGAATGCGTGCTTATCGGGCTCCAGTGCGCACAGAAGGTGCGCTTATCGAAGGAAAAAGTGCGCACTCGGGCATTTATGACTAGTTCAATCTTTAATTGCTCCAAACCTTAGAGATTCTTAATATTTTTGATTCCATAATGTATCTTTGTCCTGTAAATCCTTTGGCTCAACATTACTTGATGTCGTTTTTTGCTATATGATTTTCCAGTGTTAACAGGGGTTACAGGGGTAAAATAATAACAATAAGGGGGTTACACTAACAACAATAAGGAACTATACTAGTAATATAGGGACCTAACAACAAGAGCCTTATTGCAAAGGCCAACAGCGTTGTCACTTGGGAGCTTAGGTTTATTGATGGAGTGTTCCCAGGATCACTTCACATATCATGCACTTGATGGGCAAGGAGGAGGTGAGATTGATGTAGTAGTGGATGGAGACATCTATTACCGTGATATGATCTTCTTAACTTGGATTTCCAAGCATAAGAAGAAAGATCTTTATGCAACACATGGTTCATTACTCTTCATGGGAGTATGTCACACAACTATGGAGGACTTATTCATGGATCTTATTATTATCTTACTCCCAGTACATGCTAATAATTATGTTTTTTCATCTATTGATTATCTAACACAGTATTTGCATTCTCTTACCATTTCTATACAATGTATTTCTTCACAAAAAGGAAAGCCTCTTTTTGGGCTTCATGGTCAATTTTGGGCCAACATATATGATGGGGATAACCATCTCTTGTATTGTTTTGGGAAAGTGTTTTATTATTTTTTGTATGCTCAGTTGATATACCAAGCCATTTACTATTCACTAGTAGATGTGATGACACACACAACTAGAAGTTTGTCAAGAAGCAACTTTCCATGTTATTTTATGAAACAACAATTAGAAAAACTACGCTGTAACTACTTGGGAGGTTGTTGGTACTTTCCAGCACTATGAAAAATCTTCAGTACCTCTCTCATTTGGATCCCATATGATGGTAAAGTCATATTCACTTTATATGGGGTGGTATGGGTAAGAACCAAAGAGTGGATCTTTGAAGATCCAACTACCTTTTTGCTTCATAAAGGCAACATCATTGCAGCCCAAATTCAGCAGTAGCTCTACACTTGCCATAAGTGGAGAGAGATACAGTGTGGGATGAAAAATTTTATCCATCATGTTTAGCTATGCAGCCCACCAATTTTTCAAGAGCATCATGTGGAGGGAATTTTCCATGAGTTACCATGTTGGAAGGTGGCTCATTTTGTATGGATGATAGCTTGGGGATGGAGGTTTCACATGGGAATGATAGTTCCCAATGCATTTCAGATTCCATGCCTCAAGAGGACCTATAGACAACACATTGTTGCCTCCATGGGTATTTTAATTCTTTATGATGATAGCTATTTGGGATGGTCACCAAAAGCTAACTTGCATAGTTGGGAGGGGAAACTTGGAGATGTATTGATGAGAAAACATCTTGTTCCTTGGACGAGTGTATCATATGAGGATGCTACAGGAGGATGAGAGGAGGCTCTTCAGTTCTATCCTTGCAGTTTCTTGAGGACAAGAAACATTTGGGAGGGGAGGACTGTAATATTCCTAAATTAGCATGCAACTAATAGGAATATTAATTTTTCTTTTAACACTTATTTAGATGAATAAATGGGTAAGGAGGCCCATACATATCTTAAACAGCCATAAAATCCCTCTTGATATGAAAAGGGATCATAATAATAACTGGATTTATAACCCTCATGTGTGAACAAGGGAAAATACATGTGGACAAGGTCAAGTTTGACCAAGTCAACAACGCTGGTATGGATGGAGTGGATCATCAATAGAGACAACACAATGATAGTGGGAGGAAGATTCCATGATAGTGGGAACCCTAATGAGTGGGACCCAAGGTAATAAGGCTCACACTTGTTTATAAGGAGGGAAAGGCAGCCATAGTGAGGCATGTTAATGATTATTGATTTTATGGTATGCATGGCTATTGTGCATTCTTCAGCTCTTTAGTTGAGATTGTTGTGTTGTTTAGCACTGGGTGTTCCCGAGTGGGAATCCAATCTCCTTTCTTGAGAGGCCTCTTGCGGAGACATCACAATTTATTTTCCACATTCAGGCTTAATGCCAAGCATTAGTCTTCATATACAGTGCAATTTCTGTAGAGTATTTTTTTGTGTTGCAGGGTGTTGCAGTGGAGGGTTGAGAAACCCACTTCTGGAGCTAGTTTTTTAGAGGAGGAAGCATTATTCTCTTCAAGATATCAACAAGGGAGGCTATTGAGATTTATTTCACATCTTGGCACTAGGTCAACATATTCCCATCATCTACAACACAATATCCCTCTTTGACTACATTATTTCAGTGGGCAATTGCAGTGAGACGTTTCAGTGTTTGATTGGAGGGTGAGATCTTCAGGGATAGGACCATACTTTCACCTGAAGGATCTATTGGAGAATATTCATTCATTATATGTATCATCTATAGCCATATTCATCCAGTTATTGAGTTGCAGTTTCTATTCAGCCCTAGGGCTGCATTCCACTATTTTTGTATTTTTGCATATTTCAAGAAATCCTTCTTGGGTTGTCTTGAAAATGTATTTGGGAGCTTTGATCTTTACTCCCAGCACTTTTTGAGCTATAAATTTGTAGATATATAATATTTTACATTTACAGTAGCAGTGCACCATCTAAAACTATGCTATACTTGTTCTTGGGCATTCTGCTATGTAGCAACATTTAATTTTTGGCATATGTATTCATGGGAGGCTTGTTTTCTTTGATTATTTGAGTTGTGCCCACTTCTATTGTACTTATTTGCTGCTGATTTAAATAATAAATTGGCTCCATGGTTTTAATACATTTTGGTGTAATGTTATTCACTGCTATTTCCAGTTTTATGTTCATATATTGTTGCTTCCCCATTTTGGGATATTACAGAGAAATACCTCTATTACCTACCCATTCCATCATTGGACCCCAACAAAATCAACATAGGAAACACCCCCCACATGCAATAAGATGTTTTTCACTAACCACACATGCATAATATGCTATACATATGGTCATTACACCCAATGTCAATGTCCTAGTCTACCTCATTGGCCATTACTCCTCTAGTATTATGACCATCCCACAAGGTTTAACCCCCGTCTTGAAAACATGAGGGGAACATCCTATACCCTCATTGGTTCACTAGGAAATATTTAACAATATTCCCCACCCAAATCCTCATCTAGCCAAAGGCCAAAGATTCTCATCCCCCTTGGGGAATATGGCACTCTTAATTGTGCACACATTTTCTATATTTCTTAAATGGTAGTGTGATACCCTTAATCACCCATTATTTTTCTATTGGTATCATAAATTTTCCTTTATTAAAGGGGAATTATAGACAAATTACCTATCCATAGGCCCACTTTTTTTATGAGGTGTTCACATTTGTAACTTTGATGACCCTTCGATACCTTTGTGGGGAACACTATCAATGTGTTTAGCGCCAAAATGAATAATTATCCAATTAATGTCTCTCATAGGTACCTCACTTATGTTTCTCATCTATTTCATTTGGATGAGGACATTCAGAGGTGATGATTTCACTCAATTACCAAATGCAATCCACCATCATTCATTGTTCCTTCCCTAGAAGTAATTTCAATCGAATCCTTAGAAATTTGCGTGGTTAAATCCAAGGAATACATTCCTCTTGGGTACATGTATTGGTTCAAAAATATGAACCTCACCCATGAAAATTTTCAAGAATAAAATATTGCCAACATCTCGTTGAATATCAAAGTGAAAATTTCCATAAAACTTGGCCTTATTGAAGACATTCTCCTGATACTCCATTCCAATCTCTTTCATGAGGGCATATAATTCTTAGTATATGCGAGGTAAATTATTGAAAATGGTATTAATATATCACCTAACAATATACAACATATAAAATAACTATTTAAGGTAAATAATATTAATCATAAAATTACATCCTTAATTTAGACAATTGTTAACACTAAAAATAGAAAAAAAATAGACCTTTATGTATCTGTGACAATTTATAGTACAAACTCAGGATTTATGTGATAAAAGTGTTTGAAAAACCATTCAATACATTAAAGTTTTCCAACCAAAATATAATAGAGAGAATATTTGTCCTCAAGCCTTCATAAAGGGGTTGTTGTGACAACTCAATCAGAGGCACATCATGAATATCCTCAAAATTGTCATCCATTGGAGCAAAGGTGTCCTAGATTTATCTATTTGTGCCATAATTCTAAAATTTATTATCATTGTCACCTTATTCCATAAAACTAACTTGATATTCAATATTTTCACCATATTATTACTTAGCATGTACAACATGATTTCTACTACTACTAGACACATTCTCAAACTCTCCCTTAAGAGGCCTTGAATTTATAATCACAAATTAGAATAAAAAAAAATTAGTAATGTATGTTAT
Source organism: Pinus albicaulis (assembly GCA_034641835.2). Lineage (NCBI taxonomy): Eukaryota > Viridiplantae > Streptophyta > Pinopsida > Pinales > Pinaceae > Pinus > Pinus albicaulis. The sequence goes on along the minus strand of CM076573.1, from coordinate 586,943,619 downwards.
TAGAACAATAAATTTTATTATTAATACAATCAAATATATAAATACATATAATGGATATTGAATTACCAAGGGACTATATTCACACCCCCCTTCAACATACCCAAACTATCTACAATATTTTTAAGCTAATGTTATTAAAACTATTATTCTATTAAGGTCCTTGCATTTGTGCAAGGGAAATAACATTTAATATCATATTTTCCCCTTAATGAAATAGATAACTTAGGAAGATTCCTTTCATTTTCTTCTTGAGTAATCTTATCACATTGTAATTGACTAACACTATAATAGAAAGCAATGAAGCAATGCAAAAACAATATACAGATATATTCATTAACCAAATTCACAAATGTAAATGTATTTCTATAAGCCAAGTAAAATAATACACAACATAATAGAAAATATAATTAAAAAATGTATTTTCATAATGCATGTGAATTTTTACATATAGATAATAGAAGCCACACATTCATTTAACTTGAGTGGTTTTCAACTACAACTATTGTAATAATCAATTTTGATCATAATTTGAATGTTATGGTAACTTGATCCTATAGTGAGCTTCCAGGTTTTGTCTGTGAATGTAGTTACACAACCTTCACCACCTAACTGCCCCATTGAAATTAGATTTTTCTTCAGATATAGAACATGCCTTACCTCCTTTAATATCCATTGGTTTTCATTTTGGTACTTTATAAAAACCTTACCCATTCCAATGATTTTACATGGTTTATCATCACCTAGATGAACCTGTCCAAAATCTCCTTAAACGTAGTCATGAAAACGTTTCCTATCAGATGTGGCATGGAACGAAGCCCCTGAATCTACCACCTAGGCATCAATAACATTCTCTAATGAAAGAATCAAATCATCGTTCAAAACATCACCTGTCACAATCCTTTCATGATCATTCTCTTGTTTTCCATGTCCTTATTTTCCCTTTCAAAATTTGTAGTCTTTCTTCAAGTGTCCTTTCTTTCCACATTTCTAGCACACTATCCCTAATATGGATTTGTATATGCCTTTTCTTGACTTACTGTGATTTACTTGGCTCCTTCCTCTTTCCATTTTTCTTCCCCTTGTCTTTGTAGTCAAAGCATTACTTGATGTCTCATTAGAGATTTTCCATCACATTTCCTTGCTAAGGATGGCACCAACAACATAATCAAAATTTAAAGTACTAGATCCAGAGAAAAATTTAATAATAGTGATAGCTAAGCCATTCCAAATTTCTTTAAATGAGCAGAGAAATAACAAATCCATAGCTTCATCATCAAAATTTAACCCTACAGAACTTAACTAACTAGTAACCATGTTAAATTCATTTAAATGATCAACGACAGATCCACCTTTTGACATCTTTATATTAAAAAGACACTTCATAAGAGACACATTATTTGAGGCCGAGGGTTTTTCATATAATTTTTCCAATGCCATCATCAAACCTTCTATTGTTGTATGCCTTGAAATGTTGAATTAAATTGACGCTGCCAGACACAACTGTATTGTTCCGAGTGATTTTCTGTTGAGAATATCCCATTTCGTGTTTGTCATTGACTTGTTTTATTTTTTGCTCAATGGTAGGTGCATATATTTCTGATAAAGGTAATATTCCATCTGCATCTTCCATAGTTGCTAGCTTTGGCCATTGAATTTGTCGACCCTAAACCTGCCATCTTCTGCCATTTCTCCCACTTGAACCAGGAACCCTTCTTTCCTGTGATTTTATTAGCCAAATAGACATTCGGCTCTTACACCGGTTGTTAAAAATTAATTAACGAAGCAATGAAACAAAAAATATTGTGGAAACAAAAATACAAAAACACATGAAACAGGGGAGACACATATATACATGGTTCACCCAATTTGGGCTATGTCCACAGAAAAACAACTAGTCCTTCCTTTTATATTATCTATCAAAATGAAGAGATAAAACCTACAAAAGATCCACTGTAATTTCCTCTTCGCTCTCACACAACCTCCTCTTTATATCGCTCTGAATAATCATACACATCCACAATAAAATTTCCTCATATAAACCAAGGGGTTTCCTTCTAGAGGAAAAAACCCTAAATTGACATAACTTCTACCATCAAACCATGCACCTAATTAACATCGAAAACTGACTACAAAATTACGATATTTTACAAGGACAAGTTTCCTCTATTTTTAGCTTTAGAGGTGCTTCCCCTGAACCCCTTCCAGTGGGGGCTCATAAATTTTTTCGTCGCCCTCCTGGGACCCCCTTGACGGAGATTAAATTGGCGATGTTGTTTCCCCATTAGGAACAAGGATCCAACATGGCTGAAACAAAAAACCCCTGAACAATGAGGAAGATAATCAAGCTCCACACCCAACAACTTTTGAATTCATATGATGTTTTTCATCTAATTTCTTTTAAACATAATGCTTGAAATTTTTTTGGACAATTTCAAAAACGATAAATAAAAAATCAATAACATAAAATATAAACAACGGAAAAATTTCAAAAAATACCACTATCTTCATTTACAAGTCCTCTTCAAAAGGGTACTCTTGGTTTTTTGTAACAACCCAACCTACCGATGGCTAGATTTTTCCATGTAAATACATGATTGCAAGTAAATTTCAAGTTAAAATGGTTGATTAAGGGACAAGGATTACAAACGGGACTAAGGGGGGCCAATTTCTTGGGAAGTTCAGCTTGCTTATTGAAGGAAGAAAAATGGATAGTTGGGACATCCATTTGAAGGCTGGTTGTTGAGCTTTAAATGCTCTGGAATGGTGTGTTATAGAGATGTTTGTTATAAATTTATGAATTGCAGGCAAGGGAAAAGTCTCATGCGAGCTTGCGAAATCAAAACAAGGCAACTAGGATGCAAGGCATGGAAAAAAAAGAGAGACTACATGGAGAAAAAAGGAAAAAAACACCTCAGTTTTTCTTAGCGAGGGAGAGAAATGTAAGAAAGAGAAAAGAAAGAAAAAAATATCACGCACAAGTGGACCGCTCCAGGGAGTAGAGAATGGAATCCCATGGAAAATCATACAAAGAGAGAGATCAAGATCCTCTTGACAACATATAAAGAGACTCAAGTGAATAAAAAAAAGGAGCAGCGCAAATTGTGATGTGCACCCAACCAAAAAAGAGTAGATGGAGATTGATTGGAAGAAAGAATAGCGAATTAGAGTGTTGTTATCATTAGGGGAATTTTGAGGTCTAAAATGGGCCTCCTAAGGAAATAATAAAATAATAGCTAAACCAATAAAATGATGTTTATGAATTTGCAATTCACTTTTTGCACCACAATCCATGTAACCATAGTTAAATTCAATTCAAAAGTTGTACCAAAATAAAATGAATAAAAAAAATTGTATTGATGTGACTATGAATAAGAATGAGCTTTTAAAAAAAAAGTCATTATCATTGAACAACTAATGCATTTTTCCTTTGTACTTAAATAACTTTAAAAAATACATAAATATAAATTTATAAATTCTTAATTATATTATATGCTATTAATTAAAATTTATATTATTTAGATTGTATACTAACATGTAATTAATATACTATATAAAAATAGTATAATATAATATAATAAATGTATAGGGATACACATTGTTTCTTTCAAGAAATATGAAATGATGATAATATATTTTTATTCAAAAAGTGTGAAATGACATTTATTATGAGTACTTTACTTTGACTTTAAAAGTACTTAGAGCACTACCATGGTTAACCATGAGTTTTTATCCACCATTGAGAATGTGACATGTAAGTACCTTTAACTCAAGAAATGCCAACTCAACCATTAGGTATGATGTCATCTTCTAAAATGTGATTCGTTCTCATAAAGTGAATTTTAATTGTACATTTTCCTTAGGAGGCCCGTTTTAGACCTCAAAATTCCCCTAATGTTCATGGTAAACAACAACAAGTTTAAGTTTTTAGATGAGCCTAACTTCTTACTTTACTCTCAAGGTGCCATCATCCTTCGATAAATCAATAGGATCACCAGAGGAGTTATCCTTCAGGTGAGGATAAATCTTCGGATACCTCACAGGGTTGTACAGTGGAGATGGCATTCTCTAGATTCCCTTGATAGCCTGGTTTAGAGGTTTATATAGGTTTTAACCTTGTATAGAAATTATCTGCAAACGAATTCTTAAAAAGCATAAAATAAACAATAGCGAGATCATAAAACATAAAACATATATACACATAGATTTTTCCCCTGGATCCCAAATCCGGACTACCAGCTTGATTTTTCATTATGTTCCTTTTAGTGTTACAACACACATATATACATGTCGAATCATTCATAAACCCCAATCCATTAACGCTGGATTAGAACATAACCGTAGTTCCCTTAACCGGATCTACAAAATACCACAGGCAGAAAAACATCATGCCCAAAAACCATGTACAAACCCATGCAAAAAACCATAGGCATGCGACTATTCGTGGAAAGAATATAACACACACCCAACATTCTCCCACTTGTTGTTTTCTTTCTGGAGGGGGCCACATGAGAGCTTAGTCATTAGTCCAGCCCTACAACACCCATTGTTTCTCTACACCAAGAGAACTTCTGAGTGCTCATAGAATTTTTCAATGCATCTGCAACATTCTTCAAAGTGTCCACCTTTATCATCAACACCTTTTTATCCTCAACAATATCTTTCACAAAGTGATATTGAATATCAATGTGCTTTGTATTTGAATGATAAGAAGGGTTCTTAGCCAAGAAAATTGCACTTTGGCTATCACAATCTATCCTTATAGCTCGCTGCACCATCCCCATACTTGAACAAAATCTCTACAACCAAACTACTTCCTTGCTTGCATGAGTGGTGTCCATGTATTTTGGCTATGTAGTTGAAAGAGCCACTACAGACTGTCTTTTACTCATCCAACTGACTGCACCTCCAAATAGGCTAAAAACATACCCACTTGTAGATCTTCTTTGGTCTAGATCTCCAGCCCAGTCTACATCAACAAGACCAAAAATGTCCAAAACTCTGTCCAATATTGGTCTTCACTGGTAGCACAAACCATAATCACTAGTGCTACGCAAATATCTAAAAAACTGCTTCAATGTTGTCCAAAGCTCCTTCCCTGGTTTTTACATAAACCTGCTCAATACTCCCACTTCATGTGCAATGTCTGGTCTAGTACAGGCCATTGCATACATCAGGCTACCCACTGCACTTGCATATGGAACATGAGACATATCCTCCTCTTCTTCTTGTGTCTTGGGACATTTTTCAATAGATAGCTTTACACCTATAGGAATAGGAACCTTCACCAGCTTACTATCGTCCATATTGAACCTCTGCAATATTGTCTCGACATACTTCCTCTGGTTTAACTAGAGCTTCCTCTTTTCCTGATCTCTCTTAATTTCCATGCCTAAAATATAGTTTGCAACATCAAGATCCTTCATGTCGAATTTGGAGAACAACTGGGTCTTTAAATCTTGGATAATTTCTTTGTCATTTCCATCTAGCAACATATCATCCACATACAAGACCAAATAAATAACATGGTCACCAAATAATATAAAATACACACAATGATCCTCTTTGCTTCTAGTGAAGCCAAGTCCCCATATATAGGTATAAACTTTCTGATACCACATCCTTCGTAACTATTTTAACCCATACATAGAATTTTTTAACTTGCATACCAGTTCTGTCTTACCCTTCACCATAAAGACTTCAGGTTTCTTCATGTAGATCTCCTCTTCCAGATCCCCATGAATAAATCTTGTCTTCACATCCATATGTTCTACATCAAAATCAAATGTAGCAGCAACAAATAAAAGTAATCTAATAGAAGTAACATTCGAAACAGAAGAAAAAATATCACCAAAATCAATTCCCGACATATGGGAATAACCTTTTGCTACCAACTGAGATTTTTGTTTCTCTACCTTTCCTTCTACATTCATCTTATTCTTAAAGACCCATTTTCTCCTGATGGGCTTCCTTCCAGCCGACAACTCCACTAGATCCCATGCCTAATTTTTGTGCAAGGATGTCATTTCTTCAACCATGGCCTCCTTCCAGATTTTTCCATCCTCTAAATCCACTGCCTCCCTGACAGTTTTGGGATCATCATCAGTGATATTTAAAGAAAAAATTGAACAGAAAGTAGATGGACTATACCTTTTTGGTTGCCTTTTTTCCTGAACTAATCTTATGGCAACTGGAGTTTGTGGCTCTTCCTCTTCTGAATCTTGTTCTGTTGTACAGTCTAGTTCATCCTCCTTTATCTCAAATTCTATATTCTTAGGTTCCTTTGATAGGACTTCACATTTAACAAAATATTTCACCTCTCTAAACACCACATCTCGATTGTACACAACCTTCCTTGTTTCTGGGTTCCAAAGCTTGTAAACTTTTAAACCATGTACCCGATAACGATGCACCTTTCACATTTATTATCCAACTTGGTCCCTTTCTCCTTTGGAACATGTACATATGCATCAAATACAAATACCTTCATATGTGAAAGAGAGGGTTTCTTACCAGTCCATACCTCATGTGGAGTATTATCCTCCAATGTTGATGAAGGTGATCTCTTAACCAGGTAACATGCAATCTCCACTGCCTCTGCCCAGAATTCATGTACTAACCTGGTACCATTGAGCATGCTTCTTTCCTTTTCCATCAGTGTTTTTTTCATTCTTTCTGCAACTCCATTTTGCTGAGGTGTGTATGGATTAGTCTTCTGACGTTCTATACCACACTTCTTACAAAAATCTCAGAATTCCTTCTTGCAGAACTCTCCACCATTATCTGTCCAGGCACTTTTATCTTCTTCTCTGTCTGGTTTTCCACCACAACCTTAAATTCTTTAAATCTGACAAAGACTTCATATTTCTTCCTCAATAAATATATCCATGTATTCCTTGAGAATTCATATATTAATGAAACTTAGTACACAAAATTACCCAGTGATGGGACCGACACGGGTCCAAAAACATAATTGTGCACAAACTCTAATATCTTGTTTTCCCTCTTAGAACTAGAAGGAAAACTCACCCGATTCTAATTCCTATATACACAATGTTCACATAAATCTAAATCAAGAGAGCCGTTAGACACACCTTCTACCATACCATTACCATGTAGTATCTGAAGGCCCTTTTCTCCAACATGTCCACGCCTTTGATGCCATAACATGGTATTTTCTCTAGAGACCGCTAGGCTTTTTGCTCCATTTTCAGGAACCACAAAAATGTTGCACCCATCAATAATAGTGCTACCTTGAATCTTGTACATAGTTCCAATCTGAACTCCCTGCATTAATACCAGTGCTTCCCAAACCATCTTGCAGATATATTTCTCGAACACTATTTTTACACCTGCATCATCCATATTGCTTACAAAAATCATATTTCTGGCCAATGCAGGAATATGAAGAACACCAAGAAGTGTTCTAATCCTTCCTCCTTGCATTTTCAGCTTGAATTTTCCACGTCCGATGATTTTTTCCTTCCTATCATCCCTTAACAAGACATCACCACCATAATACTTCTCATACTTGCAGAACCACTCCCTATGGGGAGTGAAGTGAAAGGATGCACCTGAGTCAATCAACCATGCCTCATGATCTACATGTGTATTTGAAGAAGAAGCCAAATACACATCCCCACCTTCATCTGAGGTGGTTTTTGTCTCTACAGAAGGAGCATCATCAGATCCCTTTCCTTTCTCAGGAGCTTTAGATCTGCAATCCTTTTTGAAGTGCCCTTCCTTTCCACATTTCCAGCACACCTTTATAGGATTTCTTGGAGATTTAAGATCTCCCACCCAATTTTTTTTTTTAATTTAATTATTATTATTATTTTGTTCTGGGACCTTCCTCATACCAATAAGGCATCTCCATTCCAACCCTCCATATTTCTTTGTATCATTTCCTTTGATAGCAAGGCTGAGGCAATTTCATCAAAATTCAAGGTAGTTGTATTGCTACCAATTGCAATAACTAGACTGTCCCACGAATCTGGTAGAGAACACAACAAATTGATGCACTTATCTTCATATGAGATTTTAATATCAAGATATGACAACTAAATTTCCACAGTATTGAAGGTGTTCAAATTCTTTGTCACCGAGTCTCCATCCTTCATCCTCAGGTTATACAATTTTTTCTACAGGAACAATTTATTCACCAGAGACTTAGATTGGTACAAAGTCCCTAACTTGACCCACAATTTCTTTACCTTAGCTTCCCCAAATAAATTCAATAATACTGAATCTGAGATATACAACCGTATTGTGCTCTTTTCCTTCTGATCCAACTTCACCTAGTCTTCATCTGACATTGCATCTGACATTGCCATTGGTTTAGTACTCAGATCTACCACGATCCACTGATATTTATCCACTAGCAGTTCCTCCATTTTGAGCTTCCACAACTCGAAATTATGACCATTAAATTTCTTGATATCTATATTTCAACTTCTCGCCATCTTTTTTCACTGCAAGAATCAATCCTGTAGATCTCCCACTGAATAGGGTCTACCATAGGCTTGAGAAAAAAACACCTCAACAGCAAAGGCTTCCCCTTGAAGCCGAAACAGCTATGATACCAAATGTAGGTTTTAACTCTATACATCGATTATCTACAAAAAAATTCTTAAAAATTAGAAAATAAACAATAGCGAGAGCATAAAACATAAAACAGATATACACAGATATTTTTCCCCTAGAGCCCAAATCAGGACTACCAACTTGATTTTTCATTATGTTCCTTTTAGTATTGCAACACACACACACCCATATATATATATATGTATATGTATATGTATATATATATATATATATATATATATATATATATATATATATGCCGAAGCATTCATAAACCCCAATCCATTAACCTTGGATTAGAACATAACCCTATTTCCCTTGATCGGATCTACAACATACCAGGGGCAGAAAACCATCATGCCCCAAAACCATGTGTGAACCCATGCAAAAAACCATAGGCATAAAAATATTCGTCGAAATAATATAACACACTCCCAATAATTTAGCCCTTGGATTCCTGGTAAAGGAAAATATAGAGGTATCCATTTTTAGTCTTCCACTATTATTTTATAATTTCCTTAGGAGTCCCATTTTATACCTCAAAATTCCCATAATGTTTGGAAGTTTTTCACTTCGAGCAGAGGCTAACCTGACATGATGTTGGGCCCGCCGATCACTATAGCTAATGGTAGACTGCCACATGGCAGCTTGCTGATGTGGCCAGGGGGAGAGGAGCCCACTTTAAAATTCTACTTCTTTTGATCCGTAGCTCGATTTGGGGTGAAGTTATATGTCACCAGATTCTTTTCAACGAGATGAATGCAATGGTGATGATAGTTTTGCATTTAGAGGAGTTCCACGAAAGTAAAAAATTGTATACCTCATCGTCATAACAATATTTTGAGGGTCGGGTATTGAGAGTGACCGCCTCTTGGTCACAGGTTTGAGTATGGGGTGTTGTTATACATGATATTAGAGCATGGTTCAACACTTGGACTGAATGGAATTGGTCATATGTGTATTTTCTTTTTAATTCTCTAATAAGTTGTTTAGGTGTTAAAAGTTAGATTAAAAATAATCGATTATAATTCTATGCATGTTTATGATTTATTATTTGATGATGTTATGAGCATAATAAAATGGATGTTATGAGGAATCCAAGATATCCATGGAAGCCCTATGATTTTTTTATTATTTAATTATTATAAAATTTCTAAGAGTGTGTGTGATTGACAACACATTGCATGTAGCCTAAAAGAGAGATAGTGCAGGAATGGTTACATGGATTGTGAAATATAGTATAGAACAATCACAACACAAAATTGAATGGTTCAGGGCTAATCAAGAAGAGATATTAGTCGAAAAAGAGGGAGGGAATCATTCTCCGGATTATTTGGACACCTTGAGAAGCCTAAGGAATAAATTTAGGAGCTTCCAGGAAGATATTGAGAATTTGGTGAGAGCTCAAGAAAGGCAGGGCCGAATAGATGTAGTCCTTCTACAAAGCCTTTCAGATTTGCAGAAGCAGAGACAATGTGATGAGAGATTCAAGAGTAGAGGTATGAGGAGCCCTCAAGAACCTAAAGGTAGAAGGCCAAGGAAGAGGCATAGGCCTGAAAGTGAAGAAAATTTGCCAATAGGTGCATCATTGAGCACACCTAGAGGTGGGGCCAACACTCATGTGAATGGGACTAGTAGGTCATATAGCTCTACTACTACAAGGCACTATCATTATTATCACCATCACCATCAACACAAGAGGAAGGATAAGGAAAATATGCAGAGGATTTTAGGAAGGCTAAGCCACCCAAAATTGATCGAGATATGAAGAAATCAAAAGAAGGAGAAGCTTGGTTGTTGGGCATGAAGAAGTTTTTCAAAATTCATGATTATCCTAAAAACGTGAAAGCAAGGATTGACACTTTCAGTTTAAAAAGGAAAGAATACATCTAGTGGGAGGACTTAAAGAATGTATAAGGCATTGCTGAGAAAGGGTTGAACTAGGAGTAGTTCGAGAAACTATTTTGAGAGATTTATCTATCTAAGTGTTACTATGATGACAGAAATAAGGAGTTTTATGAACTCAGGATGGGGAAGATAACATATGACGAGTATGTCACCAAGTTTTTGGATTTTTTGTGGTATGTACATGTTGAAGCCTTGAAATTCGCTGCAACAACATAGGGGATGACCACTCGGTCGGGACCTTAAAGCATCTCGTTTTCCTTTTGGAATGGTAGCTCTGACTGGTTTAACTTGGTCCAATTACCTTCTCTCAATCTCAAATGTCTTAAAATATAACTTTTTTCTACCAATGGGAAAGAGACATAAGATCATTTCTCTTGTTGATCAGACAAGAGAGTGACCCTTAATCTAATTTGGGGCTCATCCAAACCACAACTAAAGTCTTGCCTCTTTGGGAAGAGGACTTCTAGTAACGTAGAAAGAAATTCAATAATCCTAGATCTGAGTTTTCTCTCCTCTACCCTACGACTCCAAATCCTCTATACAATAGTGCCTTCAAGAATTCCTGAATTGTAGAGAAGATGATCCCCTATTACATTCTAAAATATCCTATTTATAATATTTATAAAAGAATTCTTCAATAGAAATTTGTTGAAGAGTGGTTCTGCTCAATCAATTTTTATTGACTCAAAATCATATTCTTCAATTCCTGGAGCATTTTCATTGATTGAGATCTTATTTTCCTCATCTCTTCAACTGTTTTCCTGCAAAAACAAATCAAAACAAAATTAAAATGTAAAAATAAATTCAAAATACCAAATCAGTAATTAAAATAAATCCAATCAAATTTTAATTAAATAAATAATTTAAAAGGAAATATAAGCTTTCAATTGATGCATGTGATGATCTAATTGGCCAAGGAGGACATAGAAGAATGGATCTGCACTTAGAAGAAATTACGGGCAAATGAAAATGCATAAAATTAAACTTAGAAATTAGTTTTGTTAGTAAAATTGAAGCTCGATCTTTAGCTGCATTTTAGACCCAATAAATGATCAAATATGGAAATGAAACTACTTCAGGAATAATCTCCATGATTTTATCTATTCAATGAGTCATCCCAAGCCTCATTTGGCTAAGTAGAATTCAATCTATGACCTTCCAAAGTTGGTATATAAAAATGGACAGAATTCTGGAATTTCTGTTGCCTAGGCTGAAAATTAGCTATTTTAAATTAAATTCTAATTCTAAATTAGATTATAATAATTAATTAATGCTAATATAATTATAATTATGTTATTAATCTAAATTTATTATACCCAAAATTAATAAAAATAAACGATTTAAAAGTTATTTAAAATATAAATATATTATATTAATATTATAATTTAATTATATTATAATTATAATAAAATATTATAATTATAATATAGTAATTATAAAAAAAATATAATATTTATTATATTTAAAAACCTTTAAATTATTAAACACAACCATATTCGTGAGGAGTTATGGAGGAGAGAGGAGAGTATGGAGTGGCGTGGAATGTATAGAGTGATAAGTAGTGGAGGGTGAGTGAGGTGGAGGTATGGGAGTTATAAGGTGAATCAAACTTTGCATAAAACTTAAAATCCTATCACACTTCCCAATTGCAATTTTTTGCGGGATCGTTTTTTTTGTTAATTTAAAACATTGCGATATGCGATATGCGATGTGCGATGCATTGTAAAAATTTTTATCGTAATTTTTATTATTTTTCATTATTAATTTATTATTATTATTATTATTTCAAAGACCCATAGAAATCTCTCATTCTCTCATTCTCGCAATTTTTTGGAAGGAGGAGAAGGGATGTGAAGTGGGATTAACCATTTTATAGGTCAATTTTGGCATCATTCCCAATGACCTGGTTAAACTGGACATCATCCACAGAACCATGGATAGGGTCTATCATCCCCTATCATTTCAGTTGCTACATTCCCTAAGACAAAGAACAAAAACAAATCATCCATGACTTCCATTGCAAGGTTTCCAAGATTTGAAGTACATGTTATATCACCTATGAGCTCACCAAAGAAGTCTCTCAAGGGGCTAAGTGCGTTGCATATGCAATTACCTCCATTCAAGGGTTCTCTGCAAAGCACTTCCCATCACTAAAGGGTGAATTGGTCAATTGGGAGCGAAATTATCATTGTTCTGGAATCTCCACTTGGCCAGTGCCTTTTAGAAGAGTGCATATGTGTCAAACTTCAAATCCATGTGTCCATTTGATACCTCTGAGCTTGGGAAAATGTCTTGCCTATTATTAGAAAGTCATTGATTTTAAAACTACCTTTAGCTCATTTATAAATTGAGTGCATATCCTAGTGCTTGAGAAGGAAGAATTTGAGTAGAGAAATGCTGGTGGAATTTCAATTGATGAATTTATTTGGGTGATATTCTACTGGAGAGATGTTCATTTTGATGAGGTTGGGATGATGCTAGAGATGGTGACATCAAATCAATCGCTGGTTTTAACCTCCCCTATCCATTAATAAAGATTGATGTTTACTTTCCCACATATATATCTGTAAAAACTTCTATATTTCATATTATGAATTCTTATCTGATGTATATGGTTCATGTTTCATTGATTTAACTAAATAAGTTGAATAGGCATCTGTATATTACAATTCCTTTGTTGTTTAGTGTTCATTCTTGCAAGAAATATTTTGGCCATCTAGCTTGGATTTGAAGTTATAACAAGAGTGATAGAAGGAGAATTGGAAGCGCTTAGACTCCAAGTAAGTTTATTGATATGTTCTGTGTGTCTATTTACTTTTAGGAAAAGTAAATTAGGGGAATTTTGAGGTCTAAAATGGGTCTCCTAAGGAAATAATAAAATAATATCTAAACCAATAAAATAATATTTATGAATTTGAAATTCACTTTTTGCACCACAATCCATGTAACCGAAGTTAAATTCAATTCAAAATTTGTACCAAAATAAAATTAATAAAAAAATTGTATTGATGTGACTATAAATAAGAATGAGCTTCCTAAGAAAAATTCATTATCATTGATCAACTACTGCATTTGTCCTTTGTACTTAAATAACTTAAAATAAAATATAAATATAAATTTATAAATTATTAATTATATTATATGTATTAATTAAAATTTATATTATTTAAATTGTATAATAACATGTAATTAATATACTATATAAAAATAATATAATAAATGTATAGGGATATGCATTGTTTCTTTCAAGAAATATGAAATGGCAATAATATATTTTTATTCAAAAAGTGTGAAATGACATTTATTATGAGTACTTTACTTTGACTTTAAAAGTACTTAGAACACTATCATGGTTAACCATGAGTTTTTATCCACCATTGAGAATATGACAAGTAAGTACCTTTAACTCAAGCAATGCCACCTCAACCATTAGGGATGATTTCATCCACTAAAATGTGATTGGTTCTCATAAAATGAATTTTGATTGTACAGTTTCTTGAGGAGGCCCATTTTAGACCTCAAAATTCCCCTAATGTCTGCAAAGTATTTAACCTGTTGTTCTAACTCCACAACACCACATTTAGGGAAGAATGTTTTATTTGTAATTCATAATTCCGCTTAAAAAATTGGCGACTCTGCTGGGGACTTTACCCTTCATCCTTGGTGTGTTTTCCTCTGTTTATCAACCCAGTAGAATTTACTCTAAAATATTAGGTTTTTTGAAATCAAATTTGCATTAGAAGTGTGTTAAACAACATAAGTTTTTGTTCTCTGCTGCGCCCAACGCACTGTTGAACATGACACAGTGCTTTGCAGAGCATTGTCTCCCACTCAGGGGTGCTTTACAATGCACTGTCTCTCCTTAGAGACTGCGTTGCCCCCTAGAGCCAACCAAATTCCTATTTAATTTGTCATTTCATTTGGTTTCAGTTTTTGTTTGTTGTGTTTTCAAAGTGCCTGATGCCTCATAGAGACCAGTAATCTTACCTCTTCCTCCTTTGAAAGAAAATTTTGTTCAATGTTTATTTAAAGTTTTTTTCTTTATCATTGACAAATTAATTTCAAAGTATTTTCATTACTGCATTAGATCCATTCGATTTTGAAAAGGAAAATGTTGTTATATTCTTCATTTCCTATAGGAGAAATTGTATTTAAAATCTTCATTTTTCCTAAAAAGAGAAATTATTGTTCCAATCCTCATTTCTCAATGTAAAAGGCATTTGTTTTTATTGATTTTATGCACTTAGTTTCCTTTTCTGCATTCACATTAAAGGGACTGAAAAGAAAAACTTGCATTTGGATGTAGTGGATTGTTTGTTTTGCATAGTAAAAATTACGAAAGCTGCATTTTAGTTTGTGCTCTTTGTGGTTTGCTCTCAAATTGATTTCTCTTCCCCTCTAGTAGCTAGGATTTTCATTGAAAAAACAAAAATTGAAAAGATTTCTTATCATTTTAGTTTTCATTTTAGGAATTTACATTACATCATCGCGATGAACCTAGAAAGGAAAATTGATAAACAAGATCAACTTAAAATTTACATCAATTTACCTAACAAAGCATTGGAACCATAACGATAACATTTAGAAGGTCTAGGCTAGAGATGTGTTCCGACATCGTAAAACATAGCAACTGTTGTTAATTGTCTGCGATACATTCTGAGTGTGATGCCTCTCTCCATGTGCATAAGTATATTGTAGCTCGTTCATGTACTTTCGGGTATATCGGGCGGTGTTACAGTACGAAAAGTATAAAAGGGTGCTCTCACTGTGCAGTTTCACATTAGACAGCGCTAATATGGACTTGGGACTCCACGTAACTTTGGGTATATTTTTGAGGACAACTTTAGGTTTCTATCCATCCATAGTGAACTGAGTCATCCACCTTGTAAATTGTGATACAACAAACACAACATTTGGGGATATTTCTTGCTCGTACTTCTTGGTTCGCCAGGAGGTATTCTGCAGTTCATAGTTTCTTGGTAAAACTTTTGCCTAACATTACCCTTTTATTTTCTTTTTTTCTTTTTTGGTTAAAATTAATCAGTCATCATGGAAGAACAAAATCCTTTTCCCCATATTTGACATAGATTAGCATTGAAACCACCTTTACCACCGATTGTTACTCTTGGTCGGTGAAGGTGACATCACTCTACCGAAACCAGTACTATCAGTACCTCTGGTGAATCATCATCTTCCCATATACCAGAGTCGACAAAATTTGTTTCTAAACATCTTGGTTTGTCTACCATTGTTGAGATGGAGTCATCATAGCTACCCATGGTCATGATCCATCCAATCAGTGAGACCATACCTCCTGAACCCGACGTTGTTAAATCGGAAGTTGATCCAGATGTCTCTTCTTTGCTAGAAAATATAAATCCCAAAGTCGAATGACTAGAAGTTGTTCCTCCATTGTTCACCCCACAATTTTCTGTAGCCATTGAGTCTCTCATATCACACATTCAACCTCCTGAAATATAATTTGGGCCTGACGGTGAAATAATTCCACCTGGTTTAATTTTGATTGAATAAATCCTGTTATAGGTCAATTTGGGCATCATTCCCAAGGACTTGGTTAACTAGGCATCATCTCCACGACCAATGTATAGGGTCTATCATCCCCTAACATTTCAGTTGCTACATTCCCTAAGACAAAGAACAAGACAAATCAATCAAAGACTTTCATCTGCAAAGGTTTCCAAAGTTTGAAGTTTATAATATATCATATGAGAGCTCACCAACGCTGCCTCTAAAGGGACTAAGTGTGTTGCATATGTAGGTAGCCCTATGCAAGGCTGCTCTGCAAAGCACTTCCCGACATCCATGGGTGTGTTGGTCACATTGGGAGCGAAATTCTCATTGTTCCAGAATCTCCACTTGGCCAGTGCCTTCTAGAAGCGTTCACATATGTCAAACTTCGAATCCATGTGTCCATTTGACATCTACAAGATTGGGAACATGTATTTCCTATTATTGGAAAGTAATTTATTGTAAAACTACCTCAGCTCCTCTACAATTTGAGCATAGATCTTAGTGTTTAAAAAGGAAGAATTTGGGTAGAGAAATGCTGGTGGATTTTTCATTGAGGAGATTGATTTGAGTGACAGATTAATGGAGATATCCGCATTATGATGAGGCTGGGATGCTGCTGGAGATGGTGACACTAAATCAGTCATTAGGTTGTAACCTCCCCTTCTATCATTAATAAAGAGTACAACTTACTTTTCCCTATATGCATCTGTATTGGCTTTGATTTTCCATATTGCAAGATCTTAGTTGATGTATATGGTTTATGCTTTAATTATTTAGAAAACTAACTTGAATAGACATCTGTATTATTGCTATCTTTTGTTGTTTAGTGTTCATTCTTGCAGGAAATATTTTGCACAGCAGGATGGAATTTAAAGCTACAACGGAAGCGACAGAAGGAATCATTTGGAAGCGCTTGGATTCCAAGTAAGCCTCTAATCCATTATGTGTGTATGTTCTTAGTTAGAAAGTAGTCGTATAGTATTTAGTATATTGTTCTAGATTAGCACTTCTCTAGAGAAGAATGATCTATCTGTAATTCATGATTCTGCACTAACAAATCCCACAAGATAAGACACCTTTAACTCCAACCCATTCTGGGGAGGATCTTTACTTGTACGAGTATTTTCCTCAATCACCACCCTCTGCTTTTGTTGATCTTGTTCCTATTCACATTCTCGTCAATTCAAAATGGTATACATTTGGTCAAGTAACCATGCCTGAACCAACATCGTCAGTTGGACCATCTATTCCAATTGCGTCAGCACTTGCTCTCACTACACCGTCTATGTTCACAACTTCACCATAATCATATTTTCATGGTGGCCCTTTGGTCCCATTAGGTTATAAATCTTTATATAGAATTTTTTCTAGTGCATCTTCAAGCCCATGGAATTCACCAATGTCATCGTCTCGTATTCTAACTGGTAAACCTATAGTGAGTACTGAACGACTTGATCCTTTATACACATCATCAGGGAAATATCAAGATGTTCCTTCTTGTTCTATTCCATCCAATACCATATCAAATGGACTCCTTGCATTCGAAGAGAAATATTTTTTGTCTTATTATCCTCCTCATGCTGGGGGGCAACCTTTGGTCACCCAATTTGATAATACTCCATCATTTTTTGGTCAACTTAATGTTGAAATGAATGTTTGTCAATGGCAGCCCACTTTGCCTATCCAAAAACAAAAAGTTGTACACTCGTATCAACCAGTTCAACCTGTTACACCCACATCACTCCCACTTGTTAATACATATTTACCCCTGTTACATAATCAAAATGTTGCACAACAACCGTTTCAGGCAGGTCCTTCAACTCAATACCATCAAGTATTGGGCCCACAAATTCCAAATCCTTCGGCCAATTTACAACAACAACCTGTACCCGGAATCATATATTCACAAGCTGGTTTACCATATTATGGGATGTCACAACCACAACTATGTTATAATTATCCTCAATCGAATCCAAGTTATCCTAATTTGGGTTATAACATTGGTGGACAGACCCCTTGGCATCCTCAGGCGCAAATGCCTCAACCTTCATTTCAACAAGTATTATATCCAGGTTTTGGTCAACAAAATCATCCAGTGTTTTCTTATCAAAACAACCCCTATCTGGGTTACCAGCAGCAAATTCCTTATGTTGGTGCTCAAAGTTTTGTTTCTCAAGAAATTGCATCATACCCTGGCTATGCTCAACCAAATTTAAATTGGCTAACTAATGATCTAATAAACTATGCTCCTTGGTGGTCGGTGATACCTCACAAATTACTTCGGATATTCATAAGTTCAATGGAGACCCTAGGGAAGACCTATCAACTCATGTTATGACTTATCATTTGTGGTGTTCATCAAACTCCCTTAATGATGACTCTATTCAACTACATCTTTTCTAACGTATGCTTATTGGTTCGGCTGCAAAATGGTACATTGAGTTACCTAGAGCTTCTTTTGATAATTCACTGCCCTAGCTACTATATTTTTGACTCACTTCCAGTTACCCATACGATATGAAACTATAATGGAACTCTTGACCAAGTTCAAACAAAATAATGCTACTCACATTTCTGATCATATTCATGAGTGGCGTCATCATTGTAGAATGGTTAAGACATTTGTTCCTGATCAGCTCCTTGCTGAGTGGTTCATTAAGTCCTTGTTACCATATATAACTGAGGATGTGGCTAAGGGTGGCATCGTCACTGAAGAGCAGATCATTGCACGTGCCCAATATTTAGACTTGATCTATACCCAATCTGGCACACTCTATGAAAAAAATCCTAATGCGCCACAATCTAATTTTACTGTTTCCCCACAATTAAAGGATTCTTATTCCAGAGAAGGTTTGATTGGTACTGAAAGCACACATCATACTACTACATCTAATCCTGCACCTTCTTCCGAAATCAATGTCGTGTTAGTTGACAAAGGAAAAAGTGACAAGCAACCTGGAAGTAAGAAAAAAGGGAAATCTAAGAAAAAAAAAACTTCTAACTCGCAGGAAATATCATTTGATCAATCATCTGGAGTTAGGAAACCTCATTATCCATGCATAATCTGTAATGAGGAAATATTTGTTCAGGATTTTCCTCACTGCGCTAAAGTCTCGAAAATAGTTAAGACTTCACATGCATCAGCTGTGTTGACAGATCCATTTCCGAATCCGGACACAAATTTGGTTGCTACGGATCCAACTTCTAGTTTCCAAGTGCTTATGTTATCTCTCACAAAAACTTCAATAGATATTTTGGTGTCAACTCGTAATAAAGATTATGGTAGTTAGGCAACTGTTCAACCTACTACCTCGACTTCGAATCCGTCTACGAAATCAGTACCGCCTACTGATATTGCTGAATTGATGATTAAGCCACTTAAGGGAGTCGTTCATAATTCAACATATAATCCTCAAGCAAGAGCTACTCAAAAATATAATATAGTTGAAGATTTGGCTCAATCCCCTTTAGCTATGTCTTCTCTTGAGGTATTGAAAAATTGTCCCTCCCAAAAATAGGATTTATTGACATTTATTTGTGGAATTGATTCGACTGATTCAAATCTCATCGTCTTTAATCATATGGGCTATGTGCCACAATTATCAACACAATTGTCATTCTCCATACAAGTAAATTTTCTCAATCACCTTGTTCATCATACTATTATTGATGAGGGAGAATCTACATGCAATATGTCTCTAAATTGTTGGAAGTCACTTGGCTCACCGCACTTATCTCAATCATCAACGACGTTGAAGGCTTTCGATGGACGCACATATAAGCCTTGTGGTATTACCAGTAACCTGCATGTTGAACTAGGGGGGAAAACAATGAATGTTGATGTCGAGGTTGTTGACGGACCTCTTGACTATAATATTCTACTTGGAAGGCCATGGGTATATGCTATGACTGCAATTGTTTCTACATATCTTATAATGATTGATTTTCCATATAAAGGTACCATCACAGTCATCAATCAACTATCCTTCTTTGCCTCTGCTTCGCAGGTAACTGGAAGTGTTCCATTTGTTCACGCACCCCAACTAGCACTTCAGAACATTGGTGTAGGACTCTTAAAGGGTTCCACTCTCATGGGAACCTTTGCATTACCGCCACCTGCGACGTCAACAGAAATTGAAAGTATAGAGAA
The DNA here is from genome assembly GCA_034641835.2 of Pinus albicaulis. Taxonomy (NCBI): domain Eukaryota; kingdom Viridiplantae; phylum Streptophyta; class Pinopsida; order Pinales; family Pinaceae; genus Pinus; species Pinus albicaulis. Next base: position 586,923,449 of record CM076573.1, on the reverse strand, counting down.
CTGCTACATGATCTCTTCCACTCCATCTGGCTTAAGGAAGAGTACGGGTGATTCTGAATTTGGTATTTTGGATGATTTTTTCCACCCATCCCTATTGATTTGGCATAGAAATCAATCTATCTAGCTTGGGTGGCGAATCTGAAAACAACGTCGCCAATTGTTTGGGTTGATCATTCCTTAGATTTTGGTACTCCCTCTGATATTTTTTCTCCAACTTTTTTGATAGATGAGAATATTTTGGAATCCATGATGTCAGAAGGAGAACCATGGGAAGAGTATCATCATCGTTCCCATATTCCTTATTATGAAGAAAATTATCTTAGTGAACTATATCACCCATCAATCAAAAATATCTTTTCGAATTTTTTACCTATTAATGCAATCGATTCCGAGCGAAATTTCTCAAATATTGAAGAAACCATTTCTATTGATATTTTGACCAAACCGGTCGTTGTAGAAAATATTCATGTCGACATATCTTGTTCTTCATCATAAATCGAAACAGATCGCTCTCTCTTTCATGAATTTCGTGATGTATTTTCTTGGTATTACGAGGAAATGGCAGGCATAAGTACTAGTATTGTTGAACACAATATTAATATGTATCCTAATGTCAAACCGGTGCATCAATGCCTTCGTCTTTTTCATCCAAAGAAGGCCGCTGCCATTAAAGCAGAATTTGAGAAAAATTTTCATGCTGGTTTCATTTACCTTGTTCCACTAACTGATTTGGTTTCCAACATTGTTCTTGTCCTAAAAAAACAAGCAACCATCACAGTTTGCGTTGATTATCGGGATGTCAATATGGCTTGTCCGAAAGATAACTATCCTACTCGCTTTATCGACCAGATCATTGATGATTGTGCTTGAAGTGAAATATTTTCATTCATGGATGGATTTTCCGGCTACAATCAAATCAATATCCATCGAGAAGATCAACATAAGAAAAAATTCATCTATCCCTAGGGCACATTCGATTATAGGAAACTACCGTTTGGTTTAAAGAATTTTGGGGAAACATTTGAGAGTGAAATGGATTATGCTTTCAATGACATCAAGCACATTGTTCAACCCTATCTAGATGATTTACTCACGCATTTAAAAAATTAGACTAATCACCTGATGCATCTAGGAGCCATCTTCTTACGTTGCTGACACTACAAAATATGCCTCAATCCACATAAATGTGTGTTTTCTGTTGGTTCTTTTTTCTTGGATTCGTAGTCTCAAAAGAAGGAATTTGAATTGACCCATTGAAGGTTCAGGCCATTCTTGATTTGCATGTGCCATCAAATTTAATTCACATACAAAAACTTCAAGGAAAGGCTAACTTCCTAAGGAGGTTCATACCCAACTACGCCAAAATGGCTAAAGTATTTACTCGGCTCTTGAAAAAAGGGGTTCCCTTCCATTGGGACAAATTTGCACAAGCTTCTTTTGATGCTGTCAAGGATACTCTTTTTCGGTCGTCATTAATTTATCCCCCCCAATTACCAGAGTGATTATTTCCTATATATCACCACGGCTGATACGACCATTGCTATGGCATTGGTCCAAGTAGAAAATGGGATAGAACATTTGCTCTATTATTTGAGTCATAATCTCAATGATACTGAAGTTAAATATTCATACGTAGAAAATATTTCCTTGGCAGCCGTTCAAACTGTCCAAAGATTTCGCCACTATATCCTGTTCTGAAAGACCATTGTCATTTCAGATTGCAAACCCATGACTTATATCTTATCACATCAATTGCTGGGGGTAAATATTCAAAATGGATTTTCATTTTGTAGGAATTTGATCTGGAATTCATCAAATCCAAGTCAAATAAGTCTTCAGTTTTAGCTGAGCTTCTCTATGACCTTCCCTTTGATAGTACTGCTACTACGTTGGAACCATCAATTCCTGACAAGTCTCTGTTTTTGATCGAATCATCTGATCCTTGGTATGGAGATTTCATCATTTATATCCAAACTCAAACTTTTCGGCCTGATACCTCTCACTCTGAATAGTGACATATTCGATACCAAGCCAAAGATTATCTAATCATCAGCGATACACTTTATATTCGTGGTATCAATAAAATTTTAATAAGGTACCTCACTCATGAGGAGGCCGAAAAGGTTTTAAATGATTGTCATGCTAGGGCTTGTGATCTGAAAATTAAAGTATTTGTAATGTTGTGAAAAGTATCCATTTCCATTTAATTTAAGTGTGAAAAGTGTTTATCATGTCTTGCAAATTAAACTAAGTGTTTTTGGTAACTCTTTATGAGTTTATGTGTGAGGGAATGTTAATTAAAATTATTGTTTAACATCTTAAATCAGAAATACACAACAACATAACTTCACGATAACAACACAGCAACATGATGGGGCAGTTTACCCCTCTTGGGCTACGTCTGTTGGGTCCAAGGCTCCAAATGGGCATGTATTTGCTCTATTAAGTTGCTCAAATTGGTTTTACAGTGATAAATATGCCTAAACAGTCAGAAAAACTGTGAAATTGAATTCAAAAGATAGAAATAAGCTAAGAATGGCTTTTATTTCACCTCAAACAGTGAAGTATAGCCCAATGCAGCTCCATTTCTCTCATGGCCCTGATGTCTCTCCAAGATTCCCTGAAGCAAAAATGGTTGAATAACACCTTTGTGGGCTCTAAAAACTATCCCAAACTCTCCAGAATTCTCAGAATATCCAAAATTGACCAAAATGTTGTCCAAATTGGTACAATATTGAAGAATATATGATCAGAACAAATTTTTGCCTAATTATCCCCAAAAAACCTCCTCCAAAACTGGAAGAACTCCAGTTAGAACTCCAGATTCAGCGGACAGGTTGGACTTGGTGGAAATTGTGCTAAAACATCGGAACCATTTGGGGTTACAATAAATTTCAGGTGGGGGCATGTGACCTCCCCACATAAACTCCCGTATAAGATACTAACCGAACCTGCCACGTTTAAACGCTGGAGTGGTCACATTTAAGTTTTACGGTTTTATAAACTGTTTGCTTCGTAGGTTTTGGGCCTAAAGGCTAAGGTTCCAAGCACTGGTCACAGAAGCGTCTGTTGAAGTGGGGGCTAGCCCACTTTGCCTCCAATGAAAACTGCGTGAAAGTTTAAATAGAAACCGCCACCTAGCAATGTTAAGAACCACCACCAGCCTGAGCGGTCGAGTGCTCTGCTTGCGGGCGAAATGTCACATGTTCAAGTCCCAGTAGCTCCCAAATTTTTACAATTCCATCTTCCCTTTGGCCTGGGGCCACGTGGTGGCCTCCGGGCCTGCCACGTGGCAGCTCTTAATTGGTCTTCCTAATCTAAAGTCAACCCACTGTCAAATACAAAGATGCCACTTGTCCGCTTCTGATCCATTTGAATGGAATATTCTAGGGAATATTTTGGGTAATATTGCAAGGAATATTCCTAGAATATTCCAAGGAATATTATTTTTTTAATAATTCCAAAGTCAAAAGTCAACTTTGGTTAACTGGATTTTTGAAGGATATTGAAGACTTCAAACCTGTATAACTTTCACATACGACGTTGGATTTAAGTGTCGTTGGTGGCACCAGAATCACAGCGATGAGGCCTATCCGATCGTTCAGGTTTCAACCAATTTTGAGAAATTCCATTTTGAGCATTTTTTCAACTTAGGATGTGATCACCTGATCACACCTCCCAAATGGGAAGCTTTTGGACCCCAAAAGCTCTTTGATTTACATAAATCGAAGATGAGGAGACGGATTCTCCACTCTTCCAACCTTGAACCACTGAAATCTTCCTGACTTCATCAAATTGAGCTTCTCATAAAAAGATAAATTATGCCTTGAATCCACTGACCGACTGTTGCTAACATTGACTGAGTCATGATGCAAATTTTTGAAATTTTTAGAACAAAAACTGAAATTTGTAGAATACATATTGTTTATAAAATGGTCTACCTTCAAAGAAAACTAAAATTGAGATTCACCTTGCCAACTATCCTTATGGAGAATTTAGTCGAATGAGCCATGTACTTGTGTCGATTCCCGATCAATTTTTCTGCCATACCAATCTGCCATTCTGAAACCAACAATGACCCATGCTGAAATTTGTGCCCTCTTTGCTTTCATGCTTTACCCTCTCTTGGATTCTTATACCACTTTGCACCGACACTTTGTTCTCTGCACCAATCAATACCAAAGGCACTTTCTGCAACATCTTTTCATCTTGTTTCAAAGACGACCTGCTTTCAGACTGAAACATATCATCATTTATGATCCGAATGGAAAATGGCATCCACCCATGGTATTCATCCACCCATGTTATCCATCCACCCATGGAATTTACCCATGGTATTGTAAATGGAACCGACCCACGGTATTCATCCACACATGGAATTTACCCATGGTTTTGTAAGTGGTATCCAACCATGGTATTGAACCATGGTATCGACCCATGGTATCTAATCATGGTATTGTAACTCAAAAAAAGGCTATAAATAACAAGACTCACTTTGTAAACGGACAGATTTTCCACCACAATGTAGCTTCTACAATTATTCTCTCTTTTAATAAAACAGAGAATAATTGTAGAAGCTACATCGTGGTGGACAATCTGTCCTTTTACAAAGTGAGGCTTGTTATTTATAGCCTTTTTTGAGTTACAATACCATGAGTAGATACCATGGGTCGATACCATGGGTCAATAACATGGTTGAATACCACTTACAAAACCATGGGTAAATTCCATGTGTGGATGAATACCATGGGTTGGTTCCATTTACAATACCATGGGTAAATTCCATGGGTGGATGGATAACATGGGTGGATGAATACCATGGGTGGATTCCATTTTCCATTCGGATCAATTTACATCAGCAATAACATGAAAAGGATTATGTACAAAATATTTTTTCTTAACCATAAATAAAGTCATATTTTGACTTGCATTGACAAGCCTTTTCAATTGCCTTGCATTCACCAAAGAATATTCTAGCTTCTTCTGATGTGCTCTCACAATAAACTCTTTACCATCCTTGATCAAATGGTACTTGTTCTCATGGAAATGGAAGATCTATTTTCTGTCCACTAGAAAATTTGGCCCAATTTCCGACGGCCAATTCGTCGCTATTCCGACACATAGTCGTTGCAAGAGCGACAGTTTGAGGATGGGAAAAACATGTTTTTCCATCCTGTCGCAATTCCGATGCACTTACAAAGTGTCACACTACTGACACTTTTTCCGTCGCTTCCAAAAAAGCGTTGCTCTTCCGACATTTCCCAAACCGTCGCGCTTCCGATGTTTGTAAACTATCGCACTTCCGACGAAATGTGGTTCGACGTTTTGAATGTCGCTCTTCCGACGTTTTTAAACTATCCCAATTCCGACGAAATTTGGTCCAACATTTTGAACGTCGCTTTTTCGACGTTTGTAAACTGTCGCAATTCCGATGCAATGTGGTCCGACGTTTTGGACGTCGCTCTTCCGACGTTTGTAAACTGTCGTAATTTCGACGAAATGTGGTCCGACGTTTTGAATGTCGCTCTTTCAACGTTTGTAAACTGTCGCAATTCCGACGAAATGTGGTCCGATGTTTTGAACGTCGCTCGTCCGACGCTTTTATACTATCGCTCTTCCGACGTTTTTAAGCTGTCGCAATTCTGACGCTTACAAGGTGTTGGTATCCCGACGGCGGGTTCAATTTAAAAATAAATAAATGAAATTTTAAAACAAGATAGAAAATCTCCAATATTTGTTATGAATTGTGGGCATTCCAATGACCGTGAAATATTAATATAATAAACCACCCGCATCGCTTCGATTCTAAACAATCATATAAACATGGCTCTGTATTTCAAAAAACAGGTTTAAAATAGAAACATGGCAACATTTTTTTTTCCAATTGTTATGAACATAATTTGACCGTGAAATATTAATATAGTAAACCACCCCGCAGTGCTTCGACTATAAACAATTATTTTTTTTTCACAAGAGAAAAAATGTTTTTTTGAATATATTATATGAAGTAAAACAGTCCATGAAGTCATTACATTTTCACATTTGAAGATTGGAACCCAAATATCCATCCATAAAAGTGGAAGTCCCACCCCAGAAAATGATAGAAAAATACCCCATGTCACATACAGGGACATGATATAAAACCCAGTAACGGTCCACATGGAGATTATCGACAATCTGAGAAAGCATCCAAATATTCCCGAGGCATCTATAAGAAAGTGAAATAGCAGTATGTAGAATAGTAAAGCAACATATAGAGTACCGACGTCCATTGTTCCAAATACAAATTAAAGTACCCAAAATCCTTGAACAGAGAAAAACGCTAATCATGTGAGGAGTGTGATATGTCAAAAATATAAAAATACCATCAGACCATATCAATAAACCAGCATCGCTAGTTTTGAAGGCAGAGTGATAAACATTAATCATTTTTTTTTCACAAGAGAAAAAACGTTGTTTTGAATATATTATATGAAGTAAAACAGTCCATGAAGTCATTACATTTTCACATCTGAAGATTGGAACCCAAATATCCATCCAGAAAAGTGGAAGTCCCACCCAAGACAGTGATAGAAAAATACCCCATGTCACATACAGGGACTTGATATAAAACCCAGTAACGGTCCACATGGAGATTATCGACAACCTGAGAAAGCATCCAAATATGCCCGAGGCATCTATAAGAAAGTGAAATAGCAGTATGTAGAATAGTAAAGCAACAGATAGAGTACCGACGTCCATTGTTCCAAATACAAATTAAAGTACCCAAAATCCTTGAACAGAGAAAAACGCTAATCATGTGAGGAGTGTGATATGTCCAAAATATAAAAAAACCATCAGACCATATCAATAAACCAACATCGCTAGTTTTGAAGGCAGAGTGATAACCTGTCAACACATAAAATAGTATCATAAAGCAGATATAGGAAATGTGCAGAGACATGTACTGTTGATATACACCTCACACAAAAAGCATCCATGATAGAGCAAAAATATGTATAAACCCAGGGTCGATTGTATGTTCTGGCTCGCTTGTTCCCGGAAATAAAAACCATCTGCAGAAACCTAGGCTCGCTTGATTCCAAAATTGGTAACCATATGTTGCATCCGAGATGTAAGGTTCAGGCTCGCTTGTTTCCATTAGTAGCCCGCTACAAAATCCACCCTGTTCATAGCAAAAAGGTTCCTGTATATATACAGAGAAAGAGTATAATACGTAGACCATATAAACATGGCTCTGTATTTCAAAAAACAGGTTTAAAATAGAAACATGGCAACATTTTTTTTTTCCAATTGTTATGAACATAATTCGACCGTGAAATATTAATATAATAAACCACCCCGTAGTGCTTCGACTATAAACAATCATATAAACATGGCTCTGTATTTCAAAAAATAGGTTTAAAATAGAAACAGGGGAACATTTCTTTTCTAAGTAAAGTTAATCTATTAACAGTGGGAATAAAATTACACCGAAGTCAAAAAAATTGCCCAGACTCATGGTAAATTTTTCATCAAAAAATCAAAAAAGAAGACTGCCCTCATACGGGGAAACCAGTCTTGAACGTTTACAGAATTCAAAAATATTACAGAGGTCCAGCACAGTAATATAATCTTAAAGTAGCCCAATTAAGTGGGCCGCGAAGCAAAAAAAACAAATTAACCAAACTACTCCTCCAGTGTTTCCTCGACGATTCAGCACCATCCTTCGGAAGGTCCAGGATCGCCAGTTTCTATATCCACATTCATGCCACCACTCCCCTCCTGAAGGCCCGAATGCTGGTTGGATTTTTTTGAGCTCAGACCCACCGGACGGGTGCATTGTTCTTCCATTTGGGCCTCCTCATGGAAAACCACAGTAATTGAAGCTATGATTCATGGGCGGTTCAGAGAGAAATTAAACGAAAAAAGCGTAGTTCGTGTCGTAGGAGAAGGTGAAGCGGTGGGGAAATGAGGAGCAGGGGAGCCCATACGATGGCCAGATCCTAGAACCCGACCCCGCCCACTTCTAGTATCTGGATAGCGACCTGCGTGATAATCACTGGATTGGGAAGACAACTCGGTTGAGGGGCTGGAGGGAGCGCGCAGGGGTTGAACTCTAGTGCTCCCCCTGTGGCAACACATCCTTTGACGCAGGCGAGGCATGGATGTAGTCTCAGCAGTGGGCACAAGATGAGATGGAGAAGTAGAATTCCAAGAAACAGAGGAAGGCAGACACAAACCAGACCGAGAGAAATGCAGATATGCACCAAGGTCTAAGCAGCAGTTCAGCTGGCCACTTCTCCTTCTCGTCACAGTGAGCAGGCAGTGTAACCCAGCAACCGGCTCGTCTGAAAAACCATAGCGAAATGCCATTTTATCGACCCGAATGCAATGTAATCGAAGAACGCCCATCATAATTAATCTCTGATCATTAATGAGAGCCGAAGGCCGAATCATATTGGAGCATGCATAATTGCTAATAGGAGTGGAGGTCCAATCTTGAACAGTGTTAAAACTTAATGCGATTTAATGTGAAAACCTTGGAACTTAATTGAACAACGTTAAAACTTAATGTGATTGATATGAAATCACCACATCCATGTCCCATCGCCTTAAACGCCATCGAATGCACCCGCATTCGGGAACAGGGCAACATTTGATTGAGGACACATGGCAAAAATTGATTGGAGCGGATCTTTGTTTGGGCCGCTCGCGCAGTGGAAATCTGAACCCGAAAAATATTAGGGCGAATTTGATAATAAATTCGCGTCACAACTCTCCCTTCATATGCCAGCCCAAATTTGGACCTGAAAAATATTAGGGCGGAATTCAATTGGTTTTCACGTTACAAAATTGGCTGACGTCAGTAGGCTATTTTGGAACGCGAATTTGGTTTGAATTATGGTTTATCGCTGTTTGAAGTCCGGCGGGCTCGACTTAAGAACAATTTTGTTTGATCCCATCTTATAAATTTTGTGTTGGTTTTCTTTGATAATACACATATTTATAATAAATCATGGGAATACCACACTAAACATGTGGAAAAGTTATATAAATTATCGAGAACAATCATTTTTATGTACAAATATCCAAATGTGCTTTTGGGAAATAAGAATTCGAGTATTTGGTTCATATTGTTTTAAAGGAAGGAGTGAAGTTGGAGCCTCAAAAGATGCAAGCTATTATAAAATGACCTATTCCTAAGAAAATCAAGGTTCTTAGAAGATTTTTTAGACTTACATGATATTATTGATGATTTGTTAAGAATTATGCATGCATTTCAAGTCCACTAACATATCTCTTGAAGAAAATATCATTTATATGGAATGATGAGGCTACTTTGGCATTCTCTCTTTTAATGGATGCCATGTCTTCTACACCAACATCGGTTGCACCTACTTTTGGTAAAACATTCTAACGCAGGTTCACCCTCCAAACCCAGAATCTCCCATTTCAGCATGCATATAAAATGCATCTCCAAAAACTAAGCTCCAAAACTTCCCATTCTGGCAATCTCACACAAACTTTTATATGCGGAAGCATTTAAAACATATGATTCAAAACCAGAATCCAACAATCTTCACACAAACCTTCTTTCATGAATGAAAGAACTCTTCAAACAATGGTATGAAATAATACACTCCACAATCAACTTTCCATGGGATTAAAACCAAACTTCCTTACAATCCCATCATTCACATATGGGTTTTTTTTCTATACCATATTTTCTACAATCAAAAGTTAATCAAACAAATGCGCCCATGCTTTAAACTCAACTTGACATTGTTTTAATCAATCAACTCTTCACTGCAAACATCACCAATCACAAGTAACATTTGGCCCATACCAAATTTCTAATCTTTTGATTCTTCAACGTAACCATTCCATTCAACACCATACTAAATATGCTACAGGTTTTAATGAAATTGTACTTACCTCATAAACACCACGCAAATTCAATTGCACCCTCACCTTAAAATGCAGGTTTATAATTCAGCTCCTCACAATAAATGTATGAATCAAATTCAATGCCAATTCTACTCTTGCGTGTCCTCCAAACTCAGCACAATGTTCGATTTTTCGTCTTGATACTTTGGATGACTCGACCGATACCAATTTTAAGCAGCGAGATGTTCTGTTTTAACGCTGGTTTTTATCCTTGCAGAACGCCCTTCAATGCAGAGTACAACTGCAGACTCAATCTTAAAACGCAGTTCTGCACATCATCCATATAAATCGAATTCAACACTGACTTCTGATATTAACTACACAGGCTTTCACACGATTCCAGTCAGGCTGATCTAATAATGCTCCCACGCGTAGTTGTGAATGCCCAGTTCCATTTTTAATTTACTCAACACAAATTTTCCAGCGCTAAGAAAATAAGGATCGACCTTCTTCAACACTGCAAATCAATTATCCTCCGGTCCATTACCCAGTCTCTGAAATGCTCTCCACGCACCCCAACTACTCATATTCGAATCGCCTGCATTTACTCCTTTGCCATTCCAACGCATTATAGTTCCTCTACGCTCTTCTAATTCAGTTCTTTCACTGAAAACTTTGGTCTCTGCAATTTCAATTGAAACTGCGCATTAAATCGATTTGATGTTATGACTTTCCTACGTGCAAAATAGCATTATTATTCAACAAATCAATTTCAGAATAAACAGAGTCTTAAACAAAAGTCTGCACCTTCTTTAAACTTCTGCACTTCCAAATTTTACTGCCACCTCTACGCTCCACATGCCTTCAGTTCATCACCACGGCATATAAAACATGAATTCAACAATTCACTCACAAGTCGACATTAAAATCAATTCTTCTTTTGAATGCAGAATACCATTACAATTCATGCACTCCACACAACGATTCATTCATATCTCTACTTAAAGTAATTGCGCCAGGCAGATTTAATTTAAATGTGCGCTATTTGTATATCTTCACAACAACAAGTCGACATTACATCTTCACAACAACAAGTCGACATTACTCTAAACAATATCTATTTTTCCTTTTATATACAAAGCTTAAACTATCACAGAGTTTTTCATATGAATGAATTAAGAAATCAAATATATTTCTGCCAAATTCGACCAAGAATATATATTTCACACAGAATTTTCAAACTAAATTTTTCATCAATAAAACCAAATGTAAACAATTACAAAACCCTCTTAATTCATGGCCAGATTTTCAAATCGATGGCCCTTTTACAAAAGCTGGAAGCTTGCAACCTTTTCCTCTATTATACACTCTAATCTCACCTGATCTCTTTTGCCTTTGAGCTCATATCAATTTATAAAAATTTTAATTGAACCAATTTTGGTTCTCATCCCTTTAATCACTCAACAAACCCCTAAATATCTCAACAAATCCTAAAATCACTCTTGAATCCCTAAGGATCCTCTCTCACCCAAAATTAATGAAACTAATTTCTAAATTAAAATCTCTCATCCCTTTACATCCTCAACTGACCAAATTCTCTCATATTTGAGAATTATTTACAATATTTAATTAAAAATACATAAAACCCACTCAAATTATTTATGAAAATCTAGCTCTTTTAAAAACTTAAACACCCCTAAGTTTTAATAAATACAAGGTATTTTCGAATCTGATGCTCCTGCATCACATTCATAGTAGAGTGTGAGGCACTAGGATAAGGAATTTACGTAACATTAACACAATAGGGATATCATTGGCTTTTAAAAGCAAGGAATTCAAAGAAAATATTTGGTGAAATCTACGTATGAAAAATAAATGGAAGCAATATTACATGCAATAAAAAATGGGGATAGTATATCATTGGGAGGTAATTTAAAGTCAAGATATACCATGATAGCATAAATTATTTTTTGAAGCTATGGATTTCATTGGAAGATTAACAAAAATGAGGAGAAAAAATGAAAAGTTTTAATTTTGAGATAATCTACAAAAAGGGTAAGGAAAATTTAGTACATGATGCTCTTTCTAAAATAGAAGAGGCCTCAAATTTATATCCAATTACATTTTCTATTCCTAGGTGGCTAGAAGAAGCTTGCCATAATGGAAAAATGACAATAGTACTAAACAAAAACTAAAAATTTATAAAGGATGGGATGAACTCTATGGAGCATTGGGAGTGAAAGAGAGATATACTTTGGTGCAAATGTAGAATATTTTTATGCACACAAGCATATTTGAATAAACAAATATTAAGGGAGTCCCATGTCTCTCTGATGGTAGGACACAGGGTTCCTTAAAACATCTCAAAGGATCAAAAAATATATTTTTGGAAGGAATGAAGAAAGATATTCAAATTTTTGTAAGAGAAGGTCAAGTTTGCATAATAAATAAAAGAGAGATAGTAAAATCTCTAGGGTTACTTCAACCATTCCACATACATATTCAAAGACTAGAATATATATCAATAGACTTTATTATAGGGTTACTGAAATATAAAGGTAAGTATTACATTTTTGTGGTCATTTATATAGAAAAATTTTGTAGATTTTTTTTGTAGAGCTCAAAGTACATAAACAACAAGCCAAGTGTCAGAAGTGTCCGTGAAAGAAATTCATAGTCTTCATGGTTTTCCTAAAGTAATAGTAACAAGAAACTTTTGGAAATAATAATTTAATATGAGTGGAGAAACACTAGCTGCCATGAGTTCTACATATCAAACACAATCAAATGGTCAAACAAAAATAGTTAACAAATGTTTTTAAGGTTATCTACAATGTTACTCTTTAGAAAATCAATCTTAATGGATGAAGTGGGTTCGTCAAGGAAGAATGGTAATATGATACTACCTATCACACATCTACTAAAATTTCCCCATTTAAGGCCCTTTATGGATATCCAACTCCTAGTATCTCATACTTTTTGCAAGATAGGTCCAAAGTATAGGAAACAAAATCACATATGGAAAATACTAAATAAACTTTGAAAATTATTATGGAAAACCTTAAAATGACATGAAACATGATAAAAAAACAAGGGGAACAACATTGAAGTGAAAGATAATTTGAGGAGGGTAATTGGGTATTTTTTAGATTATAGCATTATAAGCAATCTTCATTCAAGAAAAAGAAGAATAAAGAATTAGCTCAAAAATGTTATGGTCCTAAATAATTATTCATAGGATTTCACAAGTGGTATAGAAGTTATATTTTCCTTCTTCTTGCATTCATAAGGTTTTTCATGTATCTTGCCTAAAAAAGGTTTTGGGAAAAAATATGCCAATGTAAATAAAACTTCCAAAATTAGATGAAGAATGAGAGTTGATTCTTGAACCACAAAAAGTTATAGATAAACATTCTGTATCTCTTTGACATATAACCATTATGAAGTACCTAATCAAGTGGAAGAATATTCCTCTAGAAGAAGGTACATGGTAAAATGATCAATTCGTGATGAAATACCCATGGCTAAAGGGTTCGTTTGAAGTTTTGACAAAGGTTTTGTTATATGTTTTATATAACGCACGGCAGAATAGTTTTATTGTTTGTTAAGGTCCCACACAGTGATCAAATTTGAAGGGCAGGTCCGAATTTCAATTAGAAGGGCATATATCTATATCGCCCTTCCATAATGAAAAGCTTTAAAAAAAAAACTTTTCAATTGACCACAATAAATTATTTTTACATTTCATTTTCAGAAAGACAAAACCATCAATCTTTATATTAATAAAATACTGTTACATATACAAAAATGAAGAAGGCTCCATCCTTCATTGCTTAAATATCTCATTGGCAATGTCAACATAAGTCTTGAAGACACTATTATAAGAATTTGGATACATACCACCAGGATATAGGAGATTCTTATGTGTCAGATTGTGTAATGCAATTTTGACTTTGTCTCACAAGGAGCAGCAGCATGGAGGTTTGGATTTTTCTTATAGAACTTTATTATTATTATTTGAAACGTTGTTTATAGATATGAATACAACAATGAAATTATGAGCATGGTGGATAATTAGTCAAGCTCATGATGCCAAACCATGATGATGTAAGTTTGGAATTTAACATTTTTACATGTTAAAGACAAATAGTCAAAATCACCGACAACTTAGTATGCCATAATTAATAATCATTCCCTGTTCACTTTTGTTAATAGGTTTATGTCACACGATGATCTCTCTTCTCCGGCATTTACTTGTATTGAAGATCACTATTCTAGGAATAAGGAGTTATTTTCTCCAAAAATAACCCTAGCCAAACATTGACAATGCATCAAGGATATCTTTCTATGCTTCATAAGTACATATGTTCTACTTCTAAATCATGTCTTGTAAGTGGTTGTTTTGCTGGAAATTATTCACCAGTTGGTTTCATACCAAAGTCTTTTTCTCATTTTCAGCATCCAATACATGAAAAAGATAATGGTTTAAAACAATATAAATATTTGAAATTTTGCAAGAATTGTCTGGCACACTTTGAATATGAATTTTGAAGTCAAGTGCATCATTCTGTATAGGATCAAGTGTCATTTTGAATACCAAATGTTTCACAAGAAACTTCTCAACATGCTACCCTGCAGTAAGGATTAAATGACAATATTGCATCAACTATTTCCATAATAAAAGTGCACCTCGGCCATAAGACTAAACAACTACAAATGTTGTAGATCTAACAAGACCACACAATCAAATGTATTCCACAAGGCCAATACCGTATGAAAAATGAAAAGGAGTTTGCAACCAAAAATACCTTAGGCAACTAATTCAATTAGATACACCAAACCATCAGCAAAAAGGAAAACCAGCCTACTCAAAAGGCAAGCATTTACCTCCTTTGACAAAATTTTGAGTTTCGAAACAAGGGCCTTTATTGTCTTGTCAATGCCCCTAGTAATTTGAATGGGGTTTGCACCTGCTGCAACAACCTAAACAAAAAGGTTTTATTTCAAATTATTTTCCACAAATTTAAGATACAACCATTGTCAGTTTTGTATTTCCTAACAAGCTCATAAATTTTGACAAAAGAACCAAAATTTTTTAATACCTGATAGCAATTTTTTCACTCAAAAAATATCTTAGACTTAATAAGCCCAACCCAAAACTAAAAACCAAACACCATAAGACCCTACAAAAATGAATAGATGATCTTAATCCAGTACTATCGACAAAAAGTTACCTTTACACCCTCACTTATTAAACCCCGTGCTGTTGAATTTTAACTTCAACTGCTGCAGCAGAAGGACGGATGCAGCAGCAACATTTTTTTTTGGAGGTTGCTTGCATGCCATCCAGAAATTTAATTCAGCATTTAAAATTCCTGCAAGTTTTTTTTGTAGACGGCCACAGCCATATTTCTGTACATGATTGTATTTAAACACAACAGCCAGCATTAACGCAATTCACCAACCAGAAATTAAACAAACAGAAATTTACCCGACAGGTAAATTCAAAAGGAGGACACATGGAGCATTAATATTGGATCGCATGAAATTGAAGGGAATCTGAAAACCTGAAAATCGGACCCGAATTTTTTATAAGGCACATTGGATTGAGAATTCGCGTTACAAATTAGGCAGACGTCAGCATCCCATTTTGGAACGCGAATTTGGTTTGAAATTCAATCTATTCAGACTTTTGAAGTCCGACGGAAAGGGTTTTTTAATGTTTTGATAGTTTAATTTTATGTATGCTTTAATATATACATATGTTTTAAACATATGTTATATATATATCATATGCGAAATGAAAGGTGGGCCATAGAATTTAGTTTTAATTTTATTGTTTTAAAAAGAGGGTTTATTATAATATGTTTTATATGTTACGGCATATAAAAATAAAAAGGACAAAATGCTTGGTAGTTTTTTTTATAGATAGTACGTAAATTTTTTATTACACAACAATGTGTAAAAAGTGAAAGACTGAGTGTAAATTTTTAAGTGTGTATGCACAGCAGTGCGAAAGTGAAAAACAAAGCAGAGTGTTTTAGAGACAGAGTATGTTTGTTTTGAACAGACAGTGAGTTGGTTTTATGCACTGCGTTTTGTAGCAGTCATAATTTTGTAATACCTCTCAGTGAGGAAGAAGTGTAATAGTTTTTTTTTGAGTTATTGAAGGGAATAGAAGTTTGTTTTCAAAGTATTGAAACTCTATCTCCTGTTAAAGAAATTTTTATTTTCTCTGTGTTAGAGGAAGGGAGATTTATTCTCCATTCATTTTTCTGGAATTTTTCAATATTCCAACATGTGCAAGAACAACAGATGTTGTGGTTCCATCCCTAGCTAAATCATTTGTCTTTGCCGTAGCTTGCCTTACCAACTTGGCCCCAATATTTTCAACTGGGTCCTCTAATTCAACCAATAAAAAGGCCAAAACCATAGCATTGAGATACATTTCATTACACTGTCAATAATAATAAAATTTGACTCAGCCATAACCCTTTCCTTTTATTTTTGTGAAAAGCTTTATGCATTACTCTAATGTGGCTAGTCCATAGGCCAAGTAGACCACTGCGTAACAAATATGTTTCCTTTCACCTTTGAGTTTTCAAATTATGCCTACCAAATCTAAGACATTTAAGAGGGGGAACTAATACAACGTTAAAAAGAAAACCAGAGCACACATCTAAAAATTACCTCCTTAGCTACTGTCACACCATCATTAACTATTTTTGGAGAACCATGCTTGCTCTCCAAGACAACATTTTTCCCTCCGCCCCAAGGGTGACTCCAACAAGATCAACAAGTTTGTTCACACTGCCTGCAAGACAAATTGAAAATGATTTCAGTAAGGGTGCAATTGAATGCTAGACCATATGCCAAAAAAACCCTCCATGAAAAATTAAAATAACACATTGAAATCGAATATAAGTGGACAAGGAAAGATCCACCGCAGTGAAGTTTCACGTGCAAGTGACCTTCCTTTAAACATAATTTTTTCTCTGACCTGCAATTTTTTTGTCACTGAGCCATCCTTGTTGAAGTACAACTCATTTTCCATAGCTCTTGTATTAACTACCTTCTCTCTGTCGCGTAATCTCAGAGTCCCTCTTCTGCTTGAGCGATTAAAGGAAATGGGTGAAAAAACTGAAAGAGAAGACAATTGTCTGCCATAATTATCAAACATTGCACCCAACTTCTTCCCCTTTCCATTGTTACCCAATGAGGTAGATGTGGAAATTGTTGTCATACTGCCCAAAGCAGAGGCCATCTTCTCTTATCCTGAATATAGAATTACAAGATCTTCATATTAGTATGAACCTTAAAAAACATGACTCCCATTGCTAAAAACCACTTTAAGTTGTAACAGGCAAACTAAACAACTATCGCAACTTTTGGCAACTTCTGGAGCATTAAGAGAGAAACAACCAAAGAGAAATACAACCAAAATCCTCATTTTAATGAGACCGGACTATATATTTGCATTAAGATAATAGAAAGAAATCATGACTATATTAAGGCCAGCACAAAACAATCTTTAACCAGTGTCTCTCGCGGCCTTCAGGTTGCCATGCTAGAGGTTGCATATTTTTAATTTAAATTCTTGACCTCTTGTGCCCATCTATGAATGCATCCAATGGGATATCTACATCAAATGCTCCTTTATATCCCCGAAAAAAAATTCCCTACTACAAGAGCACTAGTATTGATGGATCACCCCACACCATCCCACCCACTAGAAACGGTGAAAAAGGAAACCCGAGAAAACGTTTGAAATATCTCAAGATGACTATATGGGTGGTTGTTATGAATCAACCAACCATTCATAACATGCTCATCAATCCAAACCATGAGTATTATGTGACGATATTCAAGCAGGCACTGGATCGAATTTCTGAAGCTATGTTAGAGAAACCCTAAACTCTCACTGAAAATAGGTGAAATGTGGCACCACTCAGAGATTGACATGTGCCAATTGGTACAAGTGGTAGAAAATTGGCATGCTCAAATAAAGAGGTGATGCAGGAATGACGTGAGGGAGAAAATATCAGAAAAGCCCCAAATCTGGAGAACTAAAGCTCATCACCAACCTGAGATTGACAACTTTACATGATGTAACCTATGAAATCGTAAATGGAGAAATCATAGTAACAATAAAGTAACCTATGTAACAATAAATTCAGATTCATCCTAGGAGTGGTAATGGGATAAATCATAGTGAACAACATGAAACATGCAGAGTTTCTTACAATCAAATAGACGAAAAAAAACATACAAAAAACCTAGATAATAATCATGAACAAGCTTAATATTGAATTATGAACTGTAAAGGAACTTAAAAAATGTGACATTACGAACCTGGTCAAGTGCACAAGCAAAAATATCCTGGACATGACCCTGGTTGAAAAGTTGTATTGCTCATGATGCAAGAGGATTTGTACCTGCACTACCAAGTCAATCAATATCCATCATTATGTATACAATAAATACAAGTAATTGATGTAGTATTTTTTACTCTAAGATGCATTCTTATGATAATGTTAGAACATATGTTTAAAATGTCAAAACATACCTGAATAAGCTCCTCTTCGTTTCAAGAACAATTTATTGGAGTCGCATGAACTTGGAACAAGCCTCCGACGATCTGAAAGAGTAGCAACTAAGTCAAAAGTGACTTTTTTTTTGCTACGATGGATCGAGGGAGGTTTTCTCAAGGATTAAATCGCTCCAATAAATTACTCTCTACTAAACAGGGCCAACCACGTGAAGGTGGAAGCTCTTATGGCCCCTCCCCCCCCCCGCCCTTCACATCACTCTCAATTCCCCAATACCCAATCTATATTTCATTTTTTACTTTCATGAGCATAAAAAAAAATATTCAATAACTAATAAAAAAACAATTCAACAAAATGTACGTAAGGAAAAATTGCAATTAATGCTTGACATAAAAATAGTATGATAAATGAGTTTTTTATATAACGCAAAAAACGTTCCAAGTATGGTAATGTTTGTCTTATAATAATACAATATTTTACATTATCAAATTTTATTTTTCTTCTTCCTATTTCTAAATCTCCTAATTACATCATCAATATCATCGTGCTCTGCTCCTGTTTCGTGCCTTTCGACCCACATTGCTGACCTAGTTGCGTAGTCACGATGTCTGGTCTCATCCAGTGACAGGGCATCGCCTACAAAAACAGATAATATTAAATTTTAATTGTCAGTTTTTAAATATCATTGAACTAGTTCGGTAATATTAATAATAAAAAATTGCAATGAGATTATTTACCTGGTGCACCAGTTGTCGCCGCTGACCTAGTTGCGTAGTCACGATGTCTGGTCTCATCCAGTGACGGGGCATCGCCTACAAAAACAGATAATGTTAAATTTTAATTGTCAGTTTTTAAATATCATTGAACTATTTCGGTAATATTAATAAAAAAAATTGCAATGAGATTATTTACCTGGTGCACCATTTGTTGTCGTTGGGACTGTTGCCCTGTCTTCCTCTCTGGTGGTAAGATCCTCAAGGGAAACATTCTCTGTCATTTAAACAAAAAACGTTATAAGGACAACCATCAAGGTATAATTAGAAAAAATTGTAAGTGGAAATTAATTACCATCACAGCCCTCACTGATAGTAGCATTGTCGGCCTGGTCCCCACTACAATGATCAGGTTGCATGTGAGGATCATCTACATCTGGCTCTAAAACTGGGTTATTTTCCTCATCGGTAGTGTTTCTCCCCTGATTTAAAAAAAGTTGTTAGAAATTAAATTTATGGACGAAAACAAACATATTGAAAGGTTAATGTTTTACCTTATCAGGCATTCTGGATCTTGGGACCTACCCCAAGCTTCTGCGACGTTCAACTACGGCTTGATAGCCGAAATGGAAAGCGATATTTTTATCTTCCTCTGTAGTTTCTGTTCCGAATTCATCACCCTACATTACATATGATTGCGTATTTTTAATCATATTTGATAGGATTACAAAAACGTTGGAAGGCGATACAATTAATTATAAGATGTTTAGCTACTTAATTACAATTCTTGCGGCTAATTTCAAGTAGCCGCCCTGGCCTAGGTTGTGATGGCCCTTTTTTTCAATCCTAGCTTTGGTTTCCTTTGAGGTGTCAGGCAACCTAGCATCAAAATATTGAAGTCAGATATGACGTAGCACACTTTTATTTTAGACATAGAGAAAATTAAAGTTATTGAATTAAATTTGTAATTTACCTTGCGGGTCCAGTTGGCATTTTTCCTTCTTTCTTTTCCCTTTTCTCTTTTCCGTCATGGATGAGTGCTCTCCACTCACTCTCTGGAACTGTGAGAGGACACTTGTATCTAGGTTTAAATTTCAATTGCGTCCTATAGGTGTCCCTGGTATATTTCAAATATTTCCGGCTACCTGAGCCATCGATGTTCTGTCAAATGTGCCGACCCCAAAAAGGGCTTCTAGATAATCTATAAGTTCTTTTTTTCAGGTTGGAATTCTGGGAATTCCACCCTATGTGTATGGTTGGGCAAAAAATTACCAACGCATGGCTCTCCAAAAACCTATAGAACTCATTGTTTCCTACATAGAAAAAAAATATATTATCATTAATTTAAAAATAAAAATCATGATAAATATGTTTTAGATAGAGTACATGAAATAGTTAAAATATTTAAATTTACCTGGGAGTTGTACGTGCTTTATAGGGACACCTTCATCGTTCATCAACAATGTGCCATTAATGGTCCCTATGGAGCTGACACGTGTAGCTCCAGGAAACGCAATAATGTAGTTGGCCATATCAGCCTCATCATTGCCAACACGTTCAGCGGTTGGCTGGGTGTTTGCTTGGGCAGGGTGTGTTTCTTGGCTGGCACCTAAAGGAGTAGAAGGTGTACGAGAGGGTTGCTAGAAAATCTCTTGCCCTTGTGTGCCACTACCACCAACACCGGTTCAGCAAGTGCCAGAAAATGCTACATACAAAAGAAATTTTTGTTAGTTTAGTCAATGTAAAAATTAAAAATCAAACTATCACAATTCATCTCATGCAGAACAAAAAGAATATCCTTTTGACTTTTTATTATTACCTGATATGTTTCTAGCTGGCTCATAAGTTGTTTTATCCTCTCTTCTGTTTTAGGTGTTTGAGGCACGTCTATCAAAGTATTAAATTCCGACCTTGCATCTCGTGCCTTTTTTCGCAACAAGAGCACTGGAGATAGGGATGAAGAAAGCTCTTCCTCAAAGAGGGAATCATTAGACGTACCATGGCTAGGTCTTTGCATATTTGAACAAAATTAATATTATTTCAATTATGTAAATAACTAAAATACCTGAAGATAGAGCAATGTTGGCACTTTACATGATCTTCCGCTGGACTCTTTCCGCGATCATCTTGTCTCAGGGTTGTTCCTGTACTGCCCTGATCAGTCTGCCACATTGCAATAAAATTATAAATGTAAAAACTTGAAAACAATATCTAAGTTGAAAACACAAAATGAAAAGTGAAATAATTTCTAATAAGACACCGGAAGACAGAGTTATAGTTTCAAATATGCCTTGCATTGAATTCAGTCCTAGAAACATGTCATTACACATTAAGGCACCCAAACAAGAGACGAGTTGACAATGAAGACCTTATTGAATATATTGTTGGAGAAACTTCTAGTAAACTTGTTGTGAAGACCTTTAGGACATTTTTGGAGCAACATTGTTGAAGTTGATGGTATAGCATTGTTGGAGACAATCTTGAAGGGCCTTAAAGTGAAGCTTTTGGAGAAACTATTGAAAAATCATTAGAGCATTTAAGTAAGGCACTTTCTATCTTCCATCACCTTTTTCCTTTCAATATCTTTTAAACGATTTTGTTGATAATGTTTGAAATAATGTTATAATTCCTTGATTATATGTGTTTGGGGACTTTCCCTTTGAAATTACCCAAAAATACCCTGACAATTTTATCTTTAGGATGCATGTCTGACCCTATTGTTCAATATTTTGATTGATAGTAGTAAACATAGAGAGTTATGGGGCCCTTGAATTGGTTTGGTTGGGCCATTAGATCCCTAAAATCTACTAGGGAGAACCCCCCTTGAGTTGGAGGAGAGCTAGCCCGAAGTGAAAAGAGGTTGGTGAGGTGACAATGGGGCTATTAAATTACACATGGTATCACACTTTAGCTTTAGGACTTTATCTTGAGAAGTGCGAGATTTTGCTATATCAATTCTCAAATTGTTTACAACACTATTTTTAAGAACTAATAAGAAGTGATGTTGAGGGGTTTTTGGGTATAATAAACAATACCATTTAAAAACTAGGGTTCTCAGTCCTTGGCATTCCTTCACCTGGGCCTAGGGGCACACTAGAATAATTTCACACTAAACCATGCAAACTTAAAAGTAACTTAACAGATCCATAAAGTAATAATTATCATAATTCCTAATTTTCTATTGTACGATATGATGCAAATTATTCAAACATGAAGCAATGAAGACATGCAATGTCTAAATTTCAAGATTGATGAACCAATACAAGAATTTAGAAACTACAACTTTGATTCAATACTCTATGTCCTAACTCCAGGAAGGAATCTAGTTTGTAGTACATAACATGCATCGTGTATTATCAATTCTTAATTGACAACAACTAACTACCTCATCAATTCCTTCCCATTTTGTGTTTTGATGTTATATTCCTTATAAAAGTTTCAAATTTCTCTCAAAGTAAGAAACCACTAAATAAAATAAAAAATAGTTGAGATATGATTGAGAAATGGTCATTTATTCTTGAAAGGATCTTCACAATTTCTTTGGTTGTTTTTCATCTCAAGAAACAAGAAATGACCTAAGAAACTATCGTGATGTAATATAAGAAACAACACGGTGCAATGGCCATTTTCAAAGCCAAATGATGTCCATTGAGGACATGGCCTTTATTTGGTTCCTATTTCATAGGAGTTTCGGGGAGAAATGGAACTTTGTTGTACCATTTCCAGTAGTAAAAAGGGAAAACCTTCTTTTTCCATGGGAAATAATTTACCTTTCCTTTTTCAAGATAATCTAAATCACAAAAAATATGAACTATACCGCACACATTCTTGGATAATGTGAAAGTGGAAAAGGAATACCCTACACAAGTGATGCACACATGTACATTTGAACACTAATAGATTTTTGTAGTTGAAATTCAATGCTTGTTTTCATTTAAATGTAGGGTTTTTAAAGCAGGGAGAAATAATGGTTGCCAAATTAATAAGCGTTTCTTTGGGAAAAATTTAAATCTTGTATTGGGTGATGAAGGTAATAGAGGGTATTGAATCTTGATTCTTGACATTGTGTTTAACTTGAATAACTCAAATGATTATAAATATCAGTGGATGAGTTCTTTTTTCAAGTATGTCACTCAAAACTCTTATGTCAAAGCATTGTATGATGGCTAGCATTTGCTTGTTTCCCTTTCTCCAGTTCAATGTAAAAAGTATATTAATATATTGGAGCACGAATGATAACTACAATTGTTTTCTCTGCAGTATATCCAGCCCCAAGATTATGAAAAGTTTTCTCAAGTGGAGCTATTGGTTATTAATGAAGCAGCTGCAATTCCATTTCCTGTTGTAAAGGCTCTGCTTGGGCCATATTTAGTGTTTCTGTGCTCTATTGTAAATGGGTAATAATTATAAATGAGCCAACCACAATCACAGATTTTGTAGCCATTCGGTTTCCATGGATAGTGATGATGATATTAACCCTATATATCAATGACCTATATCTATATGAGAATGATCTCAACATTGACCTTGATATGGTTGTATGGATGTGACCTTTGGTATGTCATCAGAAAATCCCCAAATCTGGAGAACTAAAGCTCATCACTTTCGATCTGGAGTACTACCCTTGTGATAAAGTTGATGAAATTTGATCTCCCATTCTCTACCACTTTGCACTTCACCTTCAATATAGATCAGACCAAGGGCAATTCGTTACTGGGTGTTGAGATGGATGAGTTTGTCAAACTAAAATCCATAGCTTAAACTTCATGAAACTGGTGGAGTCAAATTCATGCAAGCACAAACAAATCTTACACATCCTCTTTGAAACTCATTCGAAAGAACATTGGAATGCATCTAGAGAGAACCCTACAACCTAACACAATCCAATGGAATTGACCAAAAAAATCCAAATAGAGTCAACCCTACTATAGGAGGAAGGGCTTGCAGTAAGAAATTACCATTTTGCAAGAGCTGAGGGCGAATGCTGTTCTGCAAGAGCTGAGGGCGAACGCTGAGGGCGAATGTTGTTTTGCAAGAGCTCAGGGCGAATGTTGAGGGTGAATGTTGTTCTGCAAGAGCTTAGGGTGAATGTTGTTCTGCAAGAGCTCAGGGTGAATGCTGAGGGCGAATGCTGTTCTACAAGAACTGAGGGCGAATGTTGAGGGTGAATGCTGTTCTGCAAGAGCTGAGGGCGAATGCTGAGGGCGAATGTTGTTCTGCAAGAGCTGAGGGTGAATGTTGAGGGAAAATGCTGTTTTGCAAGAGTTGAGGGCGAATGCTAAGGGCGAATGTTGTTCTGCAAGAGCGGAGGGCGAATGCGCGTGTGATATCAGATGTTAATGTAGTTTTTAATAAAATCATTTTTATGTAGCGCGCATATAAGTTTCGTATTTTTATGTAGCGCGCATATAAGTGTCGTTATACCGATGGCGGACAAAGCGTCGCTATTGCGACGGATGCCTCCAAACGTTGCAATTGCGACACTTAGACATTGTGTCACACTTGCGACGTTTGGAGGCAGCAGTTGCAATAGCGACGCTTTGGGGCATAGTGTCGCAATTGCGACGTTCCTTCGAACGTCGCAATTGCGACACTTTGTCTAAGTGTTGGTATTGCTACACTTAGTCGTCGCAATAGCAATGCTTTGGGGCATAGTGTCGCAATTGCGACACTTTGTCTAAGTGTCAGTATTGCGACACTTTTCTATAAACATCGGTATAGCGACGGTTTCAGGCGGGATTGAAATTTTTTTGGGAAATTTCTGACATTTGGTCAAAAGCGTCGGAACCAAGTGTCAGAATTTCCCCCAAATGTACTAGTGGTCATATAAATATGGACTACCCAATACCACACTGGTAATGTCAAGCAGTACCACATCTAGTTCAACCAAATCAACATAATGAGTTGTTATGATGAAGCGCAACATGCACTTTCTTGAGACTTGTAAATTAGCATCCTTGCAAATCCATCCAAGTGGATATGGCTTTGGATGTGGAATGGTTTCAAGTTTCAGCTTCTTGACTAAGTCTTCTGACATGAGATTTTCTTGAGACCCACTATCAAATAGTGTGTCTATATTTGTGTGTTTTGAGATTATCCTTATATGAAATAGCTCTATCGTCCTCTTTTCATTTTGAGCTTCTATGTGATAGTTTAACATGCTAGAACTGGGATTTTTTTCCTTTACAATTTCTTTCCCCTTTATGTTCTTTAGTACCATGGCTATGCTTTTAGTTTCTTCACCTGATTCAGACCCTAAGTATTGTTCAATAGTTGCAACAGTTTTTCCCTTTTCTTTGGCCTTATCTTTGTTTTTAAATTTCTCTGGTTTTAGCTCCGGATGAAGTTTCCAGAAATGGTCTTCATCATGGCTTGTTTTGGAACAATTTTTACAAAATAACTTTCCTTTTTATTTCCTAGAGTTTTCATTTATTTTCCTCCCTTTTCCTTTAAATTCACTATCCATATTCCCATCAAAATATTGTTTACCTCTACCCTCTAAATGTGTAGCTTTTACACAAACTTCATCTAGACTAGTAGGATTGAACATAAGGATAATATGTATAAGATAGTTGTGTAAACCACCTATATATTTCAGCAAGGTATCTTGACTATGCAAATAAGTTCCTAACAACATAGCCCTTCTTCTAAACTCTTGAGTGTAATCTTGAACAATTTGTCCCTTAAGTTGTCTAAAACTTTGCCAATTCATGATAGCCTTTTGTAAATGAGCTAATGGATCAAATTACTATTTAATTGCGGAAATAAATTCATCCCATGATAAAGTGATTTTACCATGTTTTTTAATTTCATCCTTGGTCTTGGCTTCCCACCATACCAATGCTGCTCCTTCCATTACTAAAGAGGCTAACTGAATCTTGGTGTAGTCTTCATGAAGGTTTTGTATCCTCAAGTAAACTTCCAACTGTCTGATCCAATTGTCAAGTTTCTCTACACTGACCTCACCATTAAACATAGGCAACTAAAATTTAACATCAAGCTTTAAAAATGGACTTTTACCAGTAGTTTTAGACTTGTGAGATTGATTCACCAAAGTTGAGGATGACGATGTAAAGGAAGAGGATGAAGATGGGGATGGTGGATCACCATTTCCTCCATGTCATTTCTTTGACTTATCATCACTTTCCTTTCCTCCCAAAGAACCCTCTCCTTATTTATGGTATATAAACCCTTCTTCTGCAAGCCTATCATTCCTTTCTTTGTAGAGTATCCTCACCATCTTTGTCATGTCTAGGAAAGCTTTTCGGAATACCCGTTCTTATTCTTTGGGATCAATATCTTCAGGAGCTTCTCCTTATCTTGAAGACATGCTTGAGGCTCCTTCAATGACTCTTGGAGGTGGATCTTTGGCCCTTCTTGGTTGTGGGTTACTTTGTGCACTAACCAAGTGTCTTTCACCTCTCTTGAGTTTAAGCCTAGTAAGCATCAAAACTTTCAAACAATCAACTATATCTTTGCACAAAAAAAATGCTGAGTAAAACTCTAGCTCCTAAGGCTCAAATGCTTAGCTCTAATACCATCTGATTTGAAAGAAAGTATTTGTAATTTTGTGCAAAGTATCCATTTCCATTTAATTTAAGTGTGCAAAGTGTTTATCATGTCTTGAAAATTAAACTAAGTGTTTTTGGTAATTGTTTCTGAGTTTATGTGCGAGGGAATGTTAATTAAAATTATTGTTTAAAATATTAAATCAAAAATACACAACAACATAACTTCACCATAACAAAACAACAAAATGATGAGGTAGTTCACCCCTCCTGGGCTACATCTGCCGGGTCCAAGGCTCCCAATGGGCATGTCCTTGCTCTATTAAGTTGCTCAAATTGATTCTATAGTGAGAAATATGCCTAAATAGGTAGAAAAAACTGTGAAATTGAATTCAGAAGACAGAAATAAGCGAAGAATGGATATTATTTCACCTCAAACAGTGAAGTAGAGCCCAATGCAGCTCCATTTCCCTCATGGCCCTAATGGCTCTCCAAGCTTCCCTGAAGAAAAAATGGCTGAATAGCACCTTTGTTGGCTCTGAAACCTATCCCAAACTCTCCAGAATGCTCATAATACCCAAAATTGACCAAAATTTCGTCCAAACTTGTCCAATATTAAAGAAGATATGATCAAAACAAATTTTTGCCTAATTATCCCCAAAAACCCTCCTCCAAAACTGGAGGAACTCCAGTTAGAACTCCAGATTTGGCGGACAGGTTGGACTTTGTAGAAACCATGCTAAAATTTTAGAACCATTTGGGGTTACAATAAATGTCAGGCGGGGGCATGTGACCTCCCCGCATAAACCGCTGCATAAGATGCTAACCGAACCCGCCACATTTAAACGCTGGAGTGGTCACATTTAAGTTTAATGGTTTTCTAAACCATTTTCTCTGTGGGTTTTGGGCCTTAAGGCCAAGGTTCCAAGTGACGGTCATATAAGCATCCGTTGAAGTGGGCACTGGACCCCTTTGCCGCCAATGAAAACTGTGCGAAATTTTAAATAGAAACCGCCGCCTCGCAATGTTAAGAATCACCACCAACCCAAGTGGTCGGGTGCTCTGCTCGTGGGCAGAATATCACACGTTCAATTCCCAGCAGCTCCCAAAATTTTACAATGCCACATTCCCTCCGGCCTGGGGCCACGTAGTGGCCTCCGGGCCTGCCACGTGGTAGCTCCTGATTGGTCCGCCCAATCTAAAGTCAACCCACTGTCAAATACGAAGATGCCACTTGTCTGCTTCTGATTTGTCTGAATGGAATATTTCAGGGAATATTTCGAGAAATATTCCAAGGAATATTATTTTTTAATAATTCCAAAGTCAAAAGTCAACTTTGGTCAACTGTATTTTTGAAGGATATTGAAGACTTCAAACCTGCATAACTTTCACATACGACATCAGATTTGATTGCCGTTCGTGGTACCAGAATCATAGCAACAAGGCCTATCTGGTCATTTAGGTTTTAGCCAATTCCGAGAAATTCCATTTTTGAGCATTTTTTCAACTTAGGACATGATCACCTGATCAGCTTGTGGTGGAAAATTTTCTAGATATGCTACCATGCAGAAGATACTCCTCGTCGGTTACTTTTGGCCTACCATATTTCGCAACTGCATCCTCGTAGTCAGAAGTTGTCATGTGTGCCATATTTTTTATCATAAAATAGCAAACCACCAGCGCCAGTGCATCCTATTGTCTCTGTGGGACCATTTTTGAAATGGGACATTAACTTCATGACCTGTAACCCTCGTTCATCCGGGGGGGATGGTTATATTAATGTCGCAGTGGACTACTTTACCAAATGGGTTGAAGCAATGCCTACATTCAACAACACAGGACAAAAAACTGCATTGTTTTTATTTATTCATGTTCTTTCACGGTTTGGGGTCCCAGAGGCTATATTTACAGATCATGGGAAGCATTTTCACAACCACATGTTGACTGAATTGAATTCCAAGTTAGGATTGTCACATGATAATTCTACTCCTTATTATCCACAATCAAATGGACAAGTTGAGGCTATCAACAAGATTCTTAAACATATACTTAATGAATGATAGGAGTTTGTAAAATAAACTCGCATTTGATCCTATAATCATCCTTTTGGGCATACTGAACCTCGGTGAGAAACAAAACCAGTTTTACTCCCTTTCAATTGGTGTATGGTCTGGAAGCTATCTTACCAATCCAATGTGAAATACCATCGTTAAAAATCGCAATCGAATTGTTATCTGAAATCTCAGAAGAAGAAGCGCGTCTTTTTAACCTCATCCATCTTGATGAAACTCGTCTTGAAGCCCAATTGGCCAACGAAGCGCATAAGAGATGTATAAAGGCGCAATACGACAAAATTGTCCAGCCTCGCATTTTCTGAAAGGGCGACTTGGTCCTTCTTTATGATCAAGAAGCTAATGTAATAGGTACATGGAAATTTGAGCCATTATGGCATGGCCCCTATATTGTCAAAATATTTCTTACTAAGGGTGCCTATGAGTTGGTAGATTACGATGGAATTCCGTTGGTGCAGCCCATGAATGGGTTGTCTGAAACGTTACTATGCTTAATCATGAGCATATTAATTTTTTGTATTACATTGTATATATATGTTGTTGATTTGCATTCACTGTCTTAGTTTTTTTTTTAGATTTTTCTTGAATTTAGTAATTTTCTTTACATTTCATCGCAGATGTCTGAATCTTTGGAACCATTTGTTGGATATGGTGATGGTGCTAGTCGTAGTATGCAGAATCTATCCTCTACAGCGTGGGCCATTTTCTCTCCGAATGACGAGTTAGTGAGTTATCGAGGGATTTGTATTGGTATATCAACAAACAATATCACTGAGTATAACGCGTTGATCGAAATTCACTCTGATTCCATTTCATTTGGTATTAATCACATTTTCATAAGGTTAGACTCACAAATTGTGGTATTACAACTTACTTGTGTTTATAATGTTAGAAATCCAACACTGCATCGTTTGTTCCTAAGAGTTCGACTTTTGGAAAGACACTTTGATTTTATTCAATTTCAACACATTTCTAGAAATTTGAACACATTGACTGATTATTTGGCTAATAAAGTTTTAGACAGAAATTTGCAACACATGTAAAGAAAAACATTCACATAATTGAATAGGATTGCGCAATAAACATAGGAAAACACTGAAATCAAATAGATAGATAGTTCTAGGTTTTTACAAAAATTTGTGGCCAAGACACATTGGTCATCTGACCTCAAAATGTATGCAACATGTCAAAAGTAAACTAGTGTTGCTCATGGTAACATGCTATAGATCTAGCTATCCTACTCAGTAACCGCATCCAGCAGTTAGGAATGCCTATAGTGTGGCGCTGCAGTCGAATGGGTAACTCTTCGATCCAGAAATCTAGAATCCTGAAGGTCAACCCCTCTATGTGCTGCCAAAGCTTAGTCAGAGTCTCAACCATGTCTAGATCTTGAAGGATTTCGCTCCCGAAAGCCCTCTCTAATGGCTCATCTGCTCCATGCTCTGGTTCCTCGACCAATTGAACTCAACCAAAATATACATTACATCAAAAATTTATTTTAGTCTTGGAAAAACATAAAAAATACAAAAACATTGTATAAACCTTAGGAAAATAAAAAACATGGTCAAAAAATTCTTACCTATTGCACCCCATTGAGCGCCTTCTGGTAAGGCTAAGTCTGGATCTCCTCGGAATTCGACGCCTGTGTATGCATACTCATAAATGGCGACAAATTGTCGCCTAAACCAAACGAAGAACACAGTCGAGAACACAATGGTTGATTGGCGTGCATGCCTACCCATTAGTTCTACCCATCTCTGCATCCTCGGATCTCTAGGCTTAGACACACTCAACATCACATGTTGAGGCTACATCACTGGAATCCACTCTAAGGCAAATGAAATGAGGATCGAACCATAACTAAAGTTCTTCTTCGTTCCTCCCTTTGATTTGTTCAGTTGTTCCTTTATTTGGGAAAGTAAAGCTTTAGACTAGTTGAAGACTGCTGGCTCTATGCACTCTAGCGCATACTGCATATATGATCTATTCACTACATGAGTGTAATGGTGTCGGCAAGTTTTTCAATCATGAAAAGAATGGTTCTCAAAGGAAAATCTCGAACGTCTCGGATGTTTAGCTTCCCATCTTTTCTTGGCTCTGCCCCTGGATAGCAAAACTGAAAAAAATAATCTCTCATAGTCTCTCCTCCAAGAGCAGACCCTGAGAGATAAATGGGCAAGCCTCTCCTCAACAAACCTATGAGAAAATATACATCCCCTACTGTAATAGGAACCACTTTTTTCCTAATATGAAATGCCTCAATAGCCAGATCCCATGCTTGAACTAGGAACTCCAAGAGTTCTATCTGTTGCCTCATCCTTGACAAGCGGAAGTACTTTAACAACCCACAATATCTTAGGTCTCTTACTGTACTCAGATCGTTTAGGGCAACCATATTCTGTTCTTCATGGTCTCTTTCCCTCCATGTAATTGTCATTATAGTCTAATGAAATCCTGAAACATAACCATTAGATTCATTAGACTCCTTTCAATGCAAAAAATTAGACAAATTTTGGGCATAGTGCAAGAAACAAAAATGGAGATTGTACCCAACACAGTCTTGAACAAGGGACAGTGCATTTCATATGAAACTAAAATTTAATTTAGGTGCTCCACAAAGCAATTTTTGATGCTTAAGGATGCGTTGTCCTATTTGGAAGAAACAATTACCCTAAGGGGCTCAAAACCATAAAAATTTGCAATGAAAAGAAATGAATTGATTATGAAAAGAAAGAGAGGGTTCATGCCACTAACCTAGATCAAACAGCGATGAAAACCGTCCACAGAATTGATTGCAATTAGTAGCTAAAGTTCAGGGGCAAAAACAGGTTCAGAGCTCCAAAATGCAAATGGTAACTATTGAATGGTAAAAATGAATAGTAAAACTCTTTTTATTTAGTCATTTAATTGTTTGCAATGAATATTTATTTCTATGACTATAGTTTTATTATATTTTTATCATGAAACAGGCATTTTTAATCCATTTGATGTTGTTCTAAGCAGGTTTTACAACTAATGAATAGATTAGTCGTGCAGATTTATTTCAAGAATGATTTGACCACAAAGCATACTTTTATCCTTATTTTTCGAGCTTTGTGAAAAATAAAAAAGGACTTGAAGCGCACTTTTATCTCTTTTTCAAGCTTCAATAACAATGAAAAAGGAACATATGGAATCTTCTTTTAGCTCTTTTCAGACTCCAATAATGTGAAAATATTGTCAAACACTTGTCTTTTCGAGCTCGTAAAAGTAAATGAATTGATATCTACTCAGTATAAGTTTAACCCTTTTTCAAACTGAGATGGATTATTTACAAAAAAGGAATACCTTGGTAAAACATGACTAAAGAGGTTCTCTCAGATATTATTTTACACTTTTTCGAATCTGAGTGACAAATTTACGAAAAAGTACTTATGGATTTTTATTTTCGTCCTCTTTTTCAAACTCTCTAAATATGAAAAAGGACCGGGTTGTCACTGTCGTTAGGCTCATTAAAACATAAAATAGCGACGGGCTTGTCGATCATGGCAAGAATCAAGTTTCATTCATATCTAGACTCGTTAAATTATTAAATAGCGATACATTGTTCGCCTAAAGGGTTGAATTATAGATCAAGCATATGTTATCCTCCTCAAGCTTGTTAAAAAAAAAGAGTTACTAGTTGACAAATGACCAGAGAAAATTTGGGAAAGTGAACAAAATTTTTTACGATAGCAGATCGCTCTTGAACATGAGTCCATCACCGTGACTGTTTGGGTTGGGTAATATTCTTGACGGTTCATTCATACCTATGTTTCATTATACCTTCACTTCGGTTTTGGGTCAATGCTGCCAACCCATCTTAGTGTCGCCAATATGTTCAAGAGAGGTCATCCAGTGAATCCTCATCCTTCTGCAATACTCATAAACCTTCATTCTCATGAGAGTCATCCCTGAACATTGCTATATCAGGTCATGCCTTTGTCTCTAAAATCAGCAACTCCCGTTTCGTAATAAAGTGGGTTCCTGTCGACGAAAAATTATTATCCAAGAATTTCACTTAGAAACATCATATTCTAGTACCATGCGGCTTGTTACACCATCGACAAGATCCTTGCTTCTGGACTTTTGACCGCAATATTTTGTTTGGCATTCGACATAAAATCATCTATTCACGCCTTAAGAAATGTAATGCAGTACCTTGATGGCCATTGACATCAATGGTGGTTCTCTCACATTTGTTAACTACTCACATCATTGGCTGGTAAACGATGTCTTACCATGTTTGACTAGAAATAATATATTCGCATGGCTAGAATTGTACCCGAATGATAGAGTGAACGAGATAAGAAGACCCCGGATCTAGTTTCAGCCATCCAGGCTGAAATTTCAGGATTGTTGTAAAAATCATCTGTACGGTGACCTTACATACAGATCGTCATCCGAACATGGGCCTATATCTGTAGGCATGTCTATATTGGGAAACATTCCAATGTAGACAAATTTCTGCACTATGTACATGTTATTAGATATTTTATGTGTTGAGCATAGGATTTCCTTCCCTCAGCAATTCGTGATCAATAGGATATATCATGATATAATGTATTGTAAGATTGATGCAAGTCACCACTCCGCTTCAGCTCCAGCCCATCACAATGTAAATCATCTCATTCAAAAAATATTGTTATTATTATTCTGAATTCATGCTTTAGGGGGAAATCTATTATAGGTCAATTTGGGCATCATTCCCAATGACCTGGTTAAACTGGACATAATCCCTAGAACCATGAATAGGGTCTATCATCCCCTATCATTTCAATTGCTACATGCCCTAATACAACGAACAAGAACAAATCATCCATGACTTCCATTGCAAGGTTTCCAAGATTTGAAGTACATGTTATATCACCTATGAGCTCACCAAAGTAGTATCTCAAGGGGCTAAGTGCGTTACATATGCAGTTACCTCCATTCAAGGGTGCTCTGCAAAGCACTTCCTATCACTCAAGGGTGCGATGGTTAATTGGGAGTGAAATTCGCATTGTTTCAGAATCTCCACTTGGCCAGTGCCTTCTAGAAGAGTGCTTATGTGTCAAACTTTGAATCCATGTGTCCATATGATACCTATGAGCTTGGTAACATGTCTTGCCTATTATTAGAAATTCATTGATTGTAAAACTACCTTCATCTCATCTATAAATTGAGCGTAGATCCTAGTGCTTGAGAAGGAATAATTTGAGTAGAGAAATGCTGGTGGAATTTCAATTGAGGAATTGATTTGAGTGATATGCTGCTGGATATATGTTCATTGTGATGAGGTTGGGATGATGCTAGAGATGGTGACATCAAATCAATCGCTAGTTGTAACCTCCTCTTCTATCCATTAATAAATATTTTTGTTTACTTTCACACATATGTATATGTATAAGCTTCTGTATTTCATATTATGAATTCTTATCTGATGTATATGGTTCATGTTTCATTGATTTAACTGAATAAATTGAATAGGCATCTGTATATTGCAATCTCTTTGATGTTTAGTGTTCATTCTTGCAGGAAATATTTTGGCAATTTAACTTGGATTTGAAGCTACAACAAGAGTGACAAAAGGATAATTGGAAGCGCTTGGACTCCAAGTAAGTTTCTTGATCTGTTCTGTGTGTCTATTTACTGTTAGGAAAAGTATCTGAAAATTCTTTAACCTGTTGTTCTAAATGCATAGCACCACATTTAGGGAAGAATGTTTTATTCGTAGTTCATAATTCCACATAACAAACCATCCTACAAATTGGACTATAGCTATTTTGCAATTTTGATATTATGGGCTTGACAATTTATTTTAAAATAATAAATTGGAGTAAATTACCAATATTTTGAAATGTATTTTAGTCCATTTTACAATTTGGCCAGGTCATTTCGTAGGATCGTTAGTGAAAAATTAAAGAATTAGTAAAAATGAATTAATATTTAATATTCACAATGAATGACTATTTTAACTATGAAAATTGAAATATCATACACTTTATACATTTTTTAATCTAAGCGAGAAAATGATCAAATTTCAAAGGAGTGCTATTTACAAACCGGTTGACCAAATGAAGCGAAACAAGTATCATTCGAAAGCTTGTAAAAAATTAGATTCAATGAAACAATAAAAATAGAAATCCGATAAAAACGAAAAATTACAAAAGTTGCAAGATGATTAATCTAATGAAAATCATAAAAGGTAGTTAGCTAAAAATTAATGGAAAGGGTCCCCATTATTGACGTAAATAAGTCAAAAATGGGGGGTGTTTGGTTTTCTCTACAATAATGGCGACACACGGAAGAATGACCTGTTATCTCCAATTAAAGATAATGAACTTAAATTTACCCAAAGGTTAAAAATAATGGAAATCACGAATTTTTCCAAAAGTAAAATATTTCCATAGGTCCCAAATAAATAGATTAAGCAATATGATTTTGTAAATATAAGTACTTAAAACAGAGTCGAGTAAAAGTGATGAATCCAAACTTGGGAAAAAATTGTTTTAAAACTACCTCATATGAAAAATAGAAGAAGGTAGAGATAAGAGTTTTTTGATAAAGCATATATCTATTTTATGTTTGATCTCTGACATCACTTGTTGCCAGCGAGCCTGAACAGTACCCTAATGAAGTTTTATTTTATGCCATACAAGCCTAGTCCCACTGTCAGTGAGTGTCCATAGCCCCGATGGGTTTACTTGTATTTCCCATGCTTCCTATTTTAATCACTATTTTGATAAGCACATTTGCAAGCTTTTAGTTTATGATGTATTTTATAAAAGAGGTGGGATGATAATATGGATTTATGTTTAATAGACATTATACTTTCATAATGTTTACTCCAAATTATTTCCTTGGAACTATCAATCAAAGACTTTTTATGTGGTGCGGTGGGAGGGATTCATTGTATTAAAATCAAATTAGTTCTTTTCTTGAAAAGTTAAACTCAATCACTTAGAAAGGACGTGTGTTCCTCCATGAAAAATATTTAAAGCAAGATGGCTTTATGGTTCCATAGAGATATGCCTTTAATGATAAATGAAATTCACTTAAATGGATAGAGTATAATATTTCTCATGTATGTGAACTGTAAGGTAAGAATTTTTTTTTTCCATAAATCATGACAAAGTCACCAAAATCAAATCAAAACTGAAAGAAAAAGGAAAATAATTCCTAAAATAAACTAAGAAAATAAATATTCGAACAAAAATAATAATAAAAAAAATGAAAAAACTAGAAACTAAAAGAAAAAAAAAAATTTAAAAGATAAAATCGAACAAGACTATTTATATAAATTTCTCAACAAAAGATTATAAAAGAAAATAAGCATATATACATTCCTTCCTATGTTGAGATTTAAATTTTTTATCTAGCAAAGTTATAATAAATTAGGCTCTCAAAATGTAAAGGGGGAATATAAGTTATGATATATAATATGCTAAATGAGAAGTCTCTGTCTGTTGCAAAATTTTCTTCTTCAAGAAAAAACCTGCATAAAAGCATCTTAACTATTTTCTAATAAAAGTAATGTTTTAAAGATATAGACTAGAGCTCTAGAAACTCCCCAATTTAGTTGATTTGATGAGGAGCATTACTGTTTCTTTCAAGCATCTCAAAGAGAAAAATAAAATGAATTTTCGCAAACTGATATGGTGGAGGTGTGAAAGGTTCATGAAGACCTGTAAAAAACAAAGTTCAAGATCAGCAAAAACAAAGCTGAAACAAAAAGTAAAGAAATTAAAATGAATGAAAGTGGGCACATGAAACTTACCATTGGAGAATTGCAGTTAACCTTACCTGAGAAATATGATTTTCTCCTATACAAGTTTTCTTCTTTCTTTAATTAGAATTGGAAACATGAAGAAGTTGAATTGATTGAAATCTTACTGACCTAAAATCATTATTTATTAAATCTAAAGTAAAACAAGTAGTAAGCTAAAAGAAAGCAATGTTTCATGTTCAAGGAATCAGAAATAAATCGAATCCAACATAAATGAGGATGAATATATGCTTCTTTATGAATTGCAACAATAAATGTTCTTTTTGCTTCTTCTATTATGAGTTTATATCAGCCCCAAAATATTGAAATTGATTCAAGATCCCAAATAATGTAACAGTATATGAAGGAGATTTAAATATTTATATGATAATTATGGAGAGAAATTCAGAATAAAAAGAAAATTAAAATATGAATTAACCATCGTATAGGTCAGTGTCTTGCCTAATGTTTCACATTATGCGATTATTTGCCATGCAGAACTTTAAAAGATGCAACTTCCACCTTTGCCGATATGCGACTGATAATTTTATATAATAATTAAAAGACAATGGCAAAGAGACATATATCGATGTCTATCACATCAAAATATCTTAGGACAAGGCCTCATTATAGTTTTGTGATGCAATACAATTGTTGCGATGGAAAATTTGCGATATGAGCATGTGCGATAGGAAACTGCGACAGAACTATGGCAATATCGGAGAATAGTCATATCAAAGATTGAAGTTGTTCAATAAAAGGAAATGCCAATATTATTCTTGTAATAATGGGAATGTAATAGATGACATGGTTCATTAGTGGGATTGGTTTTAGACTTTATAAAATATCAGCAGTCAACAGACTTGAGCACGGGTTGTAACGACATTGATACATCGATATATGATGAAGAACATACCTAATATTTTTATTATATGGATTTAATTTCATATTGGATCCGAGACATCAGAACTTTTAAACATATTCCCCTATCAAAATTATGATTTATGAACAAACATGATATCTTTGAGAACTGAATTTAAATGTCGTATTGGGTCCGGGGTTGTGGACATCCTAATTTTTTAGCGAAGTAATTTTAGCGGAGAATGAATGAGAAGGAATATTGGAAGACTTGCATTAGAGTTTTATTTGGAATATGTTCATTTGATAACATTCGATATGCGAATTGCGATATTATGGCATGCCATATATGGGGCTGATGATTTCTTGAAGTATTTAGTTAAAAAAGAAAGCGATTAATTTAACTTTGCTTTTAAATAAATAATCCTTTAATAATTTAATTAAATGTCGGAATATTTGATCAGAAAATAAATTTATCTTAACTTTCTTATGAAGAGATTTATGAAATATAATGATTTGATATGATTCCTCTGACAATTTATTAAGACTTATCAATATTTCAATGAATAGAAGCAAAATTAGATAATCCTCAAATTTAGATGAAATAATAAATACTTACCCGAACATGTTGCGGATTTGAAAAGACCTTGTTGCTTTCTTATCTTGACTCTTCATAATCAAGTCAATGTAGACCCACAAAAAAACAAAATATTAACAAGAAACAACCTTTGAAAAGTAAAATAAGCAATAGATGGTGGTGAACATGTAAACACATACCTGGAAGAATTTTGATTGTAAGATTACCTCATGAATCTTCAAGTTCTCTGAAATTTTGTTCAAAATTTGCATAGTTCAACATCACATTCTTATTTTAATCTAAAATGATAAGTAATGAATTTTCAAATTTCATCTACCTTAAATTTATATAGGAGGAAAATCGTAGTGAAAACGAGCTCTTTTTCAGAAATACTTAAGAGTAAAAAATTATCAAGTTGTAGAGAATCCTTGGAATTTCTTCATGTATGATCAATGTGATGAATTTTGAAAAAACAAGACAATTGAAGGCTTGACAAATATGTATGATATGATAATTCAAGAGATTCTAAAATGCTCTAAAATGCTTTTCTATAATTGAAATGGGATGACCAAAATAAACCGGATTCATTACTTGCTTTATTGAGAATATGAAATAATGAAATAAATGCAAACATAAAATAAAATTAATCTATTCCTATTTTTAACTCAATGAAGGAAACATGAATAGGTATAGTCATGCTTCCAATGTAACCATGTAAGCATCTTAATTCCTTCATGTATGTACATGTCAAACATTAGTAACGAAAATACAAATACATGAATAAAAATAAATTTGAATCTAGTATATACACAAATTGTTAATCTAATTATAGAGACTAGCTTATTTACAGTTACCTTCCCTTGAAATGTCTCTTCCAGCTAAAATTCAATTGGATCATAGAGATCTGGATGCACTTCCACTAATGATTGAAGGAGGTCAAATGAGAATATGATAGACCGGGTCGTGGAAATGAGCTTTTAGATATAACGACTTGCATAAATTTGTTAGTGTTATGTGCAAGTGTTAAACTATTAACGATCTTCCATGAAGGAAAACTTTCCAAATGTATTTCAAATGCATCAATGAAAAATGGATGGAAGTGTAATAGATCCAACAGAAGATTATTAATTGAATTAGATTGTTGGTCATATTGTGAAAACACAATCTCTTGTTGGTACTGCTTTCAATGAGTGTTCAAGAAGGAATATTGAGCTCATGATTATTAATTCTAGAAGAATGATCAGTGATTAATTCTCTATCTTGATAAAAACTATTTGGAAATTCATTTAGATTAGCCTCTGTTTTTTTTGAAATATCTTTAAAGTGAAGAGAAGATAAATAGCTATTAGAAAAATTATCAACATAAAGGGAAAAATATGAATCGGAAATAATGCATTTGAAAATGCCTCTATTTGAGAACTCTTCTGCATTTTCTTCAATACAAATTTCATATTTAAGATCATTTACTTGGCTAATTGTGCTTTCTTGAAGAATGTTTCTTTGTTGTCCTGAATTTGGCATTTTATCATAATTAAAGGATTCATAAATTTGTACAACTGATTGCATATAATTGGAAACTTTAATTGATGCTGGTACTTACTAGATTTGGCTCTTATTTTCTGATTCTAACTCACATTTATTTTCAGATTTCAAAGCGGTATCTTCTTCAAGATTGCTGCTAATATATTCTTGTATTTGAATAGTGGAATTTTCCAAGCTTTGTAATTGAGATTTATTAACATGTGAAGGTGAACCTTGATCATTATCAATATTATAGAAAGTGTGCATTAAATGAAGGAATTGATCATACATAAGAGAGGCCACTTCATCATCATTTGTTTGCAACTCCTTATTGTAATTTTCAATAATGTTAATGAAATTAGAAGGATATTGAGCAAATCTTGAAATAATTTCACATGGATAATGAATGGGAGGAAGAGAACAAATATGTTCAAACCAATCTAATAATTCCTCTGTCGAAGGTTTGTTTTCAATTTTAAATTTTAAACAATTTAAATGAAATCTAATGGAAAAATCAATTAAAGACACACTTTCAAATCTTTGTAAATATTCAAAATCTGCATACTTGTTTGTAAATATAGTCGTCAAATTTACAAAGAAATATTGTAATAAATTGATCCCATGCGTGAATTGAGGCAACTGGAAGTGATTGACACCAAATTTTGGCTTTTGCCAAGAATGTAAGAGTAAAAATCCAACATAAAATGTCTTCATCAATTCCTTGAAAAATAGAATTTGAAATTTTTTGAATGAATTGTAAAGCATGATTAAATGCAGAAGTATTCCTCTTACCGTTAAACTTTACCTGAGGCAAGAGTCTTACTATTTCTGGTGGAGTATTGGAAGATGCACGTCCAAAAATACAACTCCAAATTGGAATTATAATAGGATCCATTGTAATAAAAATAAAATGTTAGTATACAAAGACTCCTTCTAGCGCCACAATGTTAGGAAAACAAGTTTCAGGCCCTCCTTCTAGCGCCACAATGTTGAAGCCTTGAAATTCACTGCAACAATATGGGGGATGACCACCCGGTCGGGACCTTAAAGCAGCTCCTTTTTTGTTTCGAATGGTGGTTATGACTGGTTTAACTAGGTCCAATTACCTTCTCTCAATCTCTAATGGCTTAAAATATAATTTTTTTCTACCAATGAGAAAGATGCATCAAATCATTTCTCTTGTTGATCAGGCAAGAGAGTGATCCTTAAGCTAATTTTGGGTTCATCCAAACCAAAACTAAAGTCTTGCCTCTTTGGGAAGAGGACTTCTAGTAACTTAGAATTAAATCTAAAATGTAAAATTATTTTAAAATGCAAGTAAAATGAAATTTATCCTAATCCTATCTCAATTAGGCAAATATAGATCTAACCCAACCAAGATCAAGACGTTTAAATGATTGAGATTTAAATATGTCGGCTTAGAATGAATATCAAATTAATGAAATAGTTCAATTAACTAACATTATGAATACTGAAACATATTCTATTTAGAAACCTCTTAACTAAGATAATCAACCAAACAACATTTAGGAAGTAGTTCACAAAAATGATAATGATTATTAAATCAGTATT
Organism: Pinus albicaulis; assembly: GCA_034641835.2. Lineage (NCBI taxonomy): Eukaryota > Viridiplantae > Streptophyta > Pinopsida > Pinales > Pinaceae > Pinus > Pinus albicaulis. The sequence goes on along the minus strand of CM076573.1, from coordinate 586,882,444 downwards.
AGAATAATTTTTTTTGAGTAAATAGTTACTTAGAAATCAGAATTCAACCCATAAGATTAGAGATAAATGATAACATATAATTGAGACACATTACACATATTAACAATAGTGCACAAATATGAATAAAATGACACATTTTTGATATCATAAATTAAAACCAACATTTAAAATAATAGTATTATAAATATCAATTTATTTCAAAACCATTTCTCTGACTCCGGTCTCCAACGGTCCTTGACAATGCTTAAAATTCTTCCTTTTGAAACAACAACCACAATAGTGCAAACTCTGTTCTCCATACATAATTCAACATGCAAAGAAAAAACTTCAATAATTTCGAGATCTGAGTTTTCTCTCCTATACCATACAACTCTAAATCCTCTATACGATAGTGCCTTCAAGAATTCCTGAATTGCTGAGGAGAGGAGCCCTTATTACATTCTACACTTTGTTATTTATAATATTTACAAAATAATTCTTCAATAGAAATTTGTTGATGAGTGGTTCTGCTCAATCAATTTTTGTTGGCTCAAAATCATATTCTTCAACTGCTGGAGCATTTTCATTGATTGATATCTTCTTTTCCCGATCTCTTCAACTGTTTTCCTGCAAAAAAAAATCAAAACAAAATTAAAATGCAAAAATAAATAAAAATTCCAAATCAGGAATTAAAATAAATTCAATCAAAACTTAATTAAATAAATAATTGAAAAGTAATTCTAAGCTTTCAATTGATGCATTTGATGATCTAATTGGAAAAGGAGAACATAGACGAACAAATATGCACTCAGAAGAAATTGTGGGCAAATGAAAAAGCAAAAAAATAAACTTAGAAATTAGTTTTGTTAAAAAAATTCAAAGCTTAATCGTCTGTTGCATTTTAGATCCAATAAGTTATCAAATCTGGAAATAAAACTACTTCAGGAATCATTGCCATGATTTTATCTATCCAATGAGCTATGTTGGACCTCATTTGGCCAAGTAAAACTCAATCTATGAGTTTTCAAAGTCGGTATATAAAAATGGACAGAATTCTAGAATTTCTATTGCTTGGGCTAAAAATCAGCAATTTTAAAGTAAATTCTAATTTATAAATTAGCTTATAATATTTAATTAATTAATGCTAATCTAATTATAATTATGTTATTAATCTGAATTTACTATACATAAAAATTAATTAATAAAAATAAACAATTTAAAAGTTATTTAAAATATAAATATATTATACTAATATTATAATTTAATTATATTAAAATTATAATAAAAATATAATATTTATTATATTTAAAAACTTTTAAATTATTAAAACACAACCATATTCGTGAGGAGTTATGGAGGACAGATGAGAGTATGGAGTGGAGTGGAATGTATGGAGTGATAACGAGTGGAGGGTGAGTGAGGTGGAGGTACGAGAGTTATAAGGTGAAACAAACTTTGCCTAAAACTTAAAATCCTATCACATTTCTCAATCACATTTTTTTGCAAGATTGTTTTTTTTTTTAACATTGCGATATGCGATGTGCAAAAATTTTTATCATAATTTTTATTATTTTTTATTATTTATTTCTTTTTAAATTTCAGAGACCCATAGAAATCTCACATTCTCGCAAATTTTTGGAAGGAGAAGGGATGTGAAGTGGGGCCCACGTGGGATTAATCATCCTACAAATTGGGCTATAGCCATTTTGAAATTTTGATGTTATGGGCTTGGCAATTTATTTTAAAATAATAAATTGGAGTAAATTACCAAGATCTTGAAACTTATTTTAGTCCATTGTATAATTTGGTCGGGTCATTTCGTAGGACTGTTAGTGAAAAATTAAAGAATTAGTAAAAATGAACTAAAATTTAATATTCACAATGACTCATTATTTTAACTATGAAAATTGAAATATTGTACATTGTATACATTTTTTAACCCAAGCGAGAAAATTATCAAACTTCAAAGGAGTGCCATTTACAAACCGGTTGACCAAATGAAGTGAAACAAGTATCATTGGAAAGATTTAAAAAAATTGGATTCAATGAAACAATCAAAATAGAAATCCATTAAAAATGAAAAATGACAAAAATTGCAAGATGATTAATCTAATGAAAATCATAAAAGGTAGTTAGCTAAAAATTAATGGAGAGGGTCCCCATTATTAAAGTAAATAAGTCAAAAATGGGGGGTGTTTATTTTCCCTACAACAATAGCTTATCTCAAGGATGAGAAGGTAAAGATTCAAAGGTTTTTAAGTGTACTTCCCATAGTCTTTAAGGATATGTTTGAGTTGTTGGAGCTGCAAACTCTAAATGATGGAGTAAATAAATTAAAGCATTGTTTTGAGCATGGCAGGCGTAGAGTAGAAGCTAAGGGTGTATGGAGGTAGTGAGACAACGTTGATAAGGAAAGGGCTTAGCCTAAGAAGCATGCTCAGAAGAATGAAAATAAAAAACAAGTTTTTGTGAATTAATTTCAACAGAAATTGAGCTTTGTTGATAAAAAGAATGTGGAATAGGATTTGAAAGTGCAATAAGGAGAAGAAATAAAGGAACCTATGCAATTTTGGACGTGTGGGGAAAACCATAGAAGGAAATATTTCCCACACCAGTGCAACACAGGACCAAAACTTTATAATATTTAGGAGGCTCAAATAGTGGGAGAAGTGGCTCAAAGTTTTCCTAGGATCTAGGAAAACATCAAACATCCATCAGTGAAATGGAAGGTAAGATAATTGATAATGATGTTTCAATTTTAATAGATCCCAATTAAAATACATTTATATCAGCCCAGAATTCATGGAAAAATGTAAAGTGGTTACAGAGAAACATGAGGAATCGTGGTTGGTTCAGTTAGCAACCAGAACCAAAAGGAAAATTTTCCATTAGGTGAGGTTTGATATGCTTTAGCTCTGTGGAATGCACACATCATCCCACTTAAACATGCTATCTTTGGAGAACTATAGCTCACTATTGAGCATGGAATGGTTATAGAACCATAGGGCTAAAGTGAATTGCTTCAAAAAAGTATTTGAATGTTTGGATGAGGTCGGGGAGCACAAAATTCTACATAGGAAAAGGAAGCTGAAATTAGTTAGGATCATTACGACAATGAAAGTTAAGTGGTTCTACAGAGAAATAAAGGTCAACATAGGTCAAGTAGATAGAGAGCTGTTAAAAAGGTATCTGGTGCTACAGTAGTTTGAGGATGTGTTTCCCATTGATATGTTCGGGTTACCTCCTCACAGAGATATCGACTTCTCCATCAAATTGATCCATGGATAAACACAAGAATCCAAAGCACCTTATAGGTGTTGGGTGTGTGTTATAATAGTTGGGTGGACCCAAGGATTGCGGGTATACCCAAGGATGGTGGGAGGACCTACCCATGGTTTTGTGCATGGGTTTTGCACATGGTTTTGGGCATGATGGTTTTCTTCTCATGGTATTTTTTAGATTCGTTCAAGGGAAATACGATTATGTTCTAATCTAGGGTTAGTGGATTGGGTTTTATGAATTCTTCGACATGTATATATATGTATTGTAACATTGAAGGAATATATTGAAAAAAATATGTTAGTCCTGGTTTTGGGATCTAGGGGAAAATATGTGTATATTTGTTTTTTGTTCTCTTCATTATATATATTTTTGTTTGAAGAATTAGTTTGCACGTAATTTCTGTACAGGGTCAAAACCAACATTTTGTATTAGAGTTGTTTCGACTTCAAAGGGATACCTTTGTTGCTGAGGGGTTTTTCTCAGGCCTGTGGTAGACCGTATTCAGTGGGAAATTTGTGGGATCAATTTTTGCAGTGAAAGAAGATGTAAAACAGTGGAAAGATAAAGATCGAGAAATTTAATGGTCAAATTTTTGAGTTGTGGAATCTCAAGATGGAGGATTTGTTAGTAGACTAAGATCAATGGGTTGTTGCAGATCCATGCACAACACTGACAAGAATGTCGGCATAAGACCGGGCGAAGTTATATTGGAAGGTAAAGAACACAATATGATTGTGTCTCTCAGATTCAGTATTGTTGAATGTATTAGGGGGATAAATGTCGATGGATTTTTGGGTCAAGTTAGGGACTTTGTACCAATCTAAGTCTCTGGTGAACAAATATTTCTTGCGGAAAAAGTTGTATAGCTAGAGGATGAAAGATGGAGGCTAGGTGACAGGGAATTCGAAAACCTTTAACACTATGGTAAGCTAGTTTTTATCTGTTGATATAAAAGTTTCAGATGAAGATAAGAGCATCAATTTTCTATGTTCTCTACCAGATTCGTGGGATAGTTTGGTTGTTGCAATAGGTAGAAATACAAATACCTTGAAGTTTGATGAAATAGTCTCATCCTTGTTGTCAGAGGAGATGAGACGGAAAAATATGGAGAGCCAAAATGGAGATGCCTTTTATGTATGAGGAAGGTCCTAGAACATTAAAAAAAAAATAAGTGCTTTTGTGGGAGATCTAAATCTAGAGGGAGATCTAAATCTCCAAGAAAACATGTAAAGGTGTGTTGGAAATACGGAAAGGAAGGGAAATATAAAAAAGACTGTAAATCTCAAGCTCCTGAGAAAGGAAAGGGATATGATGATGCTCCTTCTGCAAAGGTGAAAACCACCTCAAATGAAGGTGGGGATGTGTACTTGGCTTCTTCTTCAAGTACACATGTAGATCATGAGGCATGGTTGATTGAATCAAGTGCATCCTTTCACTTCACTCCTCATTGGGAGTGGTTCCATGAGTATGAGAAATATTATGGTATTAATGTATTCTTAGGGGATGACAGGAAGGCCAGAATCATTGGACACAGAAAAATCGAGTTTAAGTTGCAAGATGGAAGGATTAGAACACTTCCTAGTGTTTTGCATATTCTTGCATTGGACAAAAATATAATATTTGTAAGCAAGATGGATGATGCAGGTGTAAAAACAATGTTTGAGAAAGAAACCTACAAGATAGTTCAGGGAGAAATGGTATTGATGCAGGGAGTTTGGATTGGAACTCTGTACAATATTTTGGGTAGAAATATTATTGATGGGTGAAAAGTTATGTGGTTCCTGAAAGTGGAGCAGAAAATCTAGTGGTATTTGGAGAAAATACCATGTTATGGAATCAAAGGCTTGGACATATTGGACAGAAGGAACTTCGAATACTGCATGGTAATGGTATGGTAGAAGGTATGTATAATTTCTCTCTGGATTTATATTTATGTGAATATTGTGTATATGGGAAGAAGAATCGAGTTTCCCCTCTGTTGCTAAGAGGGTGAAAGGGATATTAGAGCTTGTGCAAGTGATGTGTTTGGACCTATGTCGGTTCCATCACTGGGTAAGTGTAAATTTATGTAGATGTTCTATGCTTGATGCAAATTTACTTTTATCAATATCAATCACATGAATTTACAAGTAAAATGCAGATAGAACATACCAGTGATCCTTTAGAAGACAAACCAGAAACAGGAGAATGTGTTGGTGCATTACGGCGGTCAGCAGGATGGTTCAACCAGCAAAGTATTCTTGGTCGGCCAACCCAGAATGTGTCACAACAACCCTAAAATAAATCACCCAGTCAACTCAAAGTCAACCCCAGAAAAGTCAATGCAGTCCAGAAAAAGTCAACGCATGGCAGCAACAATAAAGTCAATGCAGCTCCAACTTCGGTCAACCTTTTGACCTCGATTTTTGTGCCAATGAGTATGGCCTCTCCACCAAATTTCAGCCTATTTGGACCATGCGTTGATCAAATTCAACGTTGGTCAAACTTTCCCAGAAACCCTAACTGCAGAAAATTTGTTGCAGTAAATTTCGTCCTTTTTGCTGCAGTAGATTTCGTCCTTCTTCTCATGTGGGAGATGAGACTGCTTCTTAGATGCTCGTATATAATCATAGGAGAAGATGTGTGATGTTGAGTGAGTGAAATGCTCTCCAACGTTGACTGTATTTATATCCATCATTGAGGTGTGTGACACATCTGCTGGGGGTGTAAAACCTTACGGCCGACCTGCACTTAAATTTATTATAAATAATAAATTCAAAATAAATGTTCAGCTCATCAGATTAAAATCAATTTTATATCGATTTTACACCTCTCGGAAAGAGGAATCTAATAAAAATATTGGCACCTTCATCTGAGCATCACAAGATGGAGTTTGGACCTAGTTGTCCAAATTTAACACTCCCTCTCAACTAGGGAGAACTCCATCCACCAGTGCAATCAAACATCGTGCGTCATCCCACCATAACTTGATTTGCTAGCCTCTTTATTTCAGAACAGAAGTGGGTCAGTCACAAAGACATCATCTCCCGGCTGACAAATTTAGCCCAGAGTTTCAAAACCTCTATCGGACTCACAAATAGTCTCCAACCAACTCGAAGTTGGTTCATCTGACCCGAAGTCAGGCAGAGGTCTGAGACCTCACTAGACTTGATCCCAGATCAAGTGGTTGGACCGTGCCATCCTAGATAGAGAGTACAGAAATCTCTGATGCGTCCATCAGTATTTGCTACTGGTCTCTAGCTTTTCCCACCTCACTGGCCAAATGAGGGGTACTTTTCATGAGCCCTGAATTCAATGGGTAGGATGCATATGGGGCACAGATAATGAGAGGTGAACCAACTCAATAATCACAATGGTGGGGTCCAAGCACACCAACAAGGTTTGGCAAGCCTAGCCTTGTGGTTGCTCATAGCTTTGAGAAGCTGTCCCCAAAGCCCCTAGAGCTCCTCGAGCTCATCGTCCAACAGGACCCACATCATAGGGTCATTCCACAATACCAAGTCTCTCACAGAAGGTTAGGAACTTGAAATTTCCCAGGGGCTTAGTGAGAATATACGCGACCTGCTCATCAGTTCCTATATGATCGAGCCTTACGGCGCCTCACTGTACCATATCCTGGATGAAATGATACCTGATATTAATATGCTTGGATCGGTCGTGGAACACAGGATTCTTGGTCAAGCGAATCCCACTCTGGTTATCACAGAGTATCATGGTGGTATCTAGCACATGTCCAAACAACTCACTAAAGAGCTTTCGCAACCAAACTGCTTCACAACAGGCCATACTTGCTGCAATGTATTTGGCCTCTGTGGTGGTCAAAGCCATCGAATTCTGCTTCCTTCTCATCCATGAAATCGAAGCAGAACCAAGATTGAAGCAGCATCCCGATATGCTCTTACGATCCACCACACTACCAGCCCAATCTGCATCAGTATATCCAAGGAGTGTCACGCTCCCGGTAGTGTATCTCAGCCCATGGTTCATCATGCCCCGAAGGTATCTTAGAATATTCCTGGCACCAACCCAGTGAAAGTGATGAGGCTCAACCATCTATTGACTCAAAGTGTTCACTGAAAAACATATATCTGGACGGGTGTTCACTAAGAACATCAAGGCCCCTATGATTTGATGATACTCAGTAGGATTTTCCAATACGGGCCCAGCAGCACTGCCACTCAAATTCTTTAAGTTGAGTTCCATTGGTTTTGACACGGACTTGCAGTCCACCATACCAAATCTTTCCAGAAGTTTCACAATGTATTTTCCTTGAGAAAGGAAAATCTCTCCAGGTCTCTGCCAGACCTCCAGGCCTAGGAAGTAGTGCATTAGTCCTAGGTCCTTCATCTCGAACTCAGCAGTGAGCTCCCTCTTGCATAGATGAATGATAGGGTCAGCACCTATCAGAAAGAGGTCATCCACATACAGCACCAGAATGAGAGGCTTCCCCTGGACAACCTTGAAGTAAAGGTTCAGATCAGCGTTACTTTGAGTGAAGCCCAGCTTCATCAAGTAGCTATCTATCCTCTCATACCAAGATCTGGGTGCTTGCTTCAACCCATAGAGGGCTTTCTTCAACCTGTAGACATGAGTGTCATGATCCTGGACTTTCAACTCCAGAGGTTGTTCTACATACACCTCTTCTTTTATTGCCCCATGCAGAAAAGTGGTCTTGACATCCATTTGATGAAGACTCCATCCTTGCGTAGCAGCAAGGGCTATGATTGATCGAATGGTGGTATATCATGCCACAGGTGAAAATATGTCATCATAGTCTATTCCTTCCTTTTGAGAGAAGCCATGGGAAACAAATATTGCCTTGAACTTTTTAGCACTTCCATCAGATCCATGCTTGATTTTGTAGAGCCATTTCGTGGTGACAATTGATTTGTCCTTCGGTCTTGGAACCACATCCTAGACATCATTCTTCTTTATGGACTCATATTCTTCGTGCATAGCATCCTTCCAGGCTTGATGCTTTGCGGCTTCCTCAAAAGATCCAGGTTCATATTGTACAATAATACTCATGGCAGCCAGATACCCTTGGTATCTACACGGCTTCTTGCTTTCTCGGAATGTCCCCCTCGAGGCAGCATGTCCCTCAGCATCTTCGAGAGTGTCCCTGAACCATGATGGTCTCTTTCTCAGTGAAGGAGATGGATCGATTGGGTCCATTGGTCCTTCAACATCAGGCATTGTCTCATCCTGTGGTTCTTCTTGATTTCCAAGCCTTGCTTTATGATTTTCCTCAGATCTCAGAATATCTACTACTTTCTTCAGGGATGCATCTTCATCAAAAGTGACATCATGGCATATCTCTACTTCCATTTGACCAGGTACATAGACTCTATAGGCCTTATAAGTTTCGTTGTAGCCCGCAAACATTCCTTTCTTCCCAGAAACATCCAACTTACTTCTCTTTTCTTTTGGCACATGAAAATAAATAGGACATCCAAAAATTCTAAAATGTGAGACGTCAAGTCTCTTACCAGTAAAAACCTCTTCAGGAGTTTTGGAGTCCAGGGGAGAATGAGGGCATCGGTTTTGAATGTATATAGCAGTATTCGTAGCTTCTCGCACAGAAACTTCGGTAGACCCTGGTCACATAGCATGGCACGAGCAGCTTCCACAATGGTCTTGTTCTTTCGTTCAGCAACACCATTCTACTCAGGAGTATAGGTAGTAGTAGTCTCCCTCTTAATGCCAGCTTCTCTGCAAAAGTCCTTGAACTCATTTGACTCATATTCAGTGCCATTTTCAGTCCTCAAAATCTTGATCTTCTTCCCTGTCATATTTTCCACCAAGGCTTTGAAGGTACAAAACCACATGAAAGCCTCATCCTTCTTCTTTAAGAAGTATATCCAGGTTTTGTGGGAGAATTCATTAGTGAATGTCATATAGTAAGAACATCCTCCCAGGGATGTCACGGGTAGCATACCAGATAGATCAGAATGGACCAGTTGCAAAATATCAGATGTCTTTGTGACACTTGAGGGGAAAGGTCCCCTTGTATGCTTTCCTTCGGCACAACCCTTACATACACCTTCATGATTATTTCCAAAATCGGGCATCCCTATCACCACCTTCCTTGCTTCGGGAAGGGCCTTGTAATGAAGGTGTCCAAACCTTCGGTGCCATAGTTCAGTTTGTCGGATAGTATCACATGTCATAGCTCCCAGTGGACTTCCTTCAACCTGGTAGAGTGTTCCAACTCTAAAACCAATCATGATAGCTTCCTTGAGATTCTTCTTCCACATGTGCACCTTTCCATCAGTGAATTCCACATTGAAATCTTTGTCTTCCATGGCTGATATAGACACAAGGTTCTTCTTCAATTTTGGTACATAGAGTACATCCTGCAAATGTAGGACTTGTCCTTGAGACAAGTGGAGGGTCACAGTCCCTGTCCCTTTCATGGGATATGTGGCATTATCTCCAATGATAATTTCCAGATTAGTATCCTTCTCAACCATGTCAGAGAGTGCTTCCTTGAACCCAGTGATGTGTCTTGAGGCACCGCTATCTATCAGCCAGACATCCATAGTGTTAGGCGGGGATGCAGCAAAGAGGGCAGATACAAGAATGTATTCATTTCTTTTATCAACAGCATTTGACTCCTCATACCTGGAGTTTCTAGACCTTTTGAAAGGTTGATTGTTTCTGCTAGAGGGATCCTTCCTCTTTCCTTTGGACCTGTTGTTTCTTTGATTTCCATTCCTCCGATTGTTGTTGTTGTCATCACTATCGGGAGAATCCTTTTTGAAAGGAAATTCTCTAGCATGATGACCTGGCCTATGAAAAGTGAAACACTTGCCCTTCTTTCCTTGGGCCCCTTCTCTTCCTTTGTTCTTTGGACCACCAGAGTTCTTCTTTCTAGAATGAGTAGCGTAGGAAACATTTCTCTCATTTTCGTATTCCTTCATTCTTGTCTCTTCTTGCATGCATCTTGACAATAGCTCGTCAAAGTTAGGAATTGTGTTATTATTGAGAATGGTAGTGTTGAATACTTTCCATTCATATGGGAGCCCTCCAAGTGCGGTGAGTACCATCTCACGATCAACTATTGTCTCCCCAATAGCCAGCAAATTGTTCCTGATCTCGGTCAGTTTAAGAAAGTATGTTTGGACAGATTCATCCCTGCCTTTCTTCAAATTCTTCAATTGATTCTTGAATAATAGCACCTGGTTTGCATTTTTTACTTTGAACATTTGTATCATCTTATCATACATCTCTTTGGATGTGCCTAGCTCAGATATGTAGGCAACCAGACTTTTATGTATGGATTCCATGATCATTAGCTTTGCTTTGATATCCCCCTTCTTATGCTTGGTTTTAGCAGCAGCAGTAGCAGTGGATGGAGGTTCTTGTATCTTACCTAGTACATATTCCATGAGATCATGGTCTTCTAATTTGAGATCTAATATCATCTTCCAAGCATGGAGGTCATCCCTTCCAGTCAACTTGTCATCCTCCTTGAAGCCATAACTTGTGGAACTCATTTTTCTCTTTTGGTGATTTCTATAAGTTAGGGCTTGTCTTCACCTCAGCTCTGATACCATTTAAATTTATGTAGATGTTCTATTCTTCATAAAACTTTACTTTTATCAATAGCAATCACATGAATTTACAATTAAAATGCATATAGAACATACCAGTGATCCTTTAGAAGACAAACCAGAAATAGGAGAATGTGTTGGTGCGTTACGGCGGTCAGCAGGATGCTTCAACCAGCAAAGTATTCTTGGTTGGCCAACCTAGAATGTGTCACAATAGTCCTCAAATCAGTCACCTAGTCAACTCAAAGTTAACCCTAGAAAAGTCAACACAGTCCAGAAAAAGTCAATGTAGGGCAGCAATAATAAAGTCAACGCAGCTCCAACTTTGGTCAACCTTTTGACCTCGATTTTTGTGCCAATGAGTACGGCCTTCAAAAATCGAACTCTCCACCAAATTTCAGCCAATTCGGACCATGCATTGACCAAAGTCAACGCTGGTCAAACTTGCCTAGAAACCCTAACTGTAGAAAATTTGCTGCAGTAAATTTCGTCCTTTTTGCTGCAGTAGATTTCATCCTTCTTCTCACGTTGGAGATGAGACTGCTTCTCAGATGCTCGTATATAATCATAGGAGAAGATGTGTGATGTTGAGTGAGTGAAATGCTCTCCAACGTTGACTGTATTTATATCCATCATTGAGGTGTGTGACACATCTGTTGGGGGTGTAAAACCTTAAGGCCGACCTGCACTTAAATTTATTATAAATAATAAATTCAAAATAAATGTTTTTCTCATCAGATTAAAATCAATTTTATATCGATTTTACACCTCTCGGAAAGAGGAATCCAATACAAATGTTGGTATCTTCATCTGAGCATCACAAGATTGAATTTGGACCTAGTTGTCCAAATTTAACAGTAAGTCTATGTACTATGTCTCATTTATAGATGACTTCTCGAGAAATACATGGATATGTTTCTTTAGGAAAAAAATCTGAAGTCTTTGACAGGTTTAAAGAATTTAAGGCTCTGGTGGAAAATCAAACAAAGAAGAAGATCAAGGTGTTGAGGACAAATAATGGTGGAGATTTCTACAAGAAGGAATTTCAAGAGTTCTATAAGAAATGTGATATAGCACAATAGAAGAATACTCCTTAAACACTTCAAAAAAATGGAGTTGTAGAAAGAATGAATAGGACGTTGATGGAAAATGCAAGAATCATGCTTAGTGGTCTCGAGTTAGGACAAGAATTCTAGGTAGATGAAATAGATACTGCATGTTACCTAGTCAACATATCACCTTCATCAACGTTGGAGAATGAGAATCCACATGAGGTATGGATTGGTAAGAAACCCTCTCTTTCACATCTTAGGGTCTTTGTTTTTGATTCATATGTACATGTTCCAATGGAGAAAAGAACCAATTTGGATAGAAAGTTGTAAAGGCACATATTTATTGGGTATAAGGATGCTTTAAAATGTTATAAGCTTTGGAACCCATAAACAAGGAAGGTTGTGTACAACCGAGATGTGGTTTTTAGATAGGTGAAATATGTTATTAAACATTAAGTCCTACCAAAGGAACTTGAGAAGATAGAGTTTTAGCTAAAGGAGGAAGAATAATATGCTACAACAAAACAGGAATCAGAAGAGGAAGAGCGACAAAATCCAGTTTTGAGAAGATCGGTTTGAGAAAGAAGGCAGCCATAAAGCTATTTTCCATCTACTTTTTGTTCAATTTTTTCTTTATCTATTACTAATGACAATCCAAAAACTATCAGGGAGGTAGTCGATTCAGAGGATGGAAAACTCTAGAAAGAGGCCATGGTTGATGAAATGGCATATTTGGACAAAAATGAGGCTTGGGATCTGGTGGAGTTGCTCATTGGAAATAATCAGAACATGAATTAAAAGAGGAAGAGCTACAAACTCCAGTTTTGAGAAGACCAGTTCAAGAAAGAAGGCATCCAGAAAGGTATAGTCCATCTGTTTTTTTTTCAAAATTTGATTTTATCTATTATTGGCAATGATCCCATAATTTTCAGGGAGGCAGTGGATTTGGAAAAAAATGAGGCTTGGGGTCTGGTGGAGTTTTGGGCTGGAAAGAAACCCATTGACCATGTTATTTATTTGGTCTTGTATGTGGAAGATGTATTTTTTTATTGGAAATGACAAAGAAATTATCAAGGATTTGAAGACCCAATTTTCCTCCAAATTCGACATGAAGGATCTTGGCGCTACAAACTTTATTTTATGCATGTAAATTAAACAAGATCGAGTAAAGAGGAAGCTCTAGTTAAACTAAATGAAGTATGTTGATACAATATTGTAGAAGTTTAATATGTAGGATAGTAAACTAGTGAAGGTTACTATACATGTATGTGTAAATTTATTTGTTGAACAGTGTCCCAAGGCACAAGAAGAGGAAGAGGACATGTCCAATGTTCCATATGAAAGTGCAGTCGGTAGCCTGATGCATGAAATGGTTTGTACTAGACCAAAGATTGCACATGCAGTGGTAGTATTGAGCAAGTTTATGTCAAAAATAGGGAAGGAGAATCAGACATCAATGAAGTGGGTTTTCAGGTATTTTTGTGGCACTAGTGATTATGGTATGTGCTACCAAGGAAAACCAGGATTGGAAATAATTTTGGAAATTTGTGGATTTGTTGATGCAGACTAGGCTAGAGATCTAGATTAGAGAATATATACAAGTGGGTATGTGTGTAACCTATTTGGAGGAGCATTCAGTTGGATGAGAAAAATACAGTTTGTAGTGGCTCTTTCAACTACAGAGGCTGAATACATGGAAGCCACTCATGCAAGAAAGGAAGTAGTTTAGTTACATAGATTGTGTTTAAGTATGGGGTTGGTACAATGAGCTATAAGGATATACTGTGACATCCAAAGTGCAATTTTCTTGGCAAAGAGCCCTGCTTATCATTAAAAAAAAGCACTTTGATTTTCAGTATCACTTTGTGAGGGATATGGTTGAGGAAAAAAAGGTGTTGTTCATAAAGGTGGACACTTTGAATAATGTTGTATACGCATTGACAAAGTATGTGATCACTGAGAATTTTTCTTGGTGTAGAGAAACAATGGGCATTTCAGGGCTAGACCAATGACGAAGCTTTTTTGTGACCCCCTACATTGAAATAAAACAACAAATGGAAGAATGTTGAGTGTGTGTTATATTCTTTATATGTGTGACCAGTTCTACGTGTTGTAATTTTTGGAAACTGTAGTGGGGGGCTCATAGGGGAGGCGGTATCCCACCCTGTCGGTGGGTTTACAAGGGGAGATATTCCTACCTATTAGTGGTTTTTTAGGGGAATATAGCTCCAATACATGGGGTCTGGGGCAATGGCCCAAATTTTTTTTTATGTCGACCCGAGGATGGGGGCAGACCCAAAGATGGTGGGTGGACCTACCCATGTTTTTTTGCATGGTTTTTGCACATGGTTTTGGGCATGATGCTTTTCTACCCATGTTATTTTGTAGATCTGGTCGAGTGAACTATGATTATGTTCTAATCTAGGGTTAGTGGATTGGGTTTTATGAATTATCCAACATGTATATATATTTATTGTAACATTGAAAGGAATATAATGAAATTCAATCTGGTAGTCTCAGTTTTTGGATTGAGGGGAAAATCTATGTGTATATTTATTTTATGTTCTTGCCATTGTTTATTTTTTTGTTTGAAGTATTAGTTTGCAAGTGATTTTTGTACAGGGTTAAAACCTCCAAAACGCCGAGTACACCTGAGATGATGGAATTAAAATTATAGTTGAAGGAGATGTTGGATCATTAGGGGAATTTCGAGGTCTAAAATGGGCCTCCTAAGAAAAATGTACAAAAAAATAAGCTTTATAAGAACCTATAGGATTCACGATGATGATGTCAACCATGGGGGATGATTCACCATTTTTGGAGTAAAAAAGTAAAAAAATTAATAAAATAATAAAATAATAAAACTACTTTTTCAATTCATATTTTCAACTTATCTCCCTAATTTTTTACTCAAATTTCAAGCGGGAGTACTCGTTGGATGAAAAATTTAATTTCTCATCCAAGGAGTACCCATGTTGCATATTTTCGAGGGACCCTACTACAATAAAATTGAGAAATACATGAAAAAACATGTTTACAATCACGTTTTTCATTTATTTCTCATTTTTCATGTAGTAGTGTCCATCGAAAGTATGCAACATGGGTACTCCTTGGATGGGAAATCAAATCCTGCATCCAACGAGTGTTTCCACTCAAAATTCGAGTAAACCCATAGGGAGATAAGTTGAAAAACTAGTTTTTCCTTTTTTTCCCTCTAAAATTTGATGATGTAATCAAATATTATTTTATTATTTCCACTATTATTTTGTAATTTCCTTAGGAGGCCCATTTTAGACCTCAAAATTCCCCTAATTTGAAAGGGTGTATTTGGCCAAGTGTGTCATCGTGGGGAACCACAGTTTTTTTTGTAAAGAAAAGGGATGGGACCCTTTACCTTTGTATTGACTATAGTCAGCTAAAAAAATTGACAATTAAAAATCGATATTCATTTTCACAGATAGACAACCTATTTAATCAGCTGCACGGGAAAAAAATTTCTCCAAGATAGATTTTAGGTTTGGATATCATCATATGTGCATTAAAGGAAAAGATATTCACAAGATCTTTTTTCGGACCAGGCATGGGAAATATGAGTTTTTATTGGTACCGTTTTGGCTTACTAATTCCCATATCGCTTTCATGTGTTTGATGAACAATGTATTGCATCCTTACTTGGACAAGTTAATTATTGTATTTGTGGATGACATCCTAGTTTATTCAAAGATGTAAAAAGAGTGTGTGAAGCATTTGGAAACAATGTTACAGTTGTTGCGGGAGCATAATATTTATGCAAATCTCAACAAGTGTGACTTTTTCTAGCCTCAGATACATTATTTGGGACATTTTGTCTCCAAGGAAGGGATATCAGTTGACCTAGAGAAGATCAAGTCTATAATGGAGTGGCCCACTCCAAGGAATGTGAATGATATCACATCATTCATGAGATTAGCAGGTTATTACAGGAGGCTCATTAGGAATTTCTCCAAGATTGGATATCGTATTACAACATTGCAAAGAAAAGGGAAGAAGTTTTACTGAACAACATAGTGTGAAAAAATCTTCGAGCAGCTAAAGAAACTACTCAAAACTACACCAGTGCCGAGGATTGTAGACCTTGCTAAGGATTTCACGATTTTAAAGAAGGAAAAGTAGTCTCATATGAGTCCCAGAAGATGAAAAATCATGAGGTGACCTACGTGACTCATGGCTTAGAGTTGGAAACCATCATTCATGCACTAAATATGTGGAGGCATTACCTCCATGACAGGAAGTTTACTCTTATGACAAATCACAGTGGACTCAAGCATCTCTTTGAGAAACCTAAGCTAAATGCAAGACATACTAGGTGGTTGGCCAAACTCAGTGAGTTTGATTTTGAAATCAAGTAAAACAAGGGTAAGGAAAAAAAAATTATTGATCCATTCAATCAAATAATTTTGTTAAACCATTCAATAGTCTTAAGTTCCTATATGACAAACCTAGTGGAAAGAATAAAAAAATACAAGACAAAAGCATGGAAAGTATCATCAGATGAAAGAGGAAATTCTACAAGGAAGTGAAGATAAGGAGTATCAACTCACCGATGACGACTTGATTATATTTAAGAGTGGGATTTATATGTCAAGTGGTGAGAAGTTAAAAACACTTATCATCAAGGAGTTTCATGTCAAGCCTTATTCAGGCCATCTGGGATACAAAAGGACTCTTTCATTCATTAAGAGGTTTTATTATTGGTAGAATTTGAAGAAATAAGTGGTTTATTTTGTGGCAAAGTGCATAGGGTGTCATTAAGAAAAGGTTGATTGTAAACATCTAATAGGATTATTGTAGCCCATTCCTATTCTGGAATGGCTATGGGAAGTGACTTCTATGGATTTCATCTCATGTTTGCCACTGAATTCTAAGCAACATGATGCAATCATGGTAGTTGTTGATAGGTTGAACAAGGCAACTCATTTTGTGGTGGTAAAACCCACTAAATTATCTAGTGAGGTGGTACAAATATTAATAAAAGAGATTGTGAGGCTCCATGGTATTGTGAAGAAAATTGTTTCAGATAGAGATGCTAAGTTTACTTCCAAGTTTTGGAAGGATTTGTTTTCCGGTTTGGGGAAACAATTAGCATTTAGCACGACATATAACCCACAAACATATGTAAAAACTAAGAGGACTAACAGAATCCTTGAAGACATGTTAAGGATGTATGTAATGAATCAACCCAAGAAGTAGGAGGAATACCTTCGAATGGTAAAGTTTACATACAACAATGGGTATCAAGAGTCCATTAAGATGAGTCCATTCAAGGATTTGTATGGAAGGAGTTATAATACTCCTATAGGGTAGAATGAACTGGTGAAAAAGGTCCTTATTGGGCTTGATATGCTCAAGGAAATGGATCAATATATTTAAGTCATCAGACAAAATTTAAAGGTGGCACATTATAGGAAAAATAGTTATGTTGATCAACATAGGGTGCATAAGGAGTTTCAAGTTAAGGAACATGTATATTTAAGGATAAAACCGAAGAAGAGTTCCTTGAGAATTTAGAACTATGCCAAGTTGACACCATAATATAGTGGGCCTTTTGAGATCCTTGAGAGGATTGGACTGGTGGCCTATAGGCTGGCCCTACCTCCTATAATTAGATTTCATAAAAAATTTCATGTTTCTTTTCTTAAAAGGTATGTGAAGGATTATAATCATGTAATTGATTGGTCTGTGATACATATGGAACTATAGGGGGATTTCAGCTAGAACCAATAATGCATTCTAAACTAGAGGAGTCTCATGCTCCGAAATAGAGCTATAGATCAAGTCAAGGTGCAATGGAATCACTTTGGTCCCAAGGAGGTCACTTGGGAAATGGTTGATACCATGAAGAAAACTTTTTTTTTTTTCTTAGTTAAGGAAATTATTCACAGGTTTATGTAAAATATTATATGAGATACAAGTGTGAAGCTCCACAGACAGTATGTGATTGTTATTTTTTAATTCTATATTAGAATGTTTTTCGTCTATGTATATAAGGATATATAAAATTGAGGACAATGTTCCCTCCAGGGGGAGGGGTCTCTAACAACCAAACCTGTTGATGGTTGGATTTTTCCATGTAAATACATTATTGTAAGTACATTTCAAGTTAAAAAAAGGCTGATTAAGGGACACACATTCCAAAAGGGTTGAGGGAGGTCAATTGATTGGGAAATTTAGCTTACTTGATGAAGAAAGAAAACTAGATAGTTGGGAAAACCATTGAAGGTTGGTTGTTGAGATTGAAATGATCTAGAATGGTGTGTTGCAGAGAGGGTTGTTGTAAATTTATGAACTATAGGAAAGGGAAAATTCCCATCTTGGCTTGGGAAAACACAAGAAGGAAACCATGACACTAGGCATGGAAAAAAAGGGAAAGACCTAGTGGAGAATGGAGGAAAAAAACACCTCAGTTTTTCTCAACAAGGGGGAAATGAGGGAGAGTAGTGGAAGAAAGAGAAAATAAAGAAACAATATCACGCACAAGCGGACCATGCCATGGAGCAGAGAAGGGAAAACTCCCATGGACAAGTATACATAGAGAGAGCTCGAGATCATGTGGACAATAGATAGAGAGACTCGAGAGCAGCCAAAAAAGGAGCAACATAAAGTGTGATGCATGCATAGTGAAAAACGAGAAGAGGGAGCTAGATTGGAAGAAACTGTAGAAAATTAGAGCGTTTGTATTCGTGGTAAACAAAAAAAAATTCAAGTGTTGGGAGGAGCTTGAATTATTTCTTTACTCTCAAGGTGTCATCATCCTTAAATGAAGCAATAGGAGCACCATAGGAGTTATCCTTCAGGTGAGGGTAAATCTCTAGATACCTCATGGGGCTAGAGGGTGGAGATGGTGTTCTCTAGATTCCCTTGACAACCTGGGGTAGAGGTTTAGCCCTTCAATTCCTGGTAAAGAAAAATCTGGAGGTATCCATTACTTGTCATTTAACAATGGGTTCTATATTCCCTTAATTGGATGGAACCATTGTGTGGTAGTGGGTCCTATATTCCCTTAATTAGGTTGAACCACTGTGTTTCATGTTTCCAAGGTGGAGGTGAGACCTTTAGACCCACTGGACTATGTGGGTGTGTTTCTGAATGGCTAGAGAGAGTGTAGGTTGTAAGTATAAGGAATCCCTGAACTTGGTTGATTGTTATTAGTTAGCTGAAGGGTGGAGGAAATAGACGTCTAGATTCCATATTTATTGTTTATCATCATTTTTTAGATGAATGGTGGAGGAAACATGCATATGGATTTACTGAATGCAACTTAGTACCGAGTAGTTGGTGGGTGGAGGTAAGAGTACCTTAGGATCCCCTATTTTAGCGTACAAATGTTGATTATTCCCTTGAGAAATACCACCTTAGTCCCTTGGTATCTAACTCGGGGGTGAAAAATGAAAGTAGATTGGCTACCACATTAATTCTAGGCATCCTTACTACTTCCCCTACTATTGATGCTTATTGAATTAGTGCTACAATTTTTGGTCCCCTTTCGATAAGGAAATTTTTTAACATAATGTGGCCTCCCACATCCCCAACACTGAAATGAGGATCTAGCTGCTTGTTCATGTTGATATTTGCTAGGTTATTTAGTGGATTTTAATTCATTTTTCAACTTGTATTCTTATTGGGTCCTTCCTGAATTTGTGTTCTGTTGATTTTAGTAGGATCCCTTAAAATTTGTTGATTTTAAGTCTTTAACATTATGAGAATGTTTTTTCACTTTATTTTATGTCCACTTTTGTTTTTATCTCCTTTATAATTCATTTTTTGGTAGCATATCCAAGCATTTGTAATAGCCTCGTCCATAGTTTTGGGGTTGTAAAACTCCAACCACTCCTTCATGAATATAGGTAGATTGTTGATAAACTGTTGAACTTTCACCTTTTCCTTGATTATGTAGGGGAAGTATCTTAGAATGGATGCAATTTTTGCTATAAAATAATCCATGGAAAGTTTCCCCAACCTAAGATCATGGGACTCCTTTGCTTTTTCATTACAAAATCATTTTTTTATATATTTGCCTTTAAAATGCTTCTTGAAATCTTCCCGGGTTACCTCTTGTTCGTCAAATCTCTGTATTGTTTTCACTTCTTCCCACCATAAGGTTGATTTTCCTTTTAGATGGTAAAGAGCCATCTGAACCTTCAAGTTTCATCCATATTCGTAGATATGAAAGTACTTATTCATATTAATGAGGCAGGCTTCAACAACCTCTTCCTTTTCACCATCAAACTTCGTGGGTTTCATTAGAGGAACTTTGAGGTCTAAAATGGGCCTCCTAAGAAAAATGTACAACCAAAATCAAAATTTTAAGAACCAATATGATTCAAGATGATGATTTCAATCATGGGGGATGATTCACCATTTTTGGAGTAAAAAATTAAAAAGATTAAAAAATAGTAAAATAATAAACTACGTTTTCAACTCGTATTTTCAACCTATATCCCCAAGGTTTTTCTCAAATTTCAAGCAAGATTACTCTTTGGATGAAAAATTTAATTCCTCATCCAAGTAATACCCATGTTCCATACTTTTTATGGACCCTGCTATACGAAAAATGAGAAATACATGAAAAAACATGACTGCAATCACATTTTTCATGTATTTGTCATTTTTCGTGTAGAAAGGTCCATAAAAAGTATGCAACATGGGTACTCCTTGGATTTGGAATCAAATTTTGCATCCAATGAGTGTTTCTACTCAAAATTTGAGTAAACCCATAGGGAGATAAGTTGAAAATACGAGTTGAAAAAATACTTTTTTTCATTTTTCCCTCTAAAATTTGATGATGTAATATAATTTTATTTTATTATTTCCAATATTATTTTATAATTTCCTTAGGAGTCCCATTTTATACCTCAAAAATCCCCTAATGAATCTTCTTATATTATCCCTGTAATTCAATTTTCTTTCTCTTAGGTAACTTATGACTAGAAACGATGTTAGGTGTATTGATGATTGGATCAATGGTTAATTAGGCTCGAAGGAGTGAAGATGCTTTGCAACCTAGGGTTTCTCTTTGACCTCTGCAACGGCGTTGTCTGCATTCTCTCTGCCGCTATTATTACACGCAGCCCCTCTGCCATCGATAGTCGGCAGGTTCTGCTACCTCGCCCATGGTTGACCCTCAGGGGAGGGCCGCCAAGCCTTCCCCTTCAGCGGAAAAGATCCATAAGGTGAAGAATGTGACAAGAACTGTTGTTCCTGAACAAAGTCACGCGGTCACGATGGATCCTCCCATGCAAGAAACGACAAACGCCTCAACTGCTCAGCCTGACACTGCTCATCCTGATAAGAGCAATGATAAGCAAGAGGCCGAGAATGGTCAAACGGACATTCCCAAGGTAACATCTACGACATGCAAACCTATAGCCGCGGAACGGCCCAAGGTTGAAATTCCTAGCCACAGGATTAATGGACGAATCCAATACATGAAGGACCATGCTCTCATTGGAAAGTTTGTTGGATTCTGGCCAACCGAGAAAGCCCTACAAGGATGGATCGTGGCAAAATGGAAACCCAAGGGGAATGTTACCCTGCAGTTAGGTCCAAAAGGGTTTTTCACCGTGACATTCATTTGCTTAGAAGATAGGAACAGAGTAATGGATGAAGGCCCTTACTTCTTCAACTCAGCAGGCTTGTATTTAAGGGATTAGGTTGAAAGATTTAACCTCGACAAGGAGGATTTCAGCTGGGCCCCAGTTTGGATCCGTATGTATTTGCTCCCTCTGGAATACTGGGATGAAGATTCGCTGCGAGATATAGGTAAGGGCTTGGGTGAATTCGTCAAAATAGCAGAAGAAACAAAGCTGCGCAGATACACCTCTTATGCTCGTATCTGGGTCTTCATGCATTTGGACAAACCCCTTCCGGACTCGGTAAGTCTTTACCATGATGAATTTGAATGGATTCAGCCCTTAGATTTTGAGCATGTCCCTTTTCACTGTCGCAAATGTCACGCTCTAGGCCATTTGTTCCGGGATTTCCCTTTGAATCCTCGACCCCATCCTTCTGGCCCCTCTGATTCTTCAGACCAAGACGGCTTCACCAAAGTTTCCAATTGAAGAAGAGCCAATAAAAATACTTCCACCGGGAAAAAACCCTTGCAAACTGGAGCCTTAGCCCCCTCCATAAGCAACAACTTTGAGATACTAGCTACTGCCACGGCTGACCCTTTTCAGAATTCCTCACCCATCCCTTCGAAGATCTCTCCTAACCATCCCCCTCCTCCCTCGGGTACCCCCCCCCCTCTCCCCTTCCCTGAAGAACTGCTCGGCCACCCCCTCAGAGAATCCAAAGGACCCGGAATGGAAGCCAAATGGTATGGATGTTGATTGCATCCCAAGCCAGTTTTTGCAATGCGCACTTATTTCCGCAGACAACAACCACTCTCAACATATGGAGGAAGAGCCGGAAAGTATCCACTTGAGAGGTCTTGACATTTTTGAACTGGAACAAGTATGCAAGAGAAAAGACTATGATAAGATTCCAAAGCACCAACTCAATGCCCTCGAAGTAGTCATTTCCAGGGCCTACCGCAACAACAACTAGGCATACAACCGGGAAGTCAATGGGATGGAAACTACTTACCCAAAGACTCCAAAAAGCGGGGAAGGAAAACTGATCTTCAAAGAACCATCACAATAGGGAAAATCCTGGTGGACTCAGGCAGATATGCCAAGCTGACAAAGTATTACAAGCCAACCACCCCCAGTGGATCATGAAGCTCACTTCATGGAATTTAAGAGGGCTCAATAGCCCCAGCAAAGTTCGTATGATAAAAAACATGATAAAGCAGGAGCAACCCCAGATCTTCTTTTTGCAGGAAACTAAATGCAACAGCTATACTCTTGGTCAGATCCTCTCTAAAGCTTGGCCAGGTAGTCATTCGGTAGCAGTGGACGCGTCTGGTGCCTCGGGTGGTCTAGCTATTGCCTGGAACGCACAGGCCATCACACTCTCAGGTATTCATGTATCCCACCACATCATTCAAGCCACTTTCCATATTATCGGTACTAATATACATGGACATTTAACCAATGTATACTTCCCACAGGAGACGAGCAACAAAATTGCTTTACTTGACACTATAGAAATGCTCAATCTCAACAGACTCCATCCTTTATGGATAGCTGGAGGAGATTTCAATATGATTACCAAACTGGAGGAAAAGTAGGGTGGTCGAGCCAAACTGGATCAGGAGAATCACCACTTCAATGATTTCATCCTTAACAACTCGCTAATCGATCTGTCGTTCTGCAATGGAATGCATACTTGAAGCAATCGCAGGGCAGGAAGGCAGCAAATCGCTTCCAAATTAGACAGGTTCCTCATATCTGACAATGCGATTCATCTTGGAGGAGATCTCTCAGCTTCCATCATTCCCTTATCTGGATCTGATCACTGGCCAATCTCACTCCAATGGCTCAGGCCAGGAAACTCAACTAGACGTCCTTTCTGCTTCGAAGGTTTCTGGCTCTCCCACCCCGCTTTCAAAGACCTCATCAGATCCACTTGGACTAATTCCCCATCACCAGAGGGATAAAAAATGTTTCGGTTTCAACAGAAACTTAAATTTCTGAAAGCCCAAATCAAAAGATGGAACCAAGAGACCTTTGGAAACATCTTCTAGGCTCAGCAAGCTCTCGACAAGGAAATGAAAGAGCTCCAGCAAAAGATCGTTGCTGAGGGCCACACAGAAGAGACCTTGGAAAAGGAAAAGCTTATTCACAGTCAGCTTGAGGATTGCAGGTATCAGGAAGAAATACTATGGAAGAAAAAGTCCCGTATCAGATGGCTGAAGGAAGGTGAAAGGAACACCAAATTCTTCCACAGGACTACAGTTCAGAGAAGAATGTACAACACCACATTTTTCATTTAGAATCGTGAAGGGGAGTGATTGGAAGGTCATGTAGAGATAGAGCAGGAGTTCATCAATCATTTCAAAGAGGTCCATCAAGAACCCCCTATTGATAGGAGGCCAGCAATCGACAAGATCACTCAAAATGTTCCAAAGCTCATTACAGAAGAACATAATCAACTTCTTCTTAGACCTGTCCTGCTTCAGGAGGTGGACCAGGCAATGCATCAGCTAAAAGAAGGCAAAGCCCCTGGCCCAGACGACTTCACCACGACTTTCTTCCACTCCTTTTGGGATCTCATCAAAGAGGAGGTTTGGCTTGTGGTCGAGGAATCCCGCACTCTTCATTGGCTTCTGCCAGCCCTGAACTCTACTTTCATTGCCCTAATCCCTAAGAAAGCGAACATCAGAACACCGGACAAGTTTCGACCCATAGCTCTCTGCAACGTTATCTATAAAGTTATTTCCAAGGTTATTGCAAACAGGTTGAAGCCACTCCTGCCCCTTCTGATTTCTCAGGAACAATCTAGCTATGTAGAGGGAAGGCAAATACTGGATGGCATCATCCTCACGCATGAAGTCATTCACTCTCTCAAGCACTCCAAACAAGCAGGTATTCTCCTTAAGATCGACCTCTCCAAGGCTTTTGATAAATTAAGCTGGATCTATATAGATAATATGCTTTCAGCCTTTGGTTTCTCCCCAATGTGGATCCGATGGATTGCAATTTTAATTCCCTCTTCTTTCTTCTTGATTCTTATTAATGGTATCCCCTCTCGACCATTCATTCCCTCCAGAGGTATTCGACAAGGAGACCCGCTCTCCCCTTTCCTTTTTGTACTCATGGCGGAGGGGCTAGGTCGTCACATTAAGCAGGCTCTCTCTTCCCGGCTTCTCAAGGGCCTTTCCGTCCACAACTCTCCAGCCATCACTCATCAGCAATTTGTCGATGATAACATGTTGTTTGGGTATCCCTCTTTTCATTAAGCCTATATCTATAAATCCATTCTTTCTGACTTCTCGGAAGCCTCAGGTTTGAGTTTAATTACTGCCAAGTCATAGATCTTCTTCTTTCATACCCCGCCTACCACTCAGCAAGCCATCGCTCACATCCTGGGTTTCTCCATAGCCTCCCTTCCTTCTAAATACCTAGGGGCTCCTCTAATTGACTCTGCAATCAAGCACACGTCTTGGCGTTTGCTCTTGGAGAAGCTGGAATCTCGCCTCAACCTCTGGACACACAGAACTTTGAATATAGCCAGCAGATCAGTGCTCATTAAAGCGGTGCTTCAGGCGATGCCTCTCTATCTTTTCTCCATCTTGGTTGCACCTAAATGGGTCCTGAAAAGAATAAGGACTCTTCAACGTAATTTTTTGTGGGGAACAATAGGCACTCATCGCAAATGGGCATTAGCTAAATGGTTGACAGTTTGCCAGCCTAAGGATAATGGAGGCATTGGGTTAAGAGACCCTCAGCATAGCAACGAAACCATGGGCGCCAAAATATGGTGGCATTGGCTCTCTTTTCCCAATAAACCATGGGTGACACTCTGGATAGCTAAGTACGCTAACCACAGACCTGTGGAAGAGCTCATCAGATTCACTCCCGTGGAAAAAGGATCACTAATATGGAACGCAGCCAGACAACACTATCATCTCATCCAAAAACATAGCTTCTGGGAAATACGGAATGGCAGCTCAGCAAGGTTCTGGACGGATGCCTGGCAACAACTACCTAAACTCAACAGTATATTCAGTCAGCCTTCTAACCAGGAGTGGGAAGAGCAACAACAGGAAACAGTACATCACCAATGGGCACAGGAGCTAGCTCAGGGGTACAGGCAATGGAAACAGATAGACAGAATTATCAGAAATGCAGACAACCAAGCCAAGGAGACCTTGGAACGCGAGCTCCAGAAAAGGCGTATAATAATTTCCGAAGGCAAGGATATCTTAAGATGAGGGTACACCCCAAAAGGATCATTCTCCACCAAAGAGGCTTACAAAATATTATGCAACAACCCGAGGCCTTTGGATCCTATTTGGAGAAAAATTTGGGCGCCAGGCACCTGGCCCAAAGTCTCTTTTTTCCTATGGCTTCTGGGGCATCGGAAAATTCTTACTTGGGACAACCTTCAGAAACAAAATTTTCATGGACCATCCATGTGTCCCAACTGCTGCTCTCAAGAGGAAACACTTCAACACCTCATGAATTCCTACCCTCTTTCCATCCAAATGTGGGAGAAATTTAGTTTCCGCTGTCAAAATAACTGCAGAGGATTCGATGATATCATTAATTCCATTCGACTCTGGCATCAGCACCCTTATCAAAGCGAACTTCTCAACCACTTATGGAGACTGATCCCAGGTCTACTCCTTTGGACAATATGGAAAGAAAGGAACAGGCGTATATTCAAATATCAAAGTACCCCGGTGGACATCATCTGGTGCAACTTTTGTCTTAATCTCAAAGAGACTCTGGATCTTCATACTTGGACTCCGGAAGACTATCCTACTCTGGCTAAGGAGAAAGCCATATGGGAGAATTGGAACATTCAACTTCCTCAACGAATGATCATTAATAGATCTTCTCAATGCCAATCTGCCAGCAAGCTTTCTTAGAGTCCTCCCCCTCAGAATACTTTCAAACTAAATTTTGATGGTGCCTCCAAGGGTAACCCCGGCACTGATGGTTTCGGAGGTATATTTAGAAATCATGAGGGAGAGTCACTGCTATTATTCTATGGCAACATTGGATGGGATACGAACAATTCTGCTGAATTGGAGGGTCTTTGGCAAGGTCTTATCCTTTCCCAACAATATGGCTTCCATCCTTTGGAAGTTGAAGGTGACTCCCAAATCCTCATTAGCATGGCCAATCAACTCCTCAATGGGACCCGGGCCCGCAAAATTGCCAACAGTTGGAGGCTTGAAGCCAGATTGGAAGCAATTGAATATTGGCTTCATACCAATCATGCCATCATCTTCAAACATGTAAAACACGAAGGCAACAAGGTTGCTGACCTTCTAGCCAATACAAGAGTGGATAATGGACATGCTCTTCTCTCTGGCAACCTTGATATAATTCAGAATCATGCTCAAAAATAGGAATGCATTTCACTTATCCAAAGGGATGCTGCTCTCCCGGATGCGGGTGTACAAATGGAGTGCTAATGAGATGGGAAAGAAGCGTGGTGAGACATGCCGACACCTGCCCATCCAGTACATGAAGTTAAATCGGCCTCTGCGAAATAGCCTGCAGCATTTATACACTGCTCCTACCAAAGTCATGGGCTCAGAAAACTTCAGCTTTCGCTCGACTTCCACTGAGACGGATCCTGCCCTCGCATGCTCTGGCTCGATTCACATCAAGGGTGCAGTTATGAAGGAATATCCTATATGTGTGAGAAGGTTGGATATGATGCGAATTGGCGCTGAGCATTCAGGGTATTGGTGCCATTCGCGCCGGGTTATATGTCACTTGGCCTCGGCTCTCATTCATATCTACATTGGTGTTGTGGGTGGTTCTCTTCATCGCTGGAAGAGGGTCTGTCGGTTGGTGCTGCGTTCTGTGCAGAGTGAAGCTCTTCCTCCCAAGATCCCCTGGGGTTTCCTTCAGGACTCTGGCCTCCTTCCGAAGTATTTTTCCTCTGTCTTTGTTGCTCTCCGATCTTTGCTGATTCTCACTATGCCTCGGCTGCGCCACCGTATGCGGAGCCGAAGAGGAAGCTTCAGGGGTCGCCCCTCTAGCGATCATTCCAGCCCCTCTTCGGTCACGCCTTCCATGTCCAGTGGCTTAGGCACTAGCCATTACCCCCGAACTCGCAGTGGAAGAGGGCGCACTCAAGACTTCCGCCAGAACTGGAGTTCCCATGCGCCTCGTCCTCCGGCCTCCTCTGTTCCCACTACGGGCTCTGCGCATTTTATCTTTAACAGTTCCCTCACCCGCCCTCGGATCACAGCTATTCTCTCGGTGGTTTTTCTTGAGGAAAGCTTGCATGGGGAGTCTAGCTTGCAGCCTGCTGTTCTTGTTGCGGACACTGCTCGGTTCTCGAATATCAATTTGGAACGTGGCAGAGATTCGTTGCAGCGTCCGTCGATCCCTGCAAGCTCTGTTCTGGATGAAGACATGATCCCTGCTGAACCAGGTCCCTCGGTTTCTGAAGAAGCGCTCGCCCATGATATGCTCGCCTCTGGCTGGTGCCGGATTGTGGAGGTGCCTCCCGATGATTAGTGGGTTTCTTGCTTGGTTGTTTTTCTGTTCCTGTTGCCCAATCTATTGGGTATTTTTCAGTACTGATGATCATGAAGTTTTTTGGCATCTTTTTGTTCATTTCTGTGTCAAAGAAAACTTTGAAAAATCTCATTATGCCCCTGCGTGGGTTATGGCAAACCCTCCAGACTGGTTTCCTTGATAATGGGCAGTCTCTATCTCTGCTTCTTCTTGAAAATTCTGCCTCTAAGGCAGTAGTCTCAAACTTCGGTATCATTGTAATATTATCCCTTTGTTAATAGATCAGTTTTACTTAGAAAAAAAACTTATGACTGGAAACATTACCATATTCCTCCTCATTGTTTCCTTGGTCTCCTTCTGATTCCAGGTTATCGTCTCTTTGTATATGTGCCCCAATAATGTTTTTGTGCTTAGGGATTGGTACAAGATGTCAATGGTTTTTTCTATATGAAAGGCTCTTCAAAATTATCTCTTGTTCTTGCATCAACCTCTCATTATCATCTCTTAGTCTTTCCATTTTATTTTTTAATTGTTGAACTGTTTTGAACAATGCGACATTGGTATTTGAGATTCCTCTCCTAGTTGAACCCAGATCTCAGGGTTAGCTTCTGCAAATGGCACTGGACCAACTTCTATTATTCTTCTTACTAGTGTTGTATGCCCATCTCTCCTAATTATGAGTCCTTTCTCTCACTCTGTAAGCATAAAAAAAAATTGTTATTCCCTTGCTTACCAAGATAGGCCACATTGTTGGAACTTGGCTCTGAGACCACTTGTCACACCTCTTCATAATTTTTTTTTTCCATATTAATTACTTTTACCATGTCAGATAATATAAATTCATGCTTTAATTTTTTTTTATCATATGAGTAACAATATTATTAACTTGCCACGGTTATAACCTTGTGTACAATATCGTTTCACACTTAATAGTCTGGAAATGTGAAACTTATTTATAAATCAATTAATCAACGAGGAATATGTGAGTTAAATAATTAGATCGTGTTTTTGCTCGAACCTTGATTATTTCTCATGCCCATATGCTTTATAGTATTCCAAGTTGAATATACATAGCTATATAATTTTGAACATTCGAGAATTCTGATCCCAACCCTACACTTAGCATCTTAGACTTTGGGATCTGGGAATTAATATATAGTGCTTCGGGTTTTGATGGTGATCGAGGGTGATAAAAAATAGGTGAGGTTAGAGGGTAACGAATTTGATGCTCTTGTAACCATTTTCATTACCTTGCTACTTCCATATAAGGTGTTTGCTAAGTGTGGGTTCAACCTATTTTCTCCAGGTGTGGTTAAAATTCTCTCTCTGTTAAAGAAATAAAATATGTTTATGCTTCCCGCTCATTTAAGGGGGACCATAATAGGGACGCTAGGAAAAATCTATGTTGCTCTAGTACCAAAAATATTATATCTCTTTTGTTTTTCCAATAAGCCTTGTGTCAACAATATGTAAATTAACTAATTCTTTCCTCTTATACATAACCCATTATTCTATTCATAATTTTACTAGTAATTACAAGAATAACTATTTCATATACAACAATAAATAAAATTAGTGCAATACTTAATTGTTCTTATTTCGAGTCAACTAACACAAGTGGTCACAAAACTGCATAGAAATAAATAATCCTCCCAACCAACTAGACTAGTCTCAATATTGCATCTCCCCGTCAGCTATCCTCACAAGTAGGGTGTTTTGTTTTTAATAGTATTGCACAAAATGATTTATAGTGAATATTTTGTCCCAACCAGACTTTGTTAAGGAAAATTCTAAAATTCAATAGGATTCCTTTGGCCAACCAACAAGAAAATCTGTCTCTGTATTACAATTTTCTTCAATTTTTTCAATTCTTCTCCTTCAGGTCACCTCAGGTCCTTTATATCTTATTGGTTTCATTTTTTAAACTTTTTCTTTCCGAAAAAGAAGTTTAGGTAGGTAACTGCTTGGCCCATAATTGTTCAACTACCCATACATGTGAGCCTAATTCAACATTACTTTCTAATTTGATTTTTATAACTCCTACATAAACATTTGTACATTTCATAATAAAACTAAATATTTTCCTAATTATTGCTTGACCTTTACATGGTTTGCAAAGTAACACTGTTTCTTTAACTACATTAATTCAAAATTTACAAGTTTACTAGGGAGTGTTACATATCCTCTCGATAATAAAATTACATTTTTTTGGTGGAAAAAAGAGAAATTTAAACATTTAATGTTTTTATTTTTTTGAATTATAAAACAATGTCCCAACTTCTTTAATAATTTAAATTTCACTTTAAAAAGTATAAATAAATTGGTAATTAGGAAAGAAAATAAATTGGTAATTGTTGAGTCTCAAATCTGCATCTTTCTTATACACCTTTCTACACCTTTTTCATTCACCTGGACCTTCTAAGTCATCAATATCATTGCATATTAATTGTAAAAGAGCATCTAAAATGGTTTTTACCTATGTTTTGTGTATGCTGTTTGATTTAGATTTTTTCTCATTAAGCTGCGGAATCTTGTCACTTTCCGCAGCTGCTGCAACTTTCCGCAGCCATTTTGTTAAAGTCTATATTGCAGGTGTCTTCAGGCAAATCGAGCCACATGGGCAAGTTAGAAATGACGTGGACATGGATCGTGTCCTATTGGCTCGGTCGAATTCACCTAAGAAGGCTGTGGTCAAAGGTGGCCAAGTGGTGGTCAACCGAAGAGTCCCACGGTGACAGAACTCTGTTTCTCATCACGTGGATATTTGTGTGGCCGTTTCTAAATCACGGGAGACACATCAACACTTGTAAACGGCTCCATAAGCCGAACCCAACAGCCACTCTCCATAGATTTAATCCTCACGGCAGCCATAATGCTAGATCTCTGGACGTGGTGGTTCACGTGTCTTCTATCAGCGTAGACTTTAGGGAATTAGTTATGTCACCCTCTGTTATAAATAATGCGTTCTCATACGCATAATAGTTAGCTATGTAATGTAATTGCGTCGCCATTGTGCTGTGACATTATTTCTCTGTTATGACCGCATTTTAATATATGAGAAGACTCTGTTCATAAGCGTAATTCGTATTTGAAAGCTGCTTCCCGAGGTTTGTGCAGAGGGCCCCTGCACACGCTGAGGTTTTGTGTATTACTGTATAGTTTCATGCTTCATTTTTTTCCTTATGTTCATTGTTCCATAGTCACTCACATGTATATATACATTACATCTTTCATGGTATTTACGTTTCATCTTTGTCCATAATCTTTCATGCTTTACATTTTACTTCTGTCCATAATCTTTTATGTTTTATGTTGTTGTTAACTGATCAGTGTTTTTGTTCCAGATTACAATAGGCAGCCCGGGCATTTGCACATCTTTTTATAATGACTAATGACATGGAATCAATATTGTCCTTCTGCTAATTTACTTTTCTTAGTTTTTGTTTAATTCCAGCATTGTTTTGTTTATTTCAGTCTTGCACATTTGCTTTAGTAGCTAGATTAGATATTAAATTGCTCATGTCATTTTCAGTTACCTCTGAAAGCCATAGCGAGACTAATGGTGAGGGATTGAAGTATGAGTGTGTAGTTTTATATTAGTTTACTTTTCTGCAAGTTAGATATTAAATTGCTCATGTCATTTTCAGTTACCTCCGAAAGCCATAGCGAGACTAATGGTGAGGGATTGAAGTATGAGTGTGTAGTTTGATATTAGTTTACTTTTCTGCAAGTTAGATATTAAATTGTTCATGTCATTTTCAGTTACCTCCGAAAGCCATAGTGAGACTAATGGTGAGGGATTGAAGTATGAGTGTGTAGTTTGATATTAGTTTACTTTTCTGCAAGCTAGATATTAAATTTTTCATGTCATTTTCAGTTACCTCCGAAAGCCATAGCGAGACTAATGGTGAGAGATTGAAGTATGAGTGTGTAATTTGATATTAGTTTATTTTTCTGCAAATTAGATATCAGATTGCTCAAGTTGTTTATGATTACCTCCGAAAGCCATAGCGAGACTAATGGTGAGGGGTCAGAATATGAGTTGATGTAATTTGATTTTTAGTTTTACTTTACTTGCAATCTTTTCTTTGAGTACAGTTTCTTTTGTGTTTAGACAGCAGCAAGGGTAATGGTTTTCATGATCAATAGTTCACTGTTTGTTTAACTAGAATAGTGGCACATTTTCATTTCCTTTTAATTTTGTCATTGTATGTTTCAAAATCCTTTTGAAGTTTGAAGTTTGGTAAATCATTATAAAGGACATAATTGCCTTGAACAATCATAACCATACTTGTCTTTTAGAATTTCCATCTCACATTAGGAAACCAACCAAGATAAAAAGAAAAAAAGACCAAAAATGACAAAAAGTAAGAAATAGGTTATCTTGCACATATAGTGCGCCACACTTCGTCAGCTTACGAATCCCGGATTGAAAAATTAATGTAGCAATTTAGGACACACTAAATTGACCAAAATTTTTTGCGCTATTGCCGGGGAAGTGTAACTAGGTAGCCAATTTCTTAAAAAAAAAAAAACAAAACAATAAAAAGAAGGGAAAACTTGATAACTTCTTGAAGTATGCTCTCCTCTTGCACCTGGTGTGATCTGGAGGATCAGAAAAGAGATTTATTGGTTCAGTAATTTCTTAAGTATGCTCTCTTCTTGCACCTAGTGTGACCTGGAAGATCAGAAAGAGAATTATTAGCCCAACTTAAAAAATAATAATAATAATAATAATAAATGACATGCATAGAGAAAGAGATTCTAGGGGAAGGTTTATAGCTAGAGCTAAGAGTTCGATTTTCACAACTCCATCTTCTTCAAGGCATAGACAAGATTCACCACCATCTACCCCTAGCCTTAAGATTCTTGGAATTCAAGGAGCAGCTGAATTAGAGGATTCTCCTACACCACCTACCAAATCTCATTTAGAAAAGGATCCTTTATTTACTTCTACAGGAGAGTATATTGTAATCAAAGAAGTAGAATCACCTGAAGAAGAAAAGGAAAAGACTCCCTCTCATTATCCCTTGATAGAAGAACCGGAGGACTTTGAGGACTCTAAAGAAACTATCATGGCAGAGGAAATAATAGATGGATTCGGAGGTAGAGGTAGAGGTAGAGGAGGAGGAAACAATGGAGACAACAATGGTGAAGGTAATAATGGAAGAAATAGGGAAGGAGAAAACTTGTTTGGATTCCCTATAGTTGATGAGGAAACTCATACAACAATGAAAAACATCTCACCATCTGTCCTCCCCAATTTTTATGGATTGCGAAGTGAGGATCCTGAAACATTTCTGTTTGAGTTTGAAGTCGTGTGCCGAACCTATGACTATATGGAAGACTCTCAAAAGCTCAAACTGTTTCCTTCAACATTGAAGGGAGCCGCTTTGAAATGGTTCATGGGATTAGCCACCCAATCTATTAGGACTTGGAATGATATGAAACAAACATTTTTGGATAGATACTTGGAATATTGTATGCCCACCAATCACAAGGATGAGGTATTAAAAATGATACAAAAAGAAGATGAAAATTTGGAAGATTTACTTGAAAGATTTCAATACAACTTAAAAAGAGCAAAGATGAGCAACTTAGATGATGAAACTTTGAAAGCCCTCATATTAAAAGCCATTAGAGATGAATGGATAGATATTTTAAACATGATGGGGAAAGGAGACATCTCTCAACTTCCACTTCGTGACATAACAGAACTATGTGTCCATCTCTCAAGAGGAAAATCTAAAACAGGAAAAGGGCCTAGGGATCCTTCTCTTATTAGGGCTAAAAAATCTGCAACTGGATCAGTAAGTAGGGTAGAGATTGGCAATATGCTTGATGAATTCAAAACTGATATCTTAGGGAGCCTTAGTGAACAACTAGACACCCTTAAGATCCAAAACAAGCAGAAAGCAGAAACATATGCTCTAGCCATCTTTTGTCCGAAATGTAGGAAGAAACATGATTTAAGGGAATGTCCCTTGGATGCAAAAGTTGTAGAAACATGTATGATTTGCTCAGAGAATCATGAGACCAAGGATTGTCCTTCAATTCCTGGACTCAAAGTTGTCTTTCAAGAAGATCCAAATTCAGTAGAACCTCTTTGTTTTTTTGCAAGAAGACCTTGGCAGGGACAACAAACTCAAGGGTTTAACAACCCTATGAATCTTCAAACCCCACCAAATTGGAATCCTTGGAAACAACCTTGGCCCCAACATCAAAATCCATATCAACCATGGGTACAAGGGATGAAAAATCCTTATGGGAGATTTGCTCAATTTTATCAATATCCTCCATCTTTTCAAAATCAACAAGCTCCACAACTTCCAAACCCAAATCCACAACTTTCATTGCCATTTCCACAACAAAAATCTTCTCAGCAGAATCCAAATCCTCAACTCATGCTTCCATATGAACAAAAGACAAATCAACTTCCAGGTCAGCCATTGCCAAATCCTAACAATAAAAATCCTCAGAATACTTACATGATAGAAGGACAACAATTTCCTACCTATATGATTGTTCCTCTCAATGATGTACAACTCAGATCTGGTAGAGTTTTAGAAAAACCTTCTATAGATGTCCAAGATCAAGATACCTTTGAGGAGGACTCTCTTAAAACCAATAAGGATTCTGAGGAAGCATATCTTCAAAACTCAAACATTCAAAAAAAGAAAGAAAAGTTAACCCCCACAACTCCTATAGTTGAGCAACCTGCATCTTCATCCACACCTCCTTTCCCTAAAAGATTACAAATTGACAAGGGGGTGGAAAAACAAATCTTGTTGCCTAACTATGATTTTCTAGATGAATTAAAGAATGTTTGTATCAAGATTCCCTTGCTACAAGCCATTCGAGAGATTCCTATTCTAGCAAAAACAATAAAGGAGTTTAGTTTCAAAAGACCAGGAAGGAAACTAAAAGATACAAGAAGAATCCACCTGGTAGGAAAAATTGCAGATATTATGATGGGAAAAATTACCATGCAGAAGTATGTAGATCCAGGAAGTCCAATTGTCAAGACACATATAAATGGGATAGAAATTCCAAACACATTGATTGACTTAAGGGCTGCTATCAACATTATGAGTAGACAGACTATGGACCAGCTAAAACTTCCTAACCTTCTTTTTACACCTACTTTACTGCAACTTGCAGATCGATTAATTATTAAACCAGATGGTGTATTAGAAGATATTTCAGTCTCCTTAGATTCTTGGGAATATCCGGTAGATTTTATGATTTTGACTCCCAAGAGTAATCTAGGAGGGCACCCACTTATCTTAGGAAGACCTTGGCTAGCCACAGCTGATGCTTTCATTAGTTGTAGATTTGGGGATATGTACATTTCTAATGGTAATTCGACAAAGAAATTCAATTTGTATCCTCCAGCAAAAGAAATCACAGAAGTAGGAGACAATGAATGGGTTGATGATGAGGACACTATACAACCTATCTTTACCATTTCAGAAATTAGTGAGGATAGTCAAATTCTAAACACATTAGAAAACTTTGAGACATCTTCAGAATATGACCCCACACAATTTCAGTTGGAATCTGACATAGAATATTTATCATCAAGACAAATGTCTCTTTACTCTATGGAAGAGTTTGGTAGTTCTACCATTGAGATTTTTCCGGGAAAAACATTGAATATCAACAAACATTTGGAAAAGTCACAACAAGAAGAACTAACCAAAATCTTGCAAAAACATTCTACTGCATTTGCATGGGAGTATACTGACATGAAAGGTATTGATCCTAAGACTTGCATCCATCATATCTATATTGAGAAAAACAGTAGACCAATCAGACAACCTCAAAGAAGGATGAATCCAAATCTTAGGGAGATAGTGAAAGAAGAGCTCCAAAAATTACTCAATGTAAACTTCATTTATCCAATTTTAGATAGCCGATGGGTTTCTCCTTTGGTTATAGTACCTAAAAAGAATGGTAAATGGAGGGTATGCATTGATTACAGGGAATTGAACAAAGAAACTTTGAAGGATCACTTTCCTTTGCCTTTTATCGATAAGGTATTAGATACATTAGCAGGTAAAAAGTACTTTTCATTCTTGGATGGTTTTAGTGGCTATAATCAAATTCAGGTAGCACCTGAAGATCAAGATAAGACCACATTCACCTGTCCATGGGGAACTTTTGCCTATCGAGTACTTCCTTTTAGGTTATGTAATGCACCCGCAACATTCCAAAGAGCAGTACTAGGAATTTTTCTGATCTAATCCATGATTGTGTAGAGGTTTATATGGATGATTTTACAGTTTATGGTAATTCATTTGAAGAGGCATTAGAAAATTTGGAAAAAGTCCTTATAAGATGTAAAGGAACAAACCTTTCATTAAGCCATGAAAAATGCTTTATGATGTTTACTGAAGGTATTGTTTTAGGACATCATATTTCAGGAGATGGGATTAAGGTTGATAGATCAAAAGTTGAAGTCATCTCCAAGTTACCTATTCCAAATTGTCAAAGAGATGTTAGAAGTTTTATGGGATTTACTGGTTACTATAGAAGATTTATAGAAAAATTCACTAAAATAGCATCTCCACTCTTCAAATTGCTTACAAAAGACTGTGAATTTAAATGGGATCCTGATTGTCAATCAGCTTTTGAAACTTTGAAAACAAGAATATATGAAGCACCTATCTTGAGAGGACCAAATTGGAAACTCCCTTTCCATATTTCTACAGATGCTTCAGATACAGCTCTGGGAGCTGTGTTGGGTCAAAAATATTTAGTCCCTTATGCCATTTATTATACCAGTAAAAATTTAACTCCCACTGAGTTGAACTATACTGTGACTGAAAAAGAGTTTTTAGTTGTTGTTCATGCAATCAATAAGTTTAGACATTATATAACAGGCTATGAAACTTTTATTCATACTGACCATTCTGCAATTAGATATCTAATGAACAAACCTGTTACTAATGGCAAAGTGACAAGATGGCTCTTACTTTTGCAGGAATTCAATATTACTGTGTTGGATAGACCAGGAAAACAAAATACAGTAGCTGATTTCTTGTCTAGGATTCAGAATTTTAAAGAAGATTCTCCTGTAGAGGATAAGTTTCCTGATGAATACTTGTTTGCAGTAACTATTAAGACTCCTTGGTATGCAGATATTGCTAACTATTTGGTTACAGGGAAACTGCCTCCACATTTATTTCTAAGTGAAAAAAGAAAAATTATTCAGGAGAGTTCAAAATATTCATAGATTTCTAACGAATTGTTTAAAAAAGGGCTAGATCTTGTGATCAGAAGATGTGTCAGGGAAGATGAAATGCCTGATATCCTTAAGGCACGTCATGATG
Organism: Pinus albicaulis; assembly: GCA_034641835.2. Classification (NCBI taxonomy): domain Eukaryota; kingdom Viridiplantae; phylum Streptophyta; class Pinopsida; order Pinales; family Pinaceae; genus Pinus; species Pinus albicaulis. The sequence goes on along the minus strand of CM076573.1, from coordinate 586,845,113 downwards.
AACCATGCGACGGACACTTTGTAGACAAAAGGACAGCCTATAAAATCCTCTCTTTAGGATATTATTGGCCTTCCCTCTTCAAAGATGCAAAACAATATGTCAAAAGGTGTGACAGCTGCCAAAGAGTAGGGAAACCTACCCTTTCAAATGAAATGCCATTGCAAACATAGGTACTCATCGAACCCTTTGAAAAATGGGCTTTAGATTTCATTGGACCTATTAATCCACCATCTAAACAAAAGAAGTATATATTGGTTTGTACTGATTATGTTACTAAATGGGTAGAAGCTAAAGCATTAGTGTCTGCTACTGAAAATTCAGTTGTTAATTTTCTTTATGAGGATATTTTTACTCGCTTTGGTGTTCCAAGAGAAATTGTGACAGATCAGGGAAGCCAATTCACATCCAACTTGGTGGAGAAGCTGATGGAAGAATACAAAATCAAGCATACAAGATCTACTCCTTACCATCCGTAAGTAAATGGTCAAGTGGAGTCTACAAACAAAGTTCTCAAAAGTATCATCACCAAGACTATTCATCTACATAGAAGAGATTGGGCGGAAAGGCTTTCTGAAGCCTTGTGGGCCTACAGAACTACATGGAGAAATACAACAGGACATTCTCCCTATGAACTTGTTTATGGGAAAGAAGTCCTGCTCCCCATTGAGTTCCAAGTCAAGACCTTCAAGATAGCAGTTCAGTTGGGGATGGATCTATCAGAAGCCCAAAAGCATAGAATAGAGTAGTTGAATGAGCTAGATGAGATCAGACAAGAGGCAATTCTAAGAACTGATCTAGTTCAATATCAAAGAGCTAAATGGCATGACAAATACATCAAAGAGAAGAAGTTTCAAGAAGGAGATTGGGAATTGTTATTTGATTCCAAGTTTAAAGATTTTAAAGGAAAATTTCAGACTCATTGGCTTGGGCCATATGAGATTGACAAGATCTTTAGCAATGGAGCGGTAAGAATCAAGACCATTGATGAATTTCAAACTCCTCTTATTTTGAATGGCCACAGATTAAAAGTCTATCATAAGCCACTCTCAAAAGAGGAATTTGTCAAAAAATTTCAAGAAAATTCTGCAATCAGGCTGGTACAGAAGAATTCTTCTTCTCCACCAGCCTAGCCTTTGTTCTTTTCAGTTTTAAAAAAAAAAGAAAAAAAAAAATTGTATAAGCCTGAAAACCAATCATTGATTGGCAGTCTTATACAGAAAATGTAGGGTGAAAATCAGGAACACCTGACACCCTATATTTTCCAAAAAAAAAATCTCTCTTTCATTTCACAAGTTTTGTGACCACCCACTCCATTCCATTCCACTTCATTCCACTCCACTTCATTCCATTTCACTTCATTTCATCTATTTCATTTCATTTCACCAATAAAATTTTCTTTCATGACCATTTTCATTCAGTCAGTTATCATCCATCTATTTCCATTCACCCAAATAATAGCTGTGTCAGTTTCCGCAGCTAACACCAGTTTCCGCAGCCGGAAGCAGATTCTGCAGCTACCACTCTGTTTTTCAAAAAAAAAATGTACAGCCAGATGTTAGTTCAACAATCATGAAATCAAATGCAGGTATGAATACATATTATGAAGACATGGGGCATTCAAGATATCAATGAGGAGAAACTAATTGAAGACCAATGAAAAATGGCAAGAATTCCAAGGTATGAGTAAAAATTTATTTCAAATAGCATTTAAGCACATTTTTACATAGTTATAAACCATAGCTCCATTATATGCAATGATTGTATTGAAAAACTCCGTAACCATTCCACGATCTCTATATGATCCTCCCACAATCCTTGCATTCATTTTCAAATGGTCCCATACTCAAGCCTCCGATCTTCACTCAGACTTCGATACTCCACCTGTGATGATGAAACGTGGTTGATTTGACTACGGCTTCTCTCAGCCGCATAAAATCCGTAGCCGTTTCATAAACGTGCTTACATTTACTCTGCAGCCACCCAATTTTAAATAATTGTTGGATGCGTTATACTCCTCCTACTGTTTTATTGATCTCACAGCTGCATTTCCACCATGCTCACATAACCCTTCTCTGTTCCGCTTCACCCCATTTTGTTCTCTGTTATGCTACATTCTGTATACCCATTCTTTGATATCTGCCTACAGTCACTGGTCTCCTCCATAAATCGTGCTCATTTCTGCTCATTCAGCCGTCTTACCTCCGTTGAACCCTCCTCACGCAGACAAGTTTTAAAGAGCAGAAAGAAGGATGGGTCAGTTGTTGAGAACAAAACCAGAAGGACCTAAATTCATGGAAGGATACCCGCAAGTCAGGGATATATTGAAAAAGGCAAAGTGGCTTTGGTTTATCCAAAAGTTTAGAGGCTACCATAAAGAGGTGACAAAAGCTTTTGCAAGGTCTTTCAATGGCCTGGAGGTAGAAATTGGGGACCTCAAATTTACGGTGAATGAGGCATCCATAGCATCTGCTACAGAACTTCCTCAAGAAGGTGAACGCTGGTTCAAGAACAAGAGTATTAGTGATGAATCCTGGAGAGTAATCCTACGTAACCCAGGTATGGATGTAACTATTTTTAAAAGGGGAATTCCTGTTCATGCTTTGAAAGAAGAGTGGGCCAGTTTACTGCTAGTTATTCAAAAATTTATCACCTGTGAGGGCTGTTTTGGGTCAATGTATATGTATCATACCCGATTGCTGATGAATTTTCTAGACAACCAGACCCTCAATCTGCCATACTTTTTATTAAATAGTTTGAAGATGATGTCTGTAACCATCCAGAAGCATCTAGGGGACGTATAACCACATTTGTATCACCATGGTATTGTGAAAATTTTGATTGAAAAACAGTTAAAAGAGAAAAAGGACACATGGGAACAATTTTTGATTAGAAATTTCTTTGAAGAACCCCAAGAAATTCCTGAAGGCAGTACATCAAGAAGGAGTAGGAGAAAGAGAACAAATGATGAAACTCAAAGCACTCCTACTACTACAGTTGAAAGAACTAGTAGAGAAGAGAGACTGTCAAAAAGAAGGAAGGAAGAAACCAAGGGTAAAAAGCCAATAAAATCAAAAGACAGAAAAAGCATTGAGGCTATGCATCAAACTCCTTATTCAGAAGAAGATCATCAAGTGTTATGTGAGAGGCTATTTCACCTTCAGGAACAGTCATCTATGGCCAAAAAGAGAGGGAAAGGAAAACAAAAGCAAAAAGACAGTAGTCCACAGCGTGTAAGAAGAAGTTCCAGGCTTAAAGGGAAGTTGAGGAAAACACAAACGAAAGGACCCCATTTTATTGATTTGGGAGAAGAAACATCTGAAAAAACTCCATCTGGCCATAGTCCATCTCATTCTCAGTCAGACATTGAACATAGTCCATCTCATTCTCAGCCAGACGTTGACATGAGCCCTTTTCAGCCAGATTTTGAAGACAATTCTCCTCCACGGCATTTTGGGGACAGCCCAATGAAAATGACACCTGAGATAGACCCAAAGCAGCAAGAAGTGTATGATTATATAGAATCTTTAGAAAAAGCAGCCACGGGTCCCAGTACTTCATCCACTCAGCCTCACACAACACAAGAAGATCTAGTCCAATCATTGAAACAAGAAGTCTTTGAGTTGGAGGTTTTAAATAGACACATTAAAAATGAAAATGAGGCATTGAAGGAACAAAGAAAATTGGACAAGATCATTCATGACAATACCATGCTACATCTGGGACTATGGCAGAAAAAGAACAGGAAATTGAAGAAGAAATGCCAAAAGTTAAGTAGAGCACTGGTTAATATCAAATTCATATGCTTGATGAAGAAGCCCAGGATGTTAGCAGCACCAAGGAAGAGGAGAAGAGGACTGGATGTACTGGCTGAAGTGTCAAGGCATATGAATTGAAGAAGGATTATCAAAATTTTGGTTGCATGAGGACATGCAACACCTTCACAGTGGGGGTATGTTGAGTCTCAAATCTGCATCTTTCTTATACACCTTTCTATACCTTTTTCATTCACCTGGACCTTCTAAGTCATCAATATCATTGCATATTAATTGTAAAAGAGCATCTAAAATGGTTTTTAACTATGTTTTGTGTCTGCTATTTGATTTAGATTTTTGCTCATTAAGCTGCGGAATCTTGTCACTTTCCGCAGCTGCTGCAACTTTCCGCAGCCATTTTGTTAAAGTCTATATTGCAGGTGTCTTCAGGAAAATTGAGCCACATGGGCAAGTTAGAAATGACATGGACATGGATCGTGTCCTATTGGCTCAGTCGAATTCACCTAAGAAGGCTGTGGTCAAAGGTAGCCAAGTGGTGGTCAACCGAAGAGTCCCACGGTGACATAACTCTGTTTCTCATCACGTGAATATTTGCGTGGCCATTTCTAAATCACGGGAGACACATCAACACCTGTAAACGGCTCCATAAGCCGAATCCAACAGCCACTCTCCATAGATTTAATCCTCACGGCGGGCATAATGCTAGATCTCTGGACGTGGTGGTTCACGTGTCTTCTATCAGCACAGAATTTAGGGAATTAGTTATGTCACCCTCTGTTATAAATAATGCGTTCTCATATGCATAATAGTTAGTTCTTGTAATGTAATTCTGCTGTAAAGAAAGCCACTGTGCCGTAACACTTTTTCCATTGTTATGACTGCATTTTGAATATATGAGAAGACTCTGTTTATCAGCATAATTCGTGGTTGATAGCTGTTGTCCGAGGTTTGTGCAGAGGGCCCCTGCACATGCTGAGGTTTTGTGTATTATTGTATAGTTTCATGCTTCATTTCCTTACGTTCATTGTGCCATAGTCATTCACGTGTATATATATTACATCTTTCATGGTATTTATGTTTCATCTTTGTCCATAATCTTTCATGCTTTACGTTTTACTTCTGTCCATAATCTTTCATGCTTTATATTATTGTTAACTGATTAGTGTTTTTGTTCCAGATTACAATAGGCAGTCCAGGCATTTGCACATCATTTTATAATGACTAATGACATGGAATCAATCTTGTCCTTCTGCTGATTTATTTTTCTTAGTTTTTAATTCCAGCACTGTTTTATTCATTTCAGTTTTGTACATTTGCTTTACTAGTTAATTAGATATTAAATTGCTCATGTCATTATCAGTTACCTCCGAAAGCCATAGCGAGACTAATGGTGAGGGATTGAAGTATGAGTGTGTAGTTTGATATTAGTTTATTTTTCTGCAAGTTAGATATTAAATTGCTCATTTCATTATCAGTTACCTCCGAAAGCCATAGCGAGACTAATGGTGAGGGATTGAAGTATAAGTGTGTAGTTTGATATTAGTTTATTTTTCTGCAAGTTAGATATTAAATTGCTCATGTCATTATCAGTTACCTCCGAAAGCCATAGCGAGACTAATGGTGAGGGATTGAAGTATGAGTGTGTAGTTTGATATTAGTTTATTTTTCTGCAAGTTAGATATTAAATTTCTCATGTCATTATCAGTTACCTCCGAAAGCCATAGCGAGACTAATGGTGAGGAATTGAAGTATGAGTGTGTAATTTGATATTAGTTTATTTTTCTGCAAATTAGATATCAGATTGCTCAAGTTGTTTATGATTACCTCCGAAAGCCATAGCGAGACTAATGGTGAGGGGTCAGAATATGAGTTGATGTAATTTGATTTTAGTTTTACTTCACTTGCAATCTTTCCTTTGAGTACAGTTTCTTTTGTGTTTAGACAGCAGCAAGGGTAATGGTTTTCATGATCAATAGTTCACTATTTGTTTAACTAGAATAGTGGCACATTTTCATTTCCTTTTAATTTTGTCATTGTATGTTTCAAAATCCTTTTGAAGTTTGAAGTTTGGTAAATCATTATAAAGGACATCATTGCCTTGAACAATCATAACCATACTTGTCTTTTAGAATTTCCATCTCACATTAGGAAACCAACCAAGATAAAAAGAAAAAAATACCAAAAACGACAAAAAGTAAGAAATAGGTTATCTTGCACATATAGTGCGCCACACTTCGTCAGCTTACGAATCCCAGATTGACAAATTAATGTAGAAATTTAGGACACACTAAATTGACCAAACAATAATTAGGAAAGAAGGAAACATTTTATGCACTGACGTGAAACCAACAAAAATGACAAAGAGGAAGGTAATTTTTTTTTAATCAATAAGGCACACAATGTAAGGAGAAAAGGATGAAAGGCCATTATCTATGGATGAAAGTTAATAATAAATATAAGGAAATGGTAATAGGTGAAACTAATAAAAAAATGGAAAATTGGGGTTGAAACAGACAAAAGTGGAGGTAAAGTCATGAAAAATGAAATTGATAAGTTTATGAATGCAAGGAAAAAAAAACATTGTTTGGATATAATAAAGCAAAATTTAAGATACAAGGTAACATTTAAATTAGTAGAGGATTATAGGATTGTATTTAGCGTATTAGTTCATATAAGTTTTTTTTTAATGAAAATTTATGTAGACTTGGGTGAATGCTCGATGAAATGGAGGTTTTATGTATTTTTCATATAAGAAAATTTTGAAGTTAAAAATGATTTTTTAAAGAAAATAGTAGGTTAAAAGTTAAAATAATAAAATAAGAGAAGAAATTTTGAAGGGAAAGAAAGAATATATATATATATATAAATTTATTTTCAACTTTCTCTATAATTTTATTGAAATTTCAACTGTAAGCACTCATTGGATGTGTAATTAAATTTTTAAGTCAACAAGTATCCACTCTACATCCTTTTGAGTAGGCCCACAAAAAAATTAAAATACATGAAAATGTCATGTTTCTTGAAAGCTATGGATCCATCCAGTTATGGAATTTTCCATATAGTGTTAACATTGTTTAGTGATTGAGAATATTTGTTTCTTTTTCCCAAATCCAACTACAATTTCCTACTCATAAGCCTTAATCAACAAGGTCTACATGAAAAGGTTCCAATCCGTTGATATGAAACATTGGGTGCACTCTCAAGTGCTTTGGTAAGTTAGACCTAATAATCCTTATACTCCTTAGCGAAATGGAATTGTGGAGTGAGTGAACATAAAAGTCATGCGTATGGCTCAGGCTATGATAGTTTTATTTTTTTTAGCCAAGTCCTAACTTCACTGTGCTCTTCCCATTCAAGCTTGTAGGGGAAGAGTGAAGAAAGTCGGGATCTAGGATAAAACAAAAAAATATTAATATAGCTTGAGCCATACTCATGATTATTCTATTAATTCACTTGGTAACTCCATATGACTAAGGAGTATAAGAATTATTGGTTCAAACTTTCCATATATTTTTGTGTTTGTGTGTGTGTTTCCTTGAGATTAACTTGTTCAACAAGAAAGGAAACTGGGAATATTCTAAGTATTGTGATGTTTTTCCAAGGAATGGAAATCATTTGGGTTTAGATGATATATCACACTTCCCTGAATGGAGAATTTTCACTGATTATCCTTTCTCACCAGTCCTTGTAAATTAAGTCTCGTCATCATTAATTGGATTATTCATTTGTAGTTTAGCAACAAATGTCTATTCTAAATGATTTCAGTCTAACTTCCTTGTATAATCAGACAAGAATTTTTTTAAAGGAACACATTTTTTCTTCATTTGAGTATACTTAAAAGCATGCAAAGTGGGTACTTGTTTGATGCGCAATTTAATTCCACATCCAATAAAGGCCTGTACTTGAAATTTGAGTAGACTTATAAGGATATAAGTCAAAAAAAAATTAAAAGTGGTTTTCTTATTTTTCCTCCAAAAATATTTACCTCTTGGATGACATCATCCTCTTGATTACTATTAGTTCTTTTAGAGCTAAATTTGTTAGCATATTTTTTGTTTTGTTTTGAGACCCATTTTTTACCACCAAAGTCCCTTAAACTAACACAAAGGATAAGAAAATGAGATTTGAGAAGAATTCATACATCTTCAACTTGAAATGTTTTCATCTCAAATATTGGATGGAAAATTCAAACCCAAAGTAGGAAGTTTTCACATGATCTTGGGTGTGGATTCATTTCTATTAATTAACATGGAAGTATTATCAAAATAGATGTTAGAAGGAACTGGAAATATCATTAAAAATTTTGTAAAAAATTATGGAAATTCCAAATAAAAATAAGTATACATCTTATTTCTCAAATTTGTTTTTAGAATGTCTCAACAACCCTCCCAGGATCAATTCAAGTTAGCTCTCAGCATAAGAAATTATAGTGCTTCTCCCTAAACTATGTTATCTAATTTCAAAAATATTGAAAATGGAGTTAATAATATTTTATATAAATATATCATTAACATCAAATAAGTAATCAAGCCCTTTTTATATATTACAATCATTTTATAATCAAGATACAAAATATATTTACATTTCACTGTGAATCATATGAAAGTATAATAGAATATGCAAATATTCTCTAAAAACATATATAAGTTATATAACTTAATCTTTTTCCCCATAAAATACATATCCCGGGGAAATCTGATGGGAACTCCCCTACATTTCAAGGTTTGTGCCTAGGGTAATTGATTGGTTTTAGTTTTGGAAACCCTATTTAGTGTAGAAGTTTGAGTGATGGCCATAATATCCATAAATACATTAAACTATAGGATGTGAGGTTTGCAACCTTTTACTTGTAATTCAAATTACTCAACCACTTAAGCTAACCCATTGAGCCTATCAAGCAACCAAAGAGGTCAAATAATGAGATGTAATTTTTTTTTATCATTTAAAATAGACTTAAAAGTTAAGATGAATAAAAATACAAAAATATTTTTATGTAAGTATCATATTTATGCTGGAGGCATTATCTTTGCTGGAATGGGGTGAGAAAACACTGTTCACCCCATCCAATCAATACATTTCTTTATCGTCTTTTTGTCCAGTTAAATTTTGACAAGTGTAACGTCTAAAAAATTGACAACTGTAAACGTCGCTTCGGTCCACTTCCTTCTTCCGGTGCTTCCGCGTAGGGTTCTCGAATCCCTACCAGAACTTTGCCAAGTGTAGTGGCCTCGGGATCCATTCCTTATCGATGGTTCAGATTTTCCATGTTGAATCGACGGCTGGAAATGAAGGCCGTTAGGGTAACTAATTTCAGGCAGCGAGGGTTTCTCATTCTAGTCTTTTTGATGGTCGAGAAGAACGAGAGCCGCCTCTGCAACCCTTGTTTTTTCCTTTGCCTGTTGTGGATGCTTATTTTTGTGATGAATTCAGAATGTACGAATTTAAGGTTCTGTGTTGTATGAGAGGACGGAACCATGACTGGACTGAGTGCCCCTTCACTCACGCCGGTGAGAAAGCAAGAAGACGTGATCCTTCATGCTTTCATTTTTTTGGAACTGCTTGCCCAGACTTTAGAAAGGGAACTTGTCGTCGAGGGGATGCCTGCGAGTTTTCTCACAACATTTTCAAATGCTGGCTTCATCCTGATCAATTCTTCCGCACAGTCTTCTTTAGATTTCAGCGAGGAGCAGGAAAATGCAGATGAGAAAACCTTACCAATGAAAATAGCCACCGATAATGGTGCTTATTCTTCTCCAAATATAGGGGAGGCGGAAACCCCAAGCCGTCCTATAAAAATTTTTCACATCAAGGTCCCAAGGCTGCAAACTCCTACAACTCTGGCATTCCCCATAGCCAGAGCGAGGCGTGTAATCAGGAGCGAGGGTGATATTTAGACGAATGTAGAAGCAACCTTTCTCATTAACAAAGCCGTGGTATTTTAAATACAAAATCCTTTCCCTAATTTTTTCCTTTTCCTTCTGGATATATATTTGCATCGTTAGGGTTTGATAACTATATATTTGTGTTGACTGTTGATTTACACTCTCAGAATTACAGTTTCATGGTTATATTTTTGTGATTTTTTCCATTTCTCTTGAGAAAACACTATTTGACTTGAACGAAATATGGTAAACGAGGTTTACTTAATGGTCTTTGATTGCAAATTATATTCTACAGTTGACTTTTACCATTCAGTGTGACCAGCATTAGTCAGCCATTAAAGATTTTATTGTTTCGTATCTTTTGGTTTTCTTATTACTAGATGATATTTTGCGTTTTGTTAAACAAAATTTCCTTTTTTCACCTAAGAAGCAAGGTGTCCTTTAGAGTTCAGGTGATTTAGATTTCAGGTGAAATAGATGTGTGCAAGTAACTTTAGAGTTCAGGTGAAATAAGTTGCCTTGTTATTATTAAATATATTATATTTTTTTAATATGTTATTATTGAATATATATATATATATATATATATATATATATATATATATATATATATATATATATAATGTTTTGTTTTATTTTATTTTTTTAACATATCAATTTATGAAAAAAAACTTATTAATAGAAGGAATTACACATTTTCTAATAAAATTATGTTTTAACCATGGAATTCTTTTTATTTTCATTTTCTTTACATAATTTCTCTCCATATTCCTCAACACATTCCCCACTCCCCGGCATTACTTTGCACTTCTCAGTGCAAATTATAGTTTATAATATTTTGATATTTATATAAATATGGATCTCTCATTTTATCTTCTAGGTGTAAACAACGAATATCTTTCATTCATATATGTTTGTTGAGTTAAAAGGTCAAGAAGGTTGGTAGTGTGACAAATATTTTAAAAATTAGATTGAATGTGAGTATAATATGGAAAATCTAAGATAAAATATTATTCATCTTCAATCCTCCTAGGATCACACATGCGAAAAAATATTTCTTCCTGCGGTTTTTTTGGAATAAAAATGTTCATTTTATTCTTAACGCTAATCAAGATGGAGAGATAATTTGGTTTTTAGATTGGGGTTGATTACATGCTTATAATATCATAGATTTTTTTTTCCCTTCTAGCTCTTTATTTTCCCCAATTTCTCCTTAAATTTGGAATTAATAATATATTTTATATTCTCTCAATTCTACAAGATGATATCCTCCTTTATTCCCCTATGGCCTAACCAAGGCTGGGCATCCTTATGCCACTCTCACTTGAGTTGAAGGTTGGATTTTTGGTTAGATTTAGAAGAAATTTTAATAAATATCATGGCATCGATGTTGTATAACTTCTTATACATAATATACCTAGTCATAGTCATGCTTTCAATGGGGGTAAGTCTTGTTTCAATTAGAACGATATGTTAAGGAGTATTTCCTTTAATCTCGAGGTTGTGTTTTATAAACTACTTTTGGATTTGTTCAATATTACTTCATAGTTCTCTGGATATATATATCTCTATGTTTGCACACATGCTTGCTTAAAATTTATTATTATTATTATTTGTTTTATATGAAACAAATAATGTGAAAAAATAAAATACCAATACAAAAGGAAAGAAAGGGATTTATTATGTATATCTAATAAGAAAAGTTGAATATATGTGTGTGTGCGAATGATAAGTGTTATAAATTTTTTAAATAAAAAAATATTCATTACTCATGTTTACATCACAATATTTCCATCCTAATACTAGGTTCTAGACATGGATGTTAAAGCATTTTCAACATCGTAATATTAGATTGCAAACATAACACTTTGTTCTTATATTGATGTTAAAAAAATAATATTATATAATGTTGGAGAAAGGTGTGTGTGTGTGTGTGTGTGTGTAGATTGTTTATGTTAAGAAAATATACCATTAATATGGAGGGATGGAGGAAATGTATCATTATTAGCAAAGATATATTTTAAGTTTAGATCTTTCAAGCATCTATAGAGGGATAAAATCTCTTGAAGTGTAAACTTCTTTATCATTTAAGATGAATTTAAGTTAAAATGGTGAGAAAGATAATGATATTTTTATTTAAATATTATATCTGTAATATTTCTTTTTTTATATGAATTTAAATCTCTCATATAACAATAACAATTTATATTTCTCTATATAACAATTTTTATATTAGGTTTACATATCAAATATTTCACCACAACATTGCATCTGTAAAATATTTACATATTACTCTTAATCATACCAAAACATAATAGGATATGCAAAACTTTCTAATGACATCTCTAAAACTTACAAATTATATTCTAATTTTTTTTATGAAATGAAACCTAACCTAATAAGAACATCAATTAAGGCTGACAATATCCACATAGATATCCAAAATGAAGACATGACATCTCCTACTTGTAATTTACAATGCTCAACCATTCAAACTAACCTATCAAGTTATAATATATAACTTAATATTTAGTCATAATTATTTTTATAAATCACATATATTGAAAAATTTTAATCTCATAAAATATATATATTCACAAAGAATATTTGTTCTTTAAAAATACAAAACTGGATAAAATAATTTGTTGAAGGCATTTCTATATCAACCTAGATGGAGGAATCCATGTTGAATTTGGATCAAAGTTGCTTAAAGCACATTATAATATTCCTTTTTCAGGAATTTCAACAAGGTGCTCAACATAAACGTTGTATAAGTAAAACTGTGCAAAAATAGCACAGATCAGGGCTTGATTCTCCTTATTTATGTTGTATGATACTTATATATGGATTTTCATAAAAAAAATCATTTTAGACTCATTAAACAGATCTCCCAAAAACTTGACTAGCTAAAAAGCACCCAAAGAGGAAGGCTGCAGTGAAATGCAAGCACTGCTTCAGGAATTGCGCAGTTTTAGCAAATGTTTAGAGGAGATCAGAAAGGAGACTTATATCTCAGTTATACAGTAGCAAATCATCATGATGATAAAGCCCTTTCATTATACAGTAGAATGCATGAGTTAATACAATAATAAATCTTCAGAAACGAGAGCGGGAATACATGTGTATTTGCAGAAATGCTTCAATAGTGTTATTTTAGAGGAGCTTCAGCATCTGGAAGTTACAACTCAGATCTAGGACAAATCTGTGGATAAAACATCAGAACTGTATTAGATCTGGAAACTATATAGTTTTCTCTTCAAGATCCACTTGGAATTTTGACAAAAGCATGCATGAATAAAAGTAGATCTGAGAAACAAGTTGCAGATCTGGAAACTGCTGCTGTAAATTTTTGAATATAGCATTTCATTACAATGGATCAGATCTGAAGAGAACATATATCAGCAAGCTAATCCATGGATCACCAAGTGGAAGGCAAAGCCCAGCACAAGAGATCTCTGATCTAAACTATGAGCAAGACACCCAGTAAACCCTCATACAGAAATAACACGGTTTAATCAATGGGACAAAACTGTAGCTCAAATGACACAAAAAAATACTATAAAATTGCATATCTGAAGCACAATAAGTGGAGACACTCTTTCAGGAGGTTAAAGAACACCTTCCATGAGAAGAGGCTCCCAAAAATACACTAGATCTCTACAGATCTAGACTCCCACTTGTTGTAGCTCATAAGACAGCTCAACCCTCAAGATGAGCAACGCTGTAATGTAAGATGGAGCTTGGCCTCGAGCCTGATAGTGGTTCAATTCAGCAAAATTTCCTCCTTGAATCCTCAAAGGAAGAGGTGAAATACATGCATAGGAATTCCAGATACAATCGTCCACTAAACAACATAGAATGGTATTTGTCTAAGCAGAAAAATACTTAGAAATATGATCAATCAACAACCTTCTCTTGTTGCCCTCCTTCTCCTTTTATAAGATGAGAAAGCCTTTGCAAACTCTAAACCATCTTGATGAGTTATCCCTTTTCACATGAGAGGCTCCCTTCTAGAACTGTGCTGTCCCTTTTGGAGATGCAATGAACCGGGACAACGCTGTTGATTTGGTCAAGGTTGACCCAGTCTTTAGCTCAAACCTCTTTCACACCTGCAAGTGATTATTTGCATGGCCCTGATTTGTCTTTGTTCACATGGGCATTGATTTATTCAGAATTTTTAGGAGTTTTACATGTCCTCCTTTATTCATTTATTCATGAAACAAAAATCAAAACAAAATTGAATGTTCCTCTTAGCTAAGGCTAAGTGGGAACATTACATTCCTCCCCTCCAAAATGTTGCTTTTCCTCAAGCAAATGATAGGGTAAGAGCCGTAGTTATTCTCCTTCTCCATTGATGGCACCATCAAGGATCAATTTTTCATCATGGACCAAGTGCTCATCAAACCAATACATCAAAAAATTTCTCCTCCAATGCTAACATGATAGGGGCATAGTCCATCCCTTCAAGAGTGTAAAACTCAACAGAAATAAACACAGATGAAGCAATGCCAAATCTAAAACATGTATCATGAAGTAAAATATGAAGTTCCATCCCATGTGGTACATATACACTGCCCACTTTTTTTCCATACAAACCCATAAACAATACCAATATATCATCTATGTATGGAAGAAAAATCACATATATGCAAACTGAAATTTGCACTTGAGGAGGTGGGTCACAATCCCACATAAGATACCAACGTAATGCACTCCTTGTATTGAGTAGATCTGAGTGTGGTAAGTAGTACTCCCACCACATCTTTGTTGCATGGGTCACTTTGACATGGCTGAAAGTGATACCCAAGTTAGGTGCCTTTGGGAATCACCCAACATGATAGAGAATCTCCCTTTGCACCTCAAGGGAGTGGCCAGATTTAGAATTTTTATTGGCCTCATCAATGCCATGGGATTTGCATGTAATATCACTCCTTGTAGGATCCATGGCTTGCATACATATGGTAAGAGAATATGTCAAATCACAAAAATAAATATGCTCCATAAGATCAGATTCTTTACCATTCAAGTCTCCCACACACATGGAGTTGGGCATGGGTATGTCTCCTCTCCTAAGAGAAGGAAGAGATGGCTGAAATAGCTCCTTCATAGAGCCCTTTGGATACCCCATCTCCTCATAACCATTGCACTCTTGTAAGTGCTGATATAGTTCCTAACAATCATAGTGCTGATGTAGTTCCTCCTTCATGCCCTCCCAATCAAAACTCCTCATGATTAGGGTGTAGATCTTGGTTGACTGCATATAGCTGGAAAGGAACTCTTTGTGTGTTCTTTGTAGCATCTCTTGCTTAAGCTTGGAGGCTTGAGACAAGAATACTTTACCAATATGATAGATGACCCCTTCATTGACCAAATAGCCTCCTCCTTGCTTCATGCCATCTAATATCATCCCTGTGTGTAGATCTTTGGAGTACTCCACAAGGAGTTGAGACCTCCAATATGGATCTACACAAATCAACAAGGACAGTGCTGCTGATGCATCTATGGTGGTGCTTGTGTTGTTTATAGTTGTTTCTTTGACATTACACATGCCAAGATTGTTTGTGGGAAGGCTGATCCTCCCCTTTTCTTCCTCCCACAACACTGTAGCTTGCTCTCCAATCCTTTCTTGATCTATTTTTGGAGCAGCACTTTGTGAGGCTTTCCCCACAAGATTAGGATCTAATTACATTCCAAGTGGTTTTCCATGAGGTAGGAATGTTCCTTGCAGAATTATCATAAACATGAGGGAAGGAACTGTGAGATTCTTGGTTCCACTGCGCAAATCCATCTCTGTTGTTTGTGTGGAAGAATTAGGTGTGGGGTAAGTGTGCATCCCTTGAATTATTTGTGGTTTCCCACTCTTTAAGTCCACCCACTCCATTTGCAAGGCCTTCCAATCAGTGGTAACCTTTCCCAAGGTAATCAACCACTGGACACCCAAGATGACATTGGTGTCTCGTATGTCCACTACAAAGAAGTGATCCACCAAAGTGTAGGATCCCATAGTGACAGAAAGTGATGGAACATATTGCATGCACTGCATAGTTCTATCTCCTGGGAACAAAACAGAGAACCCATAAAATGTATCATTGGGGATCCCTCTCCTTTGCACAAGGTGAGCATCAATAAATTTGTGGGTTTCCCCACTGTCAATTAGAATAGACACTCTCTGGTTCATAACTGAACCTTGTACTCTGAGGGTCAAGTACTTGGGCACTCCTCTCAAAGAAGCAAGAGTCCCACTTATTGGAGCAAAGGCCCCTTCTTCATTCCTGGATGGTGTTTGGCCTTCCTCCTCATCTTCACCAGCGTTGTGACCCCTCCTAGTTCCTTCACTCCCATATTCCTCTTCATAGTCTAAAAAGACCTCTATGTAGTGCGCCCTTCCAGCAGCACATCTATGTCCTGGTACCCATGGCTCTTGACAAGTGAAACACAATCTATTTTTCCTCAAATCCCTCCAGAGATCAATGTCAAGAGGTTTCTTCAGTGAGCTCTCCTTGGGTGGAGCAGATTTCCCTTCTTTTCCCTTATAAGAGGGAGGGGCTTTGCTTTGGAAAGTTGCCTTTGCTCTTGGCAAGGCATCTTGGAGATTTGTAGCTCTCTCAATGGCATCATGCAAAGTGATGGGCTTGGTAGACTTAACCAACCCATGCAAATGTTCCTCAAGGCCATCAATGAACATGTAGACTCTCCTTGATATAGATAGATCAGGGACCATTACTGACAATCTCAGGAATTCAGAGATATAGGCCTCTGCATCTCTTGTCTGCTTCAACTTTTCTAAGCTTATAAAAGGTGCCTCTGGATCTTTCCGATAAAATCTCTCCACTAGTATTCTAGTGAAATCAGTATATGTAGATACATTGTTGTGTCCCAATTTAGATATTCCATGGAACCACTAGTTGTGGGCTTCACCCTCAAAATACAGTGCAACAATCTTCGGGCACTTTATTTAACTGGAAATAGATGTCCATTTTTTCCACCCATGCTTTGGCAGAACAAGAGGATGTTCCATCGAACTTGGGAAAAAAGAACTTGCCCATAGTATGGTGTCTCCCATGGAAGAAGCCACCATCTCTGTACTGCTGCTATGGTCTCCTCCGATCCTTGAGATGGAAAAAGTCTTGGAAGCTCAAGTTATCCATGAACCTCTGACTTTGTGAGTCATATTCTACAAAGTAACCTTCCAGGGAGGTTGGCTCTTGCAGTCCTTCATTCTCTATAGCCAAGAAGGTAGGCATAGTAGAGCATTGTGAGGCATGTGGAGCTTGTGGCAAGCTCACAGGTTGACTAGTCCCATAGTGAGACATATCAGAACTTTCTCCTTGGTGGAACCTCCCAAGGGATTCCCTCATTCTATCCACCCCCATCTCTTTTATCTCCTTGGAAAGGTCTTGCATAGCCTCCAACAGATTTTTTACAAACTCCTCTGCTTCCTTATCCTTATCATTCACAGATTCAGGGGCTTTTCCCTTGTCTTGACCCTTGTCAATATCAACAGTGGTGTAGTCATACTTTCTATGACTCCTACTTTGGTACCTCCTCTCCCTCTTAATGGGAGGATCCTCTTCTTCGGAATGCAGCATGACTGGTGCTCCAATGGAAATCATAGGTTGTGCTAAGAGTGGAGCTCCAATACCACTGTAATATTCTTTTTTCAGGAATTTCAACAAGGTTCTCAACAGAAACGCTATATAAGTAAAACTATGCAAAAATAATGCAGATCAGGGATTTTTCCCCCTTATTTATGTTGTATGAGACTTATATATGGAGTTTCATAAAAAAAAATTAGTTTAGACTCATTAAACAGATCTCCCAAAAACTTGACTAGTTAAAAAGCACCCAAAGAGGAAGGCTGCAGTCAAATGCAAGCACTGCTTCAGGACTTGCGTAGTTTTAGCAGATATTTAGAGGAGATCAGCAAGGAGACTTATATCTCAGTTATACAGCAGAAAATCAGCATGATGATAAATCCCTTTCATTATACAGTAGAATACATGAGTCAATACAACAATAAATATTCAGAAAAGAGAGCAGGAATACATGTATATTTGTAGAAATGCTTCAATAGCGTTATTTTAGAGGAGCTTCAGCAGCTGGAAGTTACAACTCAGATCTAGTATATATCTGTGGATAAAACATCAGATCTATATCAGATCTGGAAACTATATAGTTTTCTCTTGAAGATCCACTTGGAATTTTGACAAAAGCATGCATGAATAAGAGTAGATCTGAGAAACAAGTTGCAGATCTGGAAACTGCTGCTGTAAATTTCTAAATATAGAATTTCATTATAGTGGATCAGATCTGAAGAGAACATATATCAGCAAGCTAATCCATGGATCACCAAGTGGAAGGCAAAGCCCAACACAAGAGATCTCTGATCTAAACTATGAGCAAGACACCCTGTAAACCCTCATACATAAATAACACAGTTTACTCAATGGGACAGCGTTGTAGCTTAAATGACACAAAAAACTACTATAAAATTGAAGATCTGAAGCACAAGAAGTGGAGACACTCTTTTAGGAGGTTAAAGAACACCTTCCATAAGAAGATGCTCCCAAAAATACACTAGATCTCTGCAGATCTAGACTCCCACTTGTTGCAGCTCACAAGACAGCTCAACCCTCAAGATGAGCAGCGCTGTAATGTAAGATGGAGCTTAGCCTCAAGCCTGATAGTGGTTCAATTCAGCAAAATTTCCTCCTTGAATCCTCAAAGGAAGAGGTGAAATCCCCACATAGGAATTCCAGATACAATCGTCCACTAAACAACAGAGAATGGTATTTGTCTAAGCAGACAAATACTCAGAAATATGATCAATCAAAAACCTTCTCTTACTGCCCTCCTTCTCCTTTTATAATATGAGAAAGCCTTTGCAAACCCTAAACCATCTTGATGAGTTTTCCCTTTTCACATGAGAGGCTCCCTTCTAGAATTGCAATGTCCCTTTTGGAGATGCAATGAACCTGGACAACACTGTTGATTTGGTCAAGGTTGACCCAGTCTTTAGCTCAAACCTCTTTCACACCTGCAAGTGATTATTTACATGGCCCTGATTTGTCTTTGTTCACATGGGCATTGATTTATTCATAATTTTTAGGAGTTTTACATGTCCTCTATTCATTTATTCATGAAACAAAAATTAAAACAAAATTGAATGTTCCTCTTAGCTAAGGCTAAGTGGGAAAATTACACAGATCTAGGGATTGACATTCAATATCCCTCCACTTATGGGTCTCAACTAGTAAATTCAAGGTTAAATTGGGGTTCCAAGAGATTTTTACTGAATAATGGTAGAGAACAGAGTTGAGAAAATCCATGACATTGAATGCTAAAAAAATCCATTCCATACAGTTCCCAACTTCCCATAGATTTGAAAAAACTCCATGAGTTATTTACTTGATGAGGTCCATTGGATCTATGATGGGAAATTAATCCAGGATTTGTGACTACGATGTCTCAAAGATCAAATTATTTTGACTACATTCAGGGCCCAGATGCAGCCAAGCCATTTCTCTTTGATGCAACAGATCCTGCCAACCATTCTCACCATACCAAGGATTGAAACGAAATATGTTGATAATCAATCCTCCATTTTAAATTGCACGCTCTTCCTCATCTTTCCAACGGATCCACCATACCTCGACCCCAGGCCCTAAATCCATATGAAAAAGTGGAAAAATCAATTTTCAAGATTTCACCTGGTCTACGCTCGAGGTAACATGGCTAGATCAAACAAATAAAAGTGTATCTATCCATGGATCCACACTTTTTGTCATTCTATGGAATAACAAGTAATTCAATATTTACTAAATAAAACCTCCATATATTCTTGATGTTGATATATCTATGTTTTTCGAAACCCCACTCCTTGAATTTTCATATATGTCTATCTAAAACTATCAAATGTTACCTTATTCCATGATCAAATCTGCATTCATCAACTACGATCTAGGATTAATGTGTTTTTGCATGTGAAGCGGGCTTTGTGAAAAAAACCCGCTCCAACTTCCCTGCTCTCTACCCTTGGTAATAGGGGGAAATGACCATAGCATAATGTATATTTTTCACCATGTTTCCAGCCCTGCCGCCAACATCCACCAGAGAAATCACTCCAACGAGGTCGTGATATTTGGTAAGAATATTTGTTGGCATGATCCTCGTGTTGCATGCCATGGATCTATCGATGTCGACTAATTGCTATCTACCTTGGGTTTATAATATTTTTCTTAGGGTTTATATATCTTGGGTTTATTTTTATCCCTTGGGTTTATTATTCCCTTGGGTTCATAATATCAATCCCTTCAGTTTATTATTCCCTCCGGTTCATAATATCAATCCCTTGGGTTTATTATTCCCTTGGGTTCATAATATCAATCCCTTCAGTTTATTATTCCCTCCGGTTCATAATATCAATCCCTTGGGTTTATTCATATAAGGGTTCATATTCCTAGGGTTTAATATTATTCCCTTAGGTTTATAATTCCTTGGGTTTTTAGTATCAATCCCTAAGGTTTATTATTCCATTGGGTTTATAATATCAATCATGGTAACCCATAGTCAACCATATTTTATAAAATCAATCATGGTAAACCATGGTCCAACATCGCATTGTGATAAAGAGTGTCTCAATATGAAAATCGATCATTGTCTCAACTATGGTCCAACGTCACATTATGACAAATATTGTATAAATATGATAATCATGGTCAACCATGGTAAGTCATGGTTAACCATGGTCAACCATGTTTTATAAAATCAAACATGGTCATCCATGGTCAATCATGCTTGACCATGTTCGAACATCACATTGTACCAAATATTGTCTTGATATGAAAATAAATCATGGTTATGCATGGTCAACCATGTTCCAACATCACATTGTGAAAAGAATTATCTCAACATGAAAATCAATCATGGTCAACCATGTTTATTTTATTGTTTATAATATTTGTTATAAGGTTTATATACCTTGGTTTTATAATATTAGTCCTTTGGGTTTAATATTATTCCTTTGAGTTCATACTCCTAAGGGGTTTTAGTATTAATCCCTTGGGTTTATATTATCAATCCCTTTGGTTTATTATTCCCTTAGGTTTATAATATAAATCGTGGTCAACAATGGTCAATCATAGTCAACTAATTTCCACCATGGTCAAATGTTACATTGTGACAAAGATTGTCTCAATATGAAAATTAACCATGGTCAACCATAGTCTAATGTCACATTGTGACAAAAAATTTCTTGATATGAAAATCGATCATGGTCAAGCATGGTCAACCTAGGGTTTAATATTATTCCCTTTGGTTTATAATCCCTTGGTTTTTTAGTATTAATCCCTAGGGTTTATTATTCCCTTTGGTTTATAATATCAATCATGGTCAACCATGGTCAAATGTCGCTTTGTCACAATGATTATCTCAATATGAAAATCAACCATGGTCCAACATTGCATTGTGACAAATATTGACTCTATATGAAAACAAATCATGGTCAACCATGGTTCAACGTTGCATTATGACAAGGATTTTATCAATATGGAAATCAACCATGGTCAACCATGGTTAACCATGTTTATTTTAGGGTTTATAATACTTATCTTAGGGTTTATATACCTTGGGTTTATAATTTATCCCTTGGGTTTATTAATCTAATGGTTCATATTCCTAGGGTTTAATATTATTCCTTTAGGGTTATAATCCCTTGGGTTTTTAGTATTAATTGCTAGGGTTTATTGTTCCCTTTGGTTTATAATATCAAGCATGGTCAACCATGTTTTATAAAATCAATCATGGTCAACCATGGCCCAATGTCGCATTGTGACTAATATTGTCTCAATATTAGAATCAATCATGGTCAGCCATGGCCCAATGTTTCATTGCGACAAAGATTCTCTCGATTTTAAAATCAATCAAAATCAAGAATTAAAAACCATGGTCCAATGTCACATTGTGACAAGGATTGTCTGAATATTAAAATCAACCATGGTCAATCATGCTTATTGTTATAGGTCAATTTGGGCATCATTCCCAATGACCTAGTTAACTGGGCATCATCTCCAGGACCAATGTATAGGGTCTATCATCCCTTAAAATTTCAATTGCTATCTGCCCTAAGACAAAGAACAAGACACATAAATCAAAGACTTTCATCTGCAAAGGTTTCCAAAGTTTGAAGTTTATAATATATCATATGAGAGCTCACCAACGCTGCCTCTAAAGGGACTAAGTGCATTGCATATGCAGGTAACCCTATGCAAGGTTGCTTTGCAAAGCACTTCCTGATATCTATGGGTGTGTTGGTCACATTGAGAGCAAAATGGACTAAGTGTGTTGCATATGCAGGTAGCCCTATGCAAGGTTGCTTTGCAAAGCACTTCCCAACATCTATGGGTGCGTTGGTCACATTGGGAGCGAAATTCTCATTGTTCTAGAATCTCCACTTGGGCAGTGCCTTCTAGAAGAGTTCACATGTGTCAAACTTCAAATCCATGTGTCCATTTGACATCTACAAGATTTGGAACATGTCTTGCATATTATTGGAAGTCATTGATTATAAAAATACCTCAGCTTCTCTATGAATTGAGCACAGATCTTAGTGTTTGAGAAGTAAGAAATTGTGTAGAGAAATGATGGTGGATTTTTCATTGAGGAGATTGATTTGAGTGATAGTTTTTTGGAGATATCTGCATTGTGATGAGGTTGGGATGCCACTAGATATGGTGACACTAAATCAGTCATTTGGTTGTAACCTCCCCTTCTATCATTAATAAATAATACAACTTACTTTTCCCTATATGCATCAATATTGGCTTTGATTTTCCATATTGCAAGATCTTAGTTGATGTATATGGTTTATGCTTTACTTATTTAGCAAAATAACTTGAATAGACATCTGTATTATTGCTATCTTCTAATGTTTAGTGTTCATTCTTGCAGGAAATATTTTGCACAGCCTGTAGGAATTTGAAACTACAATGGAAGCAACAAAAGGAATCATTTGGAAATGCTTGGATTCCAAGTAAGCATCTAATCCATTCTGTGTGTTTGTTCTTAGTTAGGAAAAGTAGTCATATAGTCTTTAACCTGTTGTTCTAGATTAGCACCTGTCTAGGGAAGCGTGTTTTATCCGTAATTCACAATTATGTTCAACACTTATTTTAGTGTTTATAATATTTATCTTAGGGTTTATATATCTTTGGTTTATAATATTAGTCCCTTGGATTTAATATTATTCAACCATGGTTAGCCATGATTTATAAAATCAATCATGGCCGTCCATGGTTAATCATGGTTAACCGTGGTCCAACATTTCATTGTGACAAATATTGTCTCAATATGAAAATCAATCATTGTATCAACCATGGTCTAATGTCGTATTATGAAAAGTTGTCTCAATATGATAAGCATCATCAACAATGGTCAATCATGGTCAAAATTGGTCAACCATGTTTTATAAAATCAAACATGGTCATTCATGGTCAAACATGGTCAACCATGGTCGAATGTGGCATTGTCACAAAGATTGTGTCGATATGAAAATCAACCATGGTTCAACGTCGCATTGTGACAAGGATTGTCTTAATATGAAAATCAACCATGGTTAACCATGGTTATTTTAGTTCTTATAATATTTATCTTAAGGTTTATATATCTTGGGTTTATAATATTTATCTTAGGGTTTATATAATTTCGGTTTATTTTTATCCCTTGGGTTTATTATTCCCTTGGGTTCATAATATCAATCCCTTTGGTTGATTAATATAAAGGTTTATATTCTTATGGTTTGATATTATTCCCTTAGGTTTATGATACCATGGGTTTTTAGGATCAATCCCTAGGTTTTATTATTCCCTTGGGTTTATAATATCAATCATGGTCAACCATGTTCAACCATGTTTTATAAAATAAATCGTGATAAACCATGGTCCAACATTGCATTTTGACAAAGATTATCTCAATATGAAAATAAATCGTTGTCTCAACCATGGCCCATTGTCGCATTATGACAAAGATTGTCTCAATATGATAATCATGGTAAACCATGGTCAGTCATGGTCAACCTTGGTCAACCATGTTTTATAAAATCAAACATGGTAATCCATAGTTAATTGTGCTCAACCATGGTCGAACGTCGCATTGTGAAAAATATTGTCTTGATATGAAAATAAATCATGGTTATGCATGGTCAACCAAGGTCCAATGTTTCATTGTGAAATGGATTATTTCAACATGGAAATAAACCATGGTCAACCATGTTTATTTCAGTGTTTATATTATTTGTTTTAGGGTTTATATACCTTGGTTTTATGATATTAAACCCTTGGGTTCATAATCCCAAGGGGATTAAATATTAATCCCTTGGGTTTATAATATCAATCATGGTCAACCATGGTCAAAAATAGCCAACCAAGTTCAACCATGGTCAAATGTAGCATTTTGACAAATGTTTTCTCAATATGAAAATCAACCATGGTCCAATGTCGCATTCTAACAAATATTGCTTTGATATAGAAATGATTCATGGTCAAGTATGGTCAACCTAGCGTTTAATATTATTCCTTTGGGTTTATAATGCCTTGGGTTTTTAGTATTAATCCCTAGCGTTTATTATTCTCTTTTGTTTATAATCTCAATCATGGTCAACCATGGTCAAATGCCGCATTGTGACAATGATTGTCTCAATATGAAAATCAACCATGGTCAGCCAAGATCCAACATTTCATTGTGACAACGATTGTTTTGATATGAAAATAAATCATGTTCAACCATGGTTACCAACAACATATTACTTATGCTGGTGCTCAAATGCCTGTTGCTCAAGAAATTCCATCTTACCCTGGCTATGCTCAACCTGACCTTAATCGACAGTTTCCCTTTGTTGCAACTTTAGAGTTACTAGATTTAAATCGGTTAACTAATGATCCAATTAAATATGCTCCTTGGTGGCCGATGATACCTCAAAAATTACCCTCGGATATTCCTGAGTTCAATGGAAACCCTGGAGAATATTCGTCGACTCATTTCATGACTTATCATTTATGGTGTTCATCAAACTCCCTAAATGATGATTTTTTTTTACTACGTCTTTTCCAGTGTACACTCACAAGTCTGGCTACAAAATGGTACATTGAATTACCTAGAGATTCTTTTGATAATTTCACAGCCCTAGCTACTATCTTTTTGACTCATTTCCAATTACCCATCAGATATTCAACTGGAATGGAACTCTTGACCAATTTCAAATAGACTAATGCTAATCACATTTCTGATCATATTCATGAGTGGCATGATCATCGTAGAATGGTTAAGACATTTGTTCTGGATCAGCTCCTTGTTGAATGGTTCATTAAGTCCCTGTTACCATCTATAACTGAGGATGTGGCTAAGGGTTGCGTCGTCACAGAAGAGAAAGTTATCACTCATGCCCAATATTTAGACTTGATTTATACTCAGTCTGGCATGCTTTATGAAAAAAATCCTAACACACCGAGATCTAATTTCAATGTTCCTCCCCAATTAAAGGACTCTCATGCCGGAGACACCTTGATAGGAATTGCAGGCACACACCACGCTACTGCATCGATCCTATTCCTGCTTATGAAATTAATGTCATGTCATTTGACAAAGGAAAAAGTGACAAGCAACCTAGAAGTAAGAAAAAGGGGAAATCTAATAAAAAGAAAACTTCTAACCGCGTTATCATCTGATCAATCATCTAGACCTGGGAAACCTCGTTATCCATGCATAATCTGTAATGAGGAACACTTTGTTAGGGATTGTCCTCACCATGCTGAAGTCTCAAAAATCATCAAGACTTCCCATGCATCAGCTGTGTTGACAAACCCATTTCCAAATCTAGACACAAACATGGTTGCTACAGATCCGACTCCTAGTTCCCAAGTGTTAATGTTATTTGTTACAAAACCTTCAACAGATATTTTTGTTTCAATGCGTAATAAATATTATGGTAGTCAGGCCATGGATCAACCTACTACCTCGACAACGAATATGTCTACAGAATCAGTACTGCCTACTGCAATTCCTGAATTGACAATCAAGCCACCGAAGGGAGTAATTCACAAATCGACATATAATCCTTGAGCAAGAGCTGCACAAAATTATAATATCGTTGAAGATTTGGTTCAATCCCCTTTAGCTATGTCTTCTCTTGAGGTATTACAAAATTTTCCCTCCCAAAAATAGGCTTTATTGTCGGCTATTGGTGGAATTCATCCTACTGATTCTAATATTTTCGTCTTTAATCATACGGGCTATGTGCTGCAACTATTAGTAGAATTGGCATTCTCCATACAAGTAAATTTTCTCAATCACCTTGTTCATCGAACTATTATTGATAATGGAGCATCTACATGCATTATGTCTCGAAATTGTTGGAAGTCACTTGGCTTGCCGCGCTTATCACAATCATCAACGACGTTGAAGCCATTTGATGGACGTATATATAAACCTTGTGGTATTATTAATAACCTGCATGTTGAACTAGGGGGAAAACAATGAATATTGATGTTGAGGTTGTTGACGGACCCCTTAACTATAATATTTTACTTAGAAGGCCATGGGTATATGAAATGACTGCAACTATCCTTCTTTGCCTCTGCCTCGCAGGTAACTGGAAGCATTCTATTCGTTCACATACCCCAACTAGAACTTCAAAACATTGGTGTAGGACTCTTAAAGGATTCCAATTTAATGGGAACCTTTGCATTACTGCTACCTACGACGTCAGCAGAAATTGCAAGTATAGAGACCTGTTATATGATCTCTTCCATTCTATATGGCTTAAGGGAGAGTATGGATGATTCTGATATTTCTATGTTGGATGAGTTTTTGTCGCCCAACCCTATTGAGTTGGCATAGCAATCAATCTATTTGGCTTAGGCAGAAAATCCGAAATCAGCATCGTCGAGTGTTTGGGTTGATCGTTCCCTAGATTTTGGTACTTCCTCTAATCCTTTTTCCTCAACTTTCTTAACAGATGAGAATATTTTGGAAGCCATGATGTCAAAAGGAGAACCATGGGAAGATTATCATCATTGTTCCCATATTCTTGATTATGAAGAAAATAATCTTAGTGAACTATATCACCCATCCATCAAAAAATTATTTTCGAATTCTTTACCCATTAATGCAATCGATTCCGAGTGAAATCTGTTAAAAATTGAAGAAACCATTTCTATCGATATTTCGACCAAACCTGGCATTGTAGAAAACATTCATGTTGGTGTATCTTTTTCTCCATCAGAACTTGAATCATATCGCTCTCTATTTCGTGAATTCCGTGATGTATTTGCTTGGTCTTATGAGGAAATTCCAGGCATAGATACTAATATTGTTGAACACACTATTAATATGTATCTTGATGTCAAACCAATGTGTCAACGGCTTTGTCTTTTTCATCTGAAGAAAGTCGCTGCCATCAAAACAGAAGTTGAAAAAATTTTGCTTGTTGGTTTTATATACCCTGTTCCGCTGACTGAGTGGGTTTCCAATATAGTTCCTATCATGAAAAAGCAAGGAAGCATTAGAGTGTGTGTCGATCATCAGGATTTCAATATTTCTTGTCCAAATGACAACTATCCTACTCCCTTTATCGACCATATTATTGACGATTGTGTTGAATGTGAAATATTTTCATTCTTGGATGGATTTTCCGGCTACAATCAAATCAATATCCACCCAGAGGATCAACATAAGACAACATTCATCTGTCCCTGTGGCACATTCACTTATAGGAAACTACCGTTTGGTTTAAAGTATGCTGGGGCAACTTTTCAGAGAGCAATGGACTATGCTTTCAATGACATCAAGCACATTGTTCAACTGTATCTAGATGATTTACCAGCGCATTCATGAAATTGGACTGATCACCCGATAAACTTGAGAGCCATTTTCTTACGCTGCCGACACTACAAAATATGCCTCAATCCACATAAATATGTGTTTTGTGTTGGTTCTGTTCGTTTGCTTGGATTCGTAGTCTCAAAAGAAGGAATTTGAATCGACCCATTGAAGGTTCAAGCCATTCTTGATTTTCCTGCATCGTCAAATTTACTTCAGATACAGAAACTTCAAGGAAAGGCTAACTTCCTAAGAAGGTTCATTCCAAACTACGCTGAAATGGCTAAAGGATTTACTCAACTATTGAAAAAAGGGGTTCCCTTCCATTGGGACCAAGTTGCACAAGCTTCTTTTGATGCTGTCAAGGACACTCTTGTCTGAGCATCATTAATGTATCCCCCTAATTATCAAAATAATTATTTCCTATATATCGTCGCGGCTGAAATGACTATTTCTATGGTATTAGTCCAAGTAGAAGATGGAATTGAACATCTGATCTATTATTTGAGTCGTAACCTCAATGATATGGAAGTTAAGTATTCATACGTAGAAAATCTTGCCTTGGCAGCCATTCAAGCTGTCCAAATATTTTGCCATTATATCCTGCTCCAAAAAACTACTATTGTTTCAGATTTCAACCCCATGACTTATATCTTATCACGTCAATTGCTGGGGGGAAATATTCAAAATGGATTGTCATTTTGCAGGAATTTGATTTGGAATTCATCAAATCCAAGTCAAAGAAATCTTTAGTTCTGGCTGAGCTTCTCTGTGACCTTCCTTCTGATAGTACTGTAACTATGTCAGAACCATCAATTCCTAATGAGTCTTTGTTTTTGATCGGATCATCTGCTCCTTGGTATGGGGATTTCATCATTTATCTCCAAACCCAAACTTTTTAACCTAATTCCTCTCGCTCTGAACAGTGAGGTATTCGATACTAAGCCAAAGATTATCTAATCGTCGGCGATACACTTTATCGTCGTGGTGTCGATACCATTTTAAGGAGGTGCCTCACTCATGAGGAGGCTGAAAAAGTGTTAAATGATTGTAATTATGGGGCTTGTGGTGGAAATTTATCTGGTTATGCTACCGTGCAAAACATACTCCACGTCGGTTACTTTTGGCCAACTAATTTTCAAGATTGCATCCTCGTGGTTAGAAGTTGTCATGCATGGCAAATTTTTGATCGTAAAATCCACAATCTACAAGCGCCAATGCATCCTATTGTCTCTGTGGGACCTTTTTCGAAATGGGGTATTGACTTCATGACCTGTAACCCTCGTTCGTCTGGGGGGCATGGTATATTATTGTCCCAGTTGACTATTTTACCAAATGGGCCGAAGTGATGCCTAAATTCAACAACACAGGATAGACAGCTACATTTTTTTTCTTTAATCATGTTATTTCACGGTTTGGGGTCCCACAAGCTATAGTTATAGATCGTGGGAAGCATTTTCACAACCACATGATATCTAAATTGACTACCAATTTAGGATTGTCGCGTGAGGAAATGCCTATGGAGGGGAACATTTGTTTTTGTAATAGGACCCCAATGATGCCCAATCTAACTCCAAATCGAAAGAAAATAAACCAAGGGGAACCCCCATGGCCTTTAGAGGAAGGTCCATGGAGCCTTATAAAGAACAATGTAACACCAAGTATAAGAAAAGAAAAGGACATCACGAGAGGGAGGGAGGATGGGGTGATGGGGTTGTCAGCGCAAGGGAAATGGCCTTTGAGGAGGGATTGGAGGTAGAAACTGTTGCCAAAACATATTCTAGAATAGAATAAGGCTTTGAAAACTGGTCTAACCACGATAAAGGCTCTAATATTTATTCTCTTATGCTCAACTTCAATTAAAATTGGATCACAAACTAACTATAAGCCATCGAATATGCATCAACTCTTGCTAACTCTAATAATTCTACTCCTTATTATCCACAATAAAATGGACAAGTTGAAGCTATCAACAAGATTCTTAATCGTATGCTTCAATGAATGATAGGAGTTTGTAAAAGAAATTGGCATTTGATCCTGTACTCCACCTTGTGGGTGTATTGAACCTCAGTGAGAAACGCAACTGGCTTTACTCCTTTTCAACTAGTGTATGGTCTAGAAGCTACCTTACCAATCCAATGTGAAATACCGTCGTTAAAACTTGCGATTGACTTGTTACCTGACACCTCAGAAGAAGAAGCACATCTCCTTAACCTCGTCCATCTTGATGAAACGCGTCATGAAGCCCAATTGGCCAACGAAGTGCATAAGAAATGTATAAAGGCACAATACGACAAAAATGTCTAGCCTCGCATTTTCTCAGAGGGTGACTTGGTCCTTCTTTACGATCAAGAAGTTGATGTAATAGGTACAGGAAAGCTTGAGCCATTATGGCATGGCCCCTATATTGTCACAAGAGTTCTTGCTAAGGGCGCCTATGAGTTGGTTGATTACGATGGAATTCTATTGGCATAGCCTAGAATTGGATTGTATTTGAAACATTACTATGCTTAATCATGAGCGTAGTAATTTTTTGTATCATATTGTATATATATGCTATTGATTTTCATTCACTACCTTGATTTGTTTTTAGAGTTTTCTTGACATTAGTAATCCTCTTTACATTTCATCGCAGATGTCTGAATATTTGGAACCCTTTTTTGGATATGCTAATGGTGCTAGTCGTAGTACGCAAAATCTATCCTCTACAACGTGGGCCATTTTCGCTCCGAATGGCGAGTTAGTGAGTTTTCAAGGGATTTGTATTGGTAGATCGACGAACAATATCGTTGAGTATAGCACATTGATCGAACTTCTCTCTGATGCCACTTCATTTGGTATTAACCATATCATCATAAGGTTAGACTCACAACTGTTTATCATCATTTAGTGTTTATACTGTTAGAAATCCAAAATTGCATAGACTGTTCCTTGGAGTTCGATTTTTAGAAACACACTTTTATTTTATTCAATATCAACATATTTCCAGACATTTGAACACATTGACTGATTCATTATCTAATCAAGTTTTAGACAGAAATTTGCAACATATGTAAAGAAAACATTCACATCATTGAATAGGATTGCACAATAAACATAGGAAAACACTAAAATCATATAGATAGATAGTTATAGGTTTTTAAAAAATTTGTGCCCAAGACACATTGGTCATCTGACCTCAAAATTTATGCAAAATGTCACAAGTAAACTATTAGTGTTCGTGGTAACATGTTATATATCTAGCTATCCTACGAAGTAATCGCATCCAACTGTTAGGAACCCCAATGGTGTGTCACTGCAGCCACATAGGAATCTCTTCGATCTGGAAGTCTGAAATCCCTAAGGTCAAACCCTTTATGTGTTGTTTAAGCTCAGTCAGAGTCTGAGCAATATCAAGATCCTGAAGGATTTCTCTCCTGACAACCCTCTCTACTGGCACATCTGCTTCGCGCTCTGGTTCCACTACTGGTTGAACACGACCAACATCTGCATTACATCAAACATTTAGTTTAGTCTTGGGAAGAAGTCAAAAATACAAAAACATTGTATAAACCTTAGGAAAATAAAAAACATGGTCAAAACATTCTTACCTATTACACCCTACTTAGCGCCTTATGGTAATGCTAAATTTGGATCCCCTCAGAAATCGACGCCTGCATATGCATACTCGTCGATGGCGACAATATGTCGTCGGAACCAAGCAAAGAATGCAATAGAGAACACAACAGTAGATTGGTATGCATGCCAACTCATGAGTTCTACCCATCTCTACATCCGAGGATCTCTAGGACTAACTATATCCAGTGTCACATGTTGTGGCTGCATCAGTGGAATCCGTTCCAAGGCGAAGGATATAAGGATAGAAACATAACTGAATTTTTTCTTCCTTCCTCCCTTTTCTTTATTCAGTTGTTCCCTTATCTGAGATAGAATAGCTTCATATCAGTTGAATACTGTTGCCTCCATGCACTCTAGCACGTACTGCATATACGATCTATTCGATACATGTAGTGTAATGGTGCTGGCAAGTTTTGTGATCGTGAAAAGGATAGTTCTCAAGGGAAAATATCTAACATCTCAGATGTTTATCTTTCCATATTTGCTTGGATCTGTCCCTCAATAACAATGTTGCAAAACATAATCTCTCATTGTCTCTCCTCCAACAACAGACGCTGAGAGCGAAATGGGAAAGCCTCTCCTCGACAAACCTGTAAGAAAGTACACATCCTCGACTGTTATAGGAACCACTTTCTTCTTAATATGAAATGCCTCGATAGCTAGATCCCATGCTCGAACTAAGAACTCCAATAGTTCTATTTGTTTCCTCATCCCAGACAATTTGAATTACTTAAGAAGTCCACAATCTCTTAGGGCTCTTACTGTACCCATATCATTTAAGGAAATCATAACCTGTTCTTCATTTTCTCTTTCCCTCCATGTAATCTTCATTTTAATCTAATGGAAACCTGAAATATAACCATAAGATCCATTAGATTCCATTCATTGCAAAAAACTAGGCAAAATTTGGGCATAATGTGAAAATCAAAAACTTAGATTGCGCCCAACACACTCCCTAACAAGAGATAGTGCTTTCCATATGCAAGTACCCTTCACTGTACCTTGTATGCAACACAGGTTTCGACATTTAGGGGTGTGTTACCCTCTTTTTCGGTAGAATTTACCCTAGGGGCCTTAAAACCCTAACAATTTACAAAAATTGGAAATGAAATGAATACTAAAGGAAAGAGGAGGTTCATATCACTAACCTAGATCAAATGGCAATGAAAACCATCCACAAAAATGATCGCAATCAATAGCTGAAGTTCAGGGGAAAAATCAGGTTCAGAGCTCCAAAATGCAAATGGTAACTATAGAATGGTAAAAATGAATAGTGAAACTACTTTTAATAGTCATTTAATTATTTGCAAGTTAAATTTATTGCTATCACTATAGTTTTATTATGTTTTTATCATGAAACAGGTGTTTTTAATCCATTTGATTTTGTTCTAAATAGGTCTTACAATTGATGAACATATTAGTCGTGCAGATTTATTTCAAGAATGACTTGAACACAGAGCATAATTTTTCTCCTTATTTTTTGAGCTTTGTTAAAAATGAAAAAGGATTTAATGCGTGCTTTTATCTCCTTTTCGAGCTTCGATAATAGCCAAAAATGAACCCCTCGAGTCTTATTTTAACTCTTTTCAGACTCTGATAATGTTAAAAGATTACAGAGAACTTGTCTTTTCGAGATCGTAAAAGTAAATGAATTGATATCTACTCAATATAGGTTTAACCCTTTTCCAGACTGAGTTATATTATTTACGAAAAAGGAATACCTTGGTTAAACATGACCAAAGAGGTTCTCTTAGATATTATTTTACACTTTTTCAGATCTGAGTGACAAATTTACAAAAAAATACTTAAGTAGTTTTCTTTCTTCCTCTTTTTCAAACTCTCTAAACATGAAAAAGGACTGGGCTATCACTATCGTTAAGCTGGTTAAAACATAAAATAGCGACGGGCTTGTCAATCATGGCAAGAATCGAGTTTCATTCATCGCTAGACTCGTTAAATTATTAAATAGAGATACTTTATTCGCCCGAAGGGTTGAATTATAGATCAAGAAAATGTTATCCTCCTCAAGCTTGTTAAAAAATAAATAGGTATTGGTCGACAAATGACTGAGTAAAATTTGGGAAAAGTGAGCAAAAATTCTTTATGGTAGCAAGTCGCTCTTGAACATGACACTTCCTTCACTCCATGTCTGTGATTGTTTGGGTTTGGGTAATCATCTTGACGGTTCATTCATACATATGGTTCATCATACCTTCACTTCGGTTTTGGGTCAATGCTGCCAACTCATCACAGTGTCACCAATATGTTCAAGAGAATTCATCCAGTGAATAACTCATCCTTCTGCAATACTCATAAACCTTTATTCTCATGACCATCATCCCTGAAAATTGCTATATCAAGTCATACCCTTGTCTCTGAAATCACTAACTCTCGTTTCGCAATAAGGTGACTTCCTGTCGACAACAAATCATTATCCAGGAAGTTCACTTAGAAACATTGGATTCCAGTACCATGAGGCTTGTTACAGCATCAAAAAGATCCTTGCTTCTGGGCTTTTGACCAAAATATTTTGTTTAGCGTTCGACATCAAATCATCTATTCACACCTTACAAAATATACTGCAGTACCTTGAGGGCCATTGACATAAATGGTGGTTCTCTCGCGTTTGTTAACATCTCACATCATTGGATGGTAATCAAACGATGTCTTTCCATCTTCGATGACAAATCATATATTCGCATGGCTAGACTTGTACCCGAATGATCGAGTGAACAAGATAAGAAGACCCCGGATATAGTTTCAGCCATCTGGGTTGTGATTTTAGGATTGTTGTACACATCATCTATACGGTGACCTTACATACATATCGTCATATGAACATGGGCCTATATCTGTAGGCATGTCTGCATTGGGCGACATTACAATGTCGATGACTTTCTGAATTATGTACATGTTATTAAATTGTTTATGTGTTGAACATGGGAATTCCTACCCTCAGTAATTATGATTAAGAGGATATATCATGATGTAATGTATTGTAATATTGATGCAGGTCACCACTTCGCTTCATCTCCAGCTCATCACAGTGTAAAGCATATCAATCAAAATGTTGTTATTATTATTTTGACTTCATGCTTTAGGGGGGAATTGTTATAGGTAAATTTGGGCATCATTCACAATGGCCTGGTTAACAGGGCATCATCTCTAGGACCAATGTATAGGGTCTATCATCCCCTAACATTTCAATTGCTATATGTCGTAAGACAAAGAACAAGACAAATCAATCAAAGAATTTCATCTACAAAGGTTTCCAAAGTTTAAAGTTTATAGTATATCATATGAGAGCTCACCAAAATTGCCTCTAAAGGGACTAAGTGCGTTGCATATGCAGGTAGCCCTATGCAAGGCTACTCTGCAAAGCACTTCACGACATCTATGGGTGCATTGGTCACATTGGGAGCGAAATTCTCATTGTTCCAGAATATCCACTTGGCCAGTGCCTTCTAGAAGAGTTCCCATGTGTCAAACTTCGAATCCATGTGTCCATTTGACATCTACCATATTGGGAACATGTCTTGCCTATTATTGGAAAGTCATTGATTGTAAAACTACCTCAGCTTCTCTATAAATTGAGCACAGATCTTAGTGTTTGAGAAGGAAGAAATTGTGTAGAGAAATGATGGTGGATTTTTCATTGAGGAGATTGATTTGAGTGACATTTTTCTGGAGATATCTACATTGTGATGAGGTTGGGATGCTGCTGGAGATGGTGACACTAAATCAGTCATTTGGTTGTAACCTCCCCTTCTATCATTAATAAAGAATACAACTTACTTTTCCCTATATGCATCTATATTGGCTTTGATTTTCCATACTGCAAGATCTTAGTTGATGTATATGGTTTATGCTTTACTAATTTAGCAAACTAACTTGAATATACATATGTATTATTGATATCTTCTGTTGTTTAGTGTTCATTCTTGCAGGAAATATTTTTCATAGCCGGCTGGAATTTGAGGCTACAACAGAAGTGACAAAAGGAATCATTTGGAAGCGCATGGATTCCAAGTAAGCATCTAATACATTTTGTGTGTCTGTTCTTAGTTAGGAAAAGTAGTCGTATAGTCTTTAACCTGTTGTTCTAGATTAACACCTGTCTAGGGAAGTGTGTTTTATCTGTAATTCACAATTTTGTCCAACACTTATTTTAGTGTTTATAATATTTATCTTAGGGTTTATATACCTTTGGTTTATAATATTAGTCCCTTGGGTTTAATATTATTCAACCATGGTCAACCATGATTTATAAAATCAATCGTGGTCATCCATGGTTAATCATGGTTAACCATGGTCCAACATTTCATTGTGACAAATATTGTCTCAATATGAAAATCAATCATTGTCTCAACCATGGTCCAATGTCGTATTATGAAAAGTTGTCTCAATATGATAAGCATCATCAACAATGGTCAATCATGGTCAAAATTGGTCAACCATGTTTTATAAAATCAAACATGGTCATCCATGGTCAATCATGGTCAACCATGGTCAAATGTGGCATTGTCACAAAGATTGTGTCGATATGAAAATCAACCATGGTCCAACGTCGCATTGTAACAATGATTTTCTTAATATGAAAATCAACCATGGTTAACCATGGTTATTTTAGTTCTTATAATATTTATCTTAAGGTTTATATATCTTGGGTTTATAATGTTTATCTTAGGGTTTATATAATTTGGGTTGATTTTTATCCCTTGGTTTTATTATTCCCTTGGATTCATAATATCAATCCTTTGGTTTATTAATATAAAGGTTCATATTCCTAGGGTTTGATATTATTCCCTTAGGTTTATAATCCCTTGGGTTTTTAGTATCAATCCCTAGGGTTTATTATTCCCTTGGGTTTATAATATCAATCATGGTGAACCATGGTCAACCATGTTTTATAAAATCAATCGTGATAAATCATGGTCCAACATTGCATTGTGATAAAGATTGTCTCAATATGAAAAAAAAGCGTTGTCTCAACCATGGCCCAATGTTGCATTATGACAAAGATTGTCTCAATATGATAATCATGGTGAACCATGGTCAGTCATGGTCAACCTTGGTCAACCATGTTTTATAAAATCAAACATGGTCATCCATGGTTAATTGTGCTCAACCATGGTCGAACGTCGCATTGTGAAAAATATTTTCTTGATATGAAAATCAATCATGGTTATGAATGGTCAACCAAGGTCCAATGTCACATTGTGAAATGGATTATCTCAACATGAAAATAAACCATGGCCAACCATGTTTATTTAAGTGTTTATATTATTTTTTTTAGGGTTTATATACCTTGGTTTTATGATATTAAACCATTGGGTTTAATATTATTCCCTTGGGTTCATAATCCAAAGGAGTTTTAATATTAATCCCTTGGGTTTATAATATCAATCATGGTCAACCATGGTAAAAAATAGTCAACCAAGTTCAACCATGGTCAAATGTAGCATTTTGACAAAGATTTTCTCAATATGAAAATCAACCATGGTCCAATGTCGCATTCTAACAAATATTTCTTTGATACAGAAATGATTCATGGTCAAGCATGGTCAACCTAGGGTTTAATATTATTCATTTGGGTTTATAATGCCTTGGGTTTTTAGTATTAATCCCTCAGGTTTAATATTCTCTTGTGTTTATAATCTCAATCATGGTCAACCATGGCCAAATGTCACATTGTGACAATGATTGTCTCAATATGAAAATCAACCATGGTCAGCCAATATCCAACATTGCATTGTGACAAAGATTGTTTTGATATGAAAATAAATCATGTTCAACCATGGTCCAACGTTGAATTACGAAAAGGATTGTCTCAATATGGAAATAAACCATGGTTAACCATGTTTATTTTAGGGTTTCTAATATTTATAGTATGGTTTTTATACCTTGGGTTTATAATTTTTATCCTTTTGCTTTATTAATCTAAGGTTTCATATTCATAGGGTTTAATATTATTCTCTTAGGTTTATAATCCCTTATATTTTTAGTATTAATCCCTAGGGTTTATTGTTCCCTTGGGATAATAATATCAATCATAGTCAACCATGTTTTATAAATGCAATCATTGTCAACCATGGTCCGACGTCGCATTGTGACAAATATTATCTCAATATAAGAATCAACCATGGTCAATCATGGTCCAATGTTGCATTGTGATATATATTCTCTTGATTTGAAAATAAATCATGTTCAAGCATGAAAAACCATGGTTCAACGTCACATTGTGACAAGGATTGTATGAATTTGAAAATCAACCATGGTCAACCATGTTTATTTTATTGATTATAATATTTATATTAGGGTTTATATACCTTGGAATTATAATATTAGTCCCCTGGTTTTAATATTATTCAACCACGGTCAACCATATTTTATAAAATCAATCATGGTCAACCATGGTCTAACGTCCCATTGTGACAAATATTGCCTCAATATGAAAATCAATCATTGTCTCAACTATGATCCATCGTCGCATTATGACAAATATTGTCTCAATATAATAATCATCGTCAACCATGGTCAACCATGGTTAAACATCACATTATCACAAAGATTGTGTTGATATGAAGATCAACCATGGTTAAACATGGTCAACCATGGTCCAACGTCACATTGTTACAAGGATTGTCCCTATATGAAAATCAACCATGGTCAACCATGTTTATTTTAGTGTTTATAATATTTATCTTACGGTTTATATACCTTCAATTTATTATATTAGTCCCTTGGATTTAATATTATTCCCTTGGGTTCATAATCCCTTGGGGTTTTAGTACTAATCCCTTGGGTTTATTATTCTCTTGGGTTTATAATCTCAATCCCTTGGGTTTATTATTCCATTGGGTTTATAATATCAATTTCTTGGGGTTTATTATTCCTTTGGGTTTATAATATCAATCATGGTCAATCGTGGTCAATCATAGCCAACCATAGTCAACCATGGTCAAATTTCACATTGTGACAATGATCGTCTCAATATGAAAATAAAAAATTAACTATTTTCGACGATAGTCTAGCGTCGCATTGTGACAAATATTTTCCTAATATGAAAATCAATCATGGTCAACCATGGTCCAACATCGCATTGTGACAAGGCTTGTCTCAATATGGAAATCTAAAATGGTCAACCATGTTTATTTTAGGGTTTATAATATTTATCTTAGGGTTTATATACCTTATGTTTATAATTTTTATCCCTTGGGTTTATTATTCCCTTGGGTTGATATGAAAATTGACCATGGTTAAGCATGCTCAACTATGATCCAATGTCGCATTCTGGGAACGATTACCTCAATGTGGAAATAAACCATGGTCAACCATGTTTATTTTAGTGTTTATAATATTTATCTTAGTTTTTATATAGCTTGGGTTTATAAAATCAGTCCCTTGAGTTTAACGTTATTCCCTTAGGTTCATAATCCCTTGGGGTTTTAGTATTAATCCCTTGGGTTTATTATTCTCTTGGGTTTATAATATCAATCATGGTCAACCATGGTCAATCATGGTCCAACATTGCATTGTGTCAAATATTGTCTTGATATGAAAATCAATCATGGTCAACCACGGGTCCAACATTGCATTGTGACAAGGATTGTCTCAATATAAAAATCAACCATGGTCAACCATATTTATTTAAGGGTATATAATATATATCTTAGAGTTTAATTATTAAAATAATTAATGAATTATTTAATTAATTAACAATATTTATATTATTGAATATTTATATTTAATATTTTACAATATTAATAAAAATATTTATATTAATATTTAATTAACAATGTTAAAAATATTAATTACCGTTATTTAATTAATAATATTATATTAATAAAATATGTTTAATAATAAATAATAATAATTAGTTAATAAATATTATCATTAATGTTTATTAATTAATTATAAATTATTTAATTATTTAATGAATTATTTATTGGATATGTTATTTACTTAATTATTTAATAAAATATGGAATGAATGAATGAATGAATGAATGAAATATTAATTAATAGTATTATTAAATTGAATTAACAAAAAAATATTAATTAATAATAATAGTAATTATAAATTTTTGGTATGTATCAATCACATTTACTAATATGGTTGTGTTACTAAATATATGATTCTATCATATTTTCTTATTTGTTATTTCCTAAATTAAAATTAATTCATCTAACTATTTATATAATTAAGATTATTTTGATATTTTAATTAAAAGTCTAATTTATTTGTTATTGGAGTGTTTCTCCACCCCCTGTTTATTACCAAAATTCAACTCAGAAATTTCAGTTTATTACCAAAATTCAACTCATAAATTGTGGGTTTCTCTTACACGAGGAAAGTCATTCAACAAAATAAATATCAATATTAATAGTATTAGAATAAGCATTGTAATGGAAGAAAAGATCATAAAAATTGTAATGCAAGGTCATTTTCTCAGGATGATTTCCCTATTTGTTTCATATATTTGAAATTATAAGTGGTAAAAATATTAAAATGATTTTTTATTATAATCATTGGGCTCTAAAATTATTACTACCCTCAAAATTATAAGTGGTAAAAATGTTAAATTATTTTTCATTGTAATTATTGGACTCAAATTATTTCTACCCTCAAACACTTTTTGACATACAAACTATACCATTGAAGTCTAGTTAAAAACATTCTTTAATGTTTTGACTATGAATATTCATAATAGAAACACACTCTTATCACTATTATACTTAAAGGTACCTATCATCTGCAATAAATAAATACTCTTCACAATCACACTCAAAGGTACCTATCATCTACGATAAATTAAAATTCTTATCACTATCATACTCAAAGGTACTTATCATATTCAAGGAATCAAAGGTACAACATTTAGCTTGCTTTTTACTCTTATCACCATCTTGTCCTGATGATGAACCACACTGGCTGGTTCGAAACGCGTCGACACAAATTTCTCCTATGTGATTTTCACCGAAAAATATTTTTACACATATTTTATGGATCACAGAAGCCAAATTCCTAATAAAGAAGATCTTCTCCACATCACAAGACTAAGAGCAAAAAGAAAATTCAGTTGTGGATTAAAACGTGACCCGTTTTCCAAATAACCCATAATTTGTGAGCACCTATGCACATTGTGAAAATTAAAATTAAAATTTTTACATGCAAAAACAACGGTTAGGACTGAAATTTCTATTAAGAAATAAATTAGTAATTGTTCATAAAGTTGTAAAGATATTTCGAAGGAATATAATATTCGAATTAAATAATGTGGTTCATCAAAATAAAAGTAAAGAAATTTATTTATTTTACGGAATAAATAGCAAAAATGCATCAAGTCCAAAATTAACTATTAAAAATTAGCCATTAGAAATTGGTAATTAATAACTTAAAATTAGTTATTCAATTAAGTCAAATCAAATTTTAGTAATAAATTAATTGTTATTTCTTTTGATTTTTTTCAATGAGGGGAAAGCTCACGGGAAATCCGGGCGTACTTCCCCAGAATTTCTGGATGGTACGCGCGGCAAACCGTTCGGCGGACTTTCGGCGCCTAACCCCAAAGGACTCAAGAATCGAACCCGTGACCTCCCTCAATGGAGAGGCCCACGTATTGGCTCACTACCGCTTGAGCTAACCCTTGGGGCTATTATTTCTTTTGATTATATATTAATATTAATAAAATAACTATACTATTATTGTAAAAATAAATAAATTATAAAAATATTATATTAATTAATATTTTTAAATACTTATGAACAATTAATATTCTTAATAATGTTAAAATATTTTACAATAATGAAACTTAAAAGAACATCTTTAATGTAAATATTAACTTAATATATTTAACATTGTGCTAAAATTAAATATATTAATTTTTATTAATTTCCTATTACTTTGACACTTTATATAGGAAACTATAGGTAAGGAACCAATATTATAATTGCATTATAATATAAATTACAAATCGTAAACTAAAATAAATTTATATATAATTTTGGAGTTGTTTTTAGTGTGATTTTTTGGAGTTTAAGGTGCCGGAATTTGGTGAAAAAATTTGAGGTAAAATCTTGATTTCTGTTAATTAAAGTGGTTTTTTCACTATATATATGGATTCAACATCCTAAAAAAACTCCTAGCGAATTTCGATTGTGCAAGGTTACGCATCAAACTTCTATTTTCAATGAATTCTTGTCAGATTCTAGAGAAATTAGATCGGAAAAAACCACTGTAAACCGAAAAAAAAACCACCATAAAAACCTTCAAAAAGTCGCACTAAAGACTACTAGATTTTTTATTAAACCATTTTAAAGTTTAACCACTATAAGAAATATATGGTACTCGAGTAGAGGTGACTATATATATATATATCACAATCCAAACATTGAAATTAATGAAGACCTAAAATTTCAAAACACTGGAGATAAGATTAGCTCTGACGACACGACGAAATCAAAGGAATTTGTCACACTATATTATTAATTTGATAAGAAATACAATTAATTTGTTGACAAATTTTGGAGACTCGTGTATTATGATTGAAGATCTCTTCAATATCGATTTTTTGGGTGAACACTTTATCCATCTTCACTGAAGAGAAACTTTGCATATGATAGGAAGAGTGTGGATCAAGAGAATATAAAGGAATAATTTAACCGTTGGAGAAGGTCAACGAAATATGATTCAAAATTAAATCTAAAATAAGAATTAAAATTTAAAATTTATTTGAAATTAAAATAGTCATTAATTATTAGTGATAAGGGAAATAGGGTAATGGATTAAAAAATAATAAAAATGATTAAATAAAAGAAAATAAAAGATCTAGCCGTTAGGGAGATGAAAATATATAATTTAAATTAATTAAACTAAATTAAATTATATGATAATTAATTAATTTAAATAATTAATAATTTATTAAGTGGATTAGGGATAGGATTATAAGAATATTTATTTAAATGGATTAAATAATAGGAATCTAAGGGGATCTAGCTCTTAGGGAGAGGAAAAAAAGGATAGAATAATTAAAGTTAAATAAAAGGATAATGGGAAATTTTATTAATGGGAGAATTATAATGGTTGAAGGTGAATGAAAATAGGCTTAAAATGATGGGGTTATAAAAATTAAAAATTAAATTTAAAAATTAAAATTTTATGAAATTAAAATTAAAATTAGAATAATAATTATTAGTGGTTATGGTATTAGGGTATTGGATAAAAGAATTGAAAAAAATTAAATAAATAAATAAATGATTAAAAATTAAATAAAGGAGTAGGGGTTAAATTGATCAAATTTAGAGAAGACAGGGGCAAGGGCTAGGAAGGGTTAGAATTTGGAATGGAGGAAAGGCATTTAGATGATAGGAAGTCGACGGTGGGCTTTCAGGAGTGGCTTAATTGGTAACCATCGTCACAATTGAAATTATTAGGATGTTTCTCAATTTCGAGGGCTTCTCGAATGATCCGGTTGGAATGATAGGGGCAGAAGGTAAGATTTTAGATTTATCAAAGTAGATAAAGTTCTTGGTAGAATTAAAGTGTTTAGCAATGGCTAATTTTGCAATCCGGTTGTGGTAAGTGTCAGCCATATGTTCTTTCAACCTGGTTTTAAAGGATCTACTAGTTTGACTTATCTAAAATTTACCATAGATATAAAAGATCTCATAAACATCAAGACCTAACATAAAGTTATTTTTATCCTTGACTAACCTAAAAAAAACATAATATTTTACAATAATAAAACTGAAGAAACACTTTTAGTATAAATATTAACTTAATATACTCAACCTTTTGTTAAAATTCACTATATCAATTTCTATTAATTTCTAACTACTTTAAAATTTTATATAAAAAAATATTTGAAAACACAAATATCATGTTAATTATGCTAATATGTTTGAAAATATAAATTCCAAACCATAAATCAAAATATTTTTTTATATAATTTTTTATTAAACCATTTTAAAGTTTAACCACGGCAAAGTAATATATAGTGCTCGAGTAGCGCTCACTAAGTCCAATTAAGAAATTCGGAATTAAATATATATATATATATATATATATATATATATATATATATATATATATATATATATATATATATATATATATATATTATTTTTCATAAATGAATACATAATAAATAAATAAAATTTCAAATTATTAAATAAAATATAATGATTCAAGTTATTTCATAATTTAAAAAGCTTTTTTATTGTGGAGTTTATGTTCGTGACATTGTTCAGATTTGTTGTTCTTGATAGAATATGAATAATGAATGAAAAATACGACATTCGAGTTTTGATTGGTGCAAGGTAGAAAGTACAACTGAGCATGGTTTAATACAATGAGTTGAGTAATGTGATGTCATCATGTTTTTGATACACAAAGGCTCACGTTCAATTTATTTTTTAATTTCAATTTCAATTTAGTTTTAATTTTTTTCTTTTGTTTTTTCCAAAGTTTTTAATATAGCTTAAAATGAAGGTTTTTTCAGTTTAATTTAAATGAATACCCAAAACGAGTAGGGATCACTCATATTTGTTGACGGAATAGATAATGAAATTAATTACGTTTAATGGTTATTAATTTATTTTCTAATTTCATTTTTTATTTTAATTTAATTGTTTTTTTCAATATAAAAGAGTTACTTTTAATGGTTATTAATT
This sequence comes from Pinus albicaulis, assembly GCA_034641835.2. Classification (NCBI taxonomy): domain Eukaryota; kingdom Viridiplantae; phylum Streptophyta; class Pinopsida; order Pinales; family Pinaceae; genus Pinus; species Pinus albicaulis. The sequence continues at coordinate 586,801,295 of CM076573.1, read as the reverse complement.
TATTTTTTAATTTCACTTTTTTTATTTTAATTTAGTTGGTTTTCTCAATATAGAAGAGTTTTTTTTATTTTTTAATTTAATTAAGTCGAAGATTTTTCTACTATGAGTTTTATCCTTATGACATTCTTTAGATTCAATGTACATGACAAAATCTGAACAATGTGCTTTGAATGAAAAGCACAGCCACAGATGAGAGATCCAGATTCACGAGAGCCTCATTTCCTACTACACGTGTTGGAATCTCCGCCAGCATGTATAAAGTTGCAATTGTTGCAATAGTTGAATCGTTGAAGTGTTGTAATCGTTGAATTGAAACAACTATTGGTATAAAGTGGTGAAAATTATTCCATTCAAAATTTTTCTATAAATTTTTCAAAATTAATTGCTTCTAAAACATTAGATTTAAAATATATATTTTAACATATTGTATCGATATTACAGAAATTACCATAAATCATAAATAGCTATAAGATTTTGGCTATTTTTTACCCACAAAACATACCAAAGAACTTTAAAAAAAAAGAAACCAGCCAATAGTCCATTTCTCGTCGGGGGCTTGGAGAACTAAAACCACTTGGAGGGGGCAATATGAGTTTGAGAGTTTTTATTTTTTTCTTTCCACTTTGTTACCTGCACCGTTACACGTAAATTTATTGGTCTTGGAGTTAGGGCATGAAATTATACTTCAAATTGATTTGATATTCACTAAAAAGAGAGCGAATTTGTTCGAAAAACTTTTAGACTTTGGTGAATTTCGACTTTCAAACCGAAAATGCACCCATGTGATGATCTATGTGTTATCTCATCTTATGAATTCTTACATTCATTCTTATGAGATAACAATGTATAATGAAATTTTCATATCTTATATTATATATGAATGACGTGATTTATAGGAAAAACTATATTTTAAATAAAAAGTATATGTAGCATACAATTGTTGTTTTAAATAAAAAAAACATATTTACTTGTCAAAGATGTTTATTGCATTATTTTATTAATTTCAAAATTATTTTTTGTTATTATTATTTTTGTTGGACATTAAGTTTAAAATATTGATTCTATTTCTTATTATTAAGTCAGATGTGTTTGTATTGCGAGGTTTATCCTCATGACATTGTTGAGCTTCGTCGTCCCTCGCAGAATCTGAACAATGTCTCTCCCCTACCCCACTCCTCTCCATTTTTATATAATATTTATTTCCTTTGGCGTGTCTTTACGCTGGAGACATTTTCTTTATGAGATTGGGTGGGAAAATACTGTTCACCCCACCCAATAATAATGCTTCATCATCGCCCTTCTAGCCAGTTATATGTTAACATGTGGGCCATTTATATATTGACATGTGGAAATGATATTCGTCCGTCCGTCGTCCGTCCTCGATTTTTAAAAGGATTTTGGTTTGACTGACCTGTCATGGTTGTCCCTACTTCATTAATCACAGTAACCTGAAGCACATAGGTTAAAAGAAGGCATCGGTACAAGAGTGGAGACAGTAAATTCAAACAGTGTAAATATCAACTCTCGGATAAATACACAGTGTACATTTGAAGAACATTTTCGTTTTCTTTGGGCATCTATCGCCGACATTAAGCCCTACGCTACCCACACATATCCATTGCTAAAGTACTAAATGATAAGGCAAGCTTATCTCTGTCAAGCTTCTGCTGTGATCACTCTAGCTGTTTAAAGAATGGCCCAAACCGTCAAATAAAACTTGGAAAGTGTGCACACATGTCACTCACTCAGATTGTATGGCATGGTTGTTTTAGAAACCTTTGCCTATAGAACCTTAAATTTGAAAACTTACCAAATTTTCATAATCCATGCTAGCTAGTTATTGTATGTAATCCATAGTGATGTATATTTAGGGCATGGTATTCAAGCTGAAAGGCAAGTGTTATGCGGAATTATGAATTACGGATAAATCATTCTTCCTTAGACAGGTGTTTATCTAGAAAAACAGGTCAAAGACTTTACGACTATCTTTCCTAACTATAAACAGACACACAGAATGAAACATGAAGCTTACTTGGAGTGCAAGCGCTTCTAAAGTATCCTTTTGTCGCTTTTGTTGTAGCTTCAAATTCCAGCCGGATGTGCAAAATATTTCCTGCAAGAATGAACACTAAACAGCAAGAGATAGCAATAATATAGATCTCTATTCAAGTTATTTAGCTAAATCAATAAAGCATAAACCATATACATCAAATAAGAAATCATTATATGGAAAATCAAAGCTTATACAGATGCATATAGGGAAAAATAAGAAGTAATCTTTATTAAAGATAGAAGGGGAGGTTACAACCCAGTGATTGATTTAGTGTCACCATCTCCAGTAGCATCCCAACCTCATCACGATGCAAATATCTCCAGCAATATGTCACTCAAATCAACTCCAATTGAAATTCCACCAACATTTCTCTACTCAAATTCTTCCTTGACAAACACTAAGATCTATGCTCAATTTATAGAGGAGCTGAAGGTATTTTTACAATCAATGACTTTCCAATAATAGGCAAGACATGTTCCCAATATTGTAGATGTCAAATGGACACATGGATTCAAAGTTTGACACATGTGAACTCTTATAGAAGGCACTGGCCAAGTGGATATTCCGGAACAATGAGAATTTCGCTCCCAATGTGACTAACGCAGTTATGAGTGTTAGGAAGTGCTTTGCAGAGCAACCTTGAATGGGGCTACCAACATATGCAATGCACTTAGTCCCTTTAGAGGAAACGTTGATGAGCTCTCATATGATAAATTATAAACTTCAAATCTTGGAAACCTTTGCAGATGAAAGTCTTGAATGATTTGTCTTGTTCTTTGTCTTAGGTCATGTGAAACTAGAATGATAGGGGATGATAGACCCTATTCATTGGTCCTGGAGATGATGTCAGTTAACCAGGTCATTGGGAATGATGCCCAAATTGACCTATAACAGCAACGTCTCAGGTTTTCATTCCTTTTTTATATGTTATATCTTATATGTTATACACTAGAAAGTCTAGGTCGGGGGAGGTCCTTAAAGAAATGGCCAGGGAAAATCTTGAAAAATTCTCTTACTTTGCCCCGATTTCATGCTATGACCTTCTACGATACACCACAGCTTTGAAGCTATCCCACAGATTTTGCGACTTAGTGGCTTCTTATCTCCAATAAAGGGAAAAGTTTTGACCAAGATGAATATTGGAGAGGAAGGTTCCTGAAAAGTGAAAAGGTGGTAATGGGGGCACCTTGGGTAAAGCATACTTAAAGCGGTAATGATAAAAACGATCTCTTGCACGGTCATAGGAGGTCTTAGCCTCTGATAATTTCCCCAAGTATACCTAAGTGTATGCCTAATGATGCTATTAGGAAAGAAGTAAATAGCTCCTCCACTAGCGTAAGTCTCCGAGGGTGAAAGCAAAAGCAATAGAGTGGCTGGTGAAAAAATTTCCTAGGGAACCAGTGTCAAAAGTAGAAGAAACGGTTCATGGTTTCTTGTGATGCTTCTTAGTGATTGGAATATTCAAATTGATAATAGGTGAGCAATAATTAGGAAATAATATGGCTGTTAATTCCGGGAAGGTGTTGCCAGCAAATATCTCTTGGACCAACTTTCATTCACTAAGGTTATAAATAGTTTGGATTTTTTTTATATTTTTGTTTCTTTCTTCGAAATATTGTTCAAATTATGTTCATTGGAAATAAGTTTATATGTTATAATAAATTATTTAAGAAAAAAAGAATTCGTTTTAGTTATGTAATTTTAAAATTGGAGTTATTAGAATTTTTCAAAATATTGAATTATATTTAAAAATATATTTTAAATAATTTAAATATATATATATATATATGAAAAATAGAAATATTTAATAAATAAATATATATTTTAAAATAAAAAATATTTAATTAAAATTTAATTTTTTGTGAAAAGTGGTTGTTTTTCTTTTATGGATATTATTTTAACAATATAAATATAAATAAAGCGTTATAGAATTTAACTCTAAGTTAATACTAGTTAAAATGAAAATCATTAATTTTCTCTGTACCCTCCAATTCCCAACTTATATGAAAATGTTGCATTCTATGAGTGATACTTATCCACGAAATAAACTTGAGGAGTAGCTAGAGGGGTGTGTTACACAACATTTTGTCACTGTCCCTGCAATCCCCAACTCGCACATTGGAGGGTCATTTCTGTGACCAATAAGCAGTGTCATGTTTTGCAAATACCATCCTTGCATCCCTTTTGATGAAAGCAACATTCTTCTTGTTGACATTTCCCTAAGCAGAGCTGTGAAAATCCCTATTTTTGCCTTGGTGTGAGTATCCAGTTACACCCTTGTGCCAACCAGGAAATTTAACACTGAGCCCGCGCCACTAGGCACTCTGTGCTAGTTAGATACCTGCGCCAAGCTATTTATGGAATGTTTTTAAAAAATAGAGGCGTAGGTTCCATTCCAACCACCTCGGGGATGAGTCATTGGGAGTGGTTGAACTAAAACAACCACGAAATCCTTCCTTTAGTTAGTATTTTCCACCTCCCTTGGAACTCTCCTAAAGGATAGGACTCCCTCCCACCGTTGTAGGGATCCCAACCTCCTCTCTTTCCTCTATATAAGAAACTATATCTTTTAGTAGAAGCTAACTGAATGGCTGAATAGATGAACTAGGAGAATTATACTATAGCTAAGTTGCTAGAGAAGATAGAGTAAGAAAGATTGTGTTGAGATAGCTCGAGTCGATAACTTCTAAGAGAGCTTGAGTCCGAATTCCCTGTCCAACATTTGAGATGCGCTTCGTCTAAACCCCACTGGAGGAGACTGTGACGTCAAAGCATCTTTTGTACTCTTCCTTCTACTCATTAATATACATGACTACTATTTGATTCCACTATTGTGTTATGATGTTTATTTGATGTGATTTGTTTAGCCTTCTTTGACTGGTTAATAGTTGTGAATGAAACTATTCTGTCATATGTTGTTCTTGTTCTTTGTCCTATGTGTAGGTATCTGAACGTGACAACGAACGGATTGTGATTTTCCAAGGTAGGAGTGAGAGGCCACTACTTGTTCTGCAACATCGACAGCATTGAATTCAAGGTAGGTCAATCTTACATGTATTTTGTCCATTCATTAACTAGGAAGCAACACTTTAGAGTGTCCCTTTGTTACTAGACCCATCCTAGGGCTAGAGGGATCGTCTCTATTTGTAGAGAGGAATTACCTTCATAAAAAATTGGCGACTCCACTAGGGATCAGTGCGAGTTTATCGTGTCATCCTGTTGGGTTGGTTTCAATTATTGGTTTAGTTATCTATCTTTTTCTGGTTTGTTTGTTGATTTTATATACTTTGTTCAGCTCCAGAGTGTAAAGATTGACCTCCACTCATTAGGTTAGGGTTTTTCCTCTTTTTCCCATAGGTATCCAGCTTGGCGCGTTTTTTGTCTGGACAGTCATGCTGATTGGCGTAGGTTGCTCTTTTAGCACTAGTGCCAACCTCTATATGGCGAGGATTACGGCCTTACAATCGCACCAAACCTTGTAGGTTTTGGTTTGACCTCCCTAATGCGTATTTTGGTCATTTTTTCTTGCTTCTGGGTTATTTTTGAGTGTGTGTAAGACTTTTCAGACTGTGTTGACTACTGTAGACTTGTTTCCTTCAGTCATTTGTCCATTTTCCTATCGGTGTCATCTAAGACCTTAGGGTTTTTGAGTGTTCTTGCACACCAAGCCTTATGTTCGAGAACAAGTCTCTTTGATTGTTATCAGTCTTGTTTCGGGTTTTTAGATTGAGTTTACCTGATCCTTTTGTTTTTCTGATTGAATGGTATTTTTGTTTTTCGATTATTCCTTCTTCTTCAATGCTTTGAGAATCGATTACTTTTCTTGTTTGGGTCGCTTTGGGAACTCTCTTTTTTTTGTTTGAAAGTTTTCTCCATTAGCTTGCATGTTTCTGTGTCTATTTCACTTTGGTTGAGTCATTCAATTTCAAAACCTTACATTCACAAAACTAAAACTAGTGTTTATTTTTTTTTCCATTGGATTAGTACAATGTGTGCTTCATCTCATTGAAAATTCAAAAAATTAAAAAATATCTTTGCATTCTTTTGTTGCATCGAAAGTGAAACGTTCCTTTACATAACTAGCATTTGTCAATCTATGAAGGAATTTAATTTTCGATTGATTGCATTAAGGGCATTAGAAGTTTCTTTGCATGTTTTCCTTGTTTACTTGTTTGAAATATTTCTATCCTTCTTATAACTAGAATTCATCGAATTGAAATGATGTTCATTTGCATATAGCTTGCATCTAGGAAGTTGAGCTCCACATTCGATAGGGCCTGGAAATTGAACATAATTCAAGGATAACTTTAAAATTTACTCAATGAACCTAAGGCAACATTTAAACTTAATGAAACATTTCTAGTGGTCTAGGCTAGAGACGTGTTCTGGCGTCTTAAAACCTAATAGTTTTTGCTTTCCTTTTGGCTTCAGACAGCACTAGTACAGACCTGTGCTCCCCGTACCGTCGCGTATATAAAGGGAGACCCCTCTAGGTTGCAATCCTTTTATCCATAGGAAGCCGAGTTTGCCACCTTGTAACCGTGATACACCAAACACAACATTTCATTTGATCACCAAGGTGTATATGGCAGTTCATGGAAACCTGGTACACCCTCTTGCTTAGAATTCCTGAGAAGTCATTTATATATTTTCATAACTCTTTAAACAAGAGAAGAAATCATCAAGCACTTGTCCTTTCACGCTTGTTTCAAATTAAAAGTGACTAGAGTCATCTTTTTCCTGTTTCTCGACTCTTAAAACATGAAACAGTGAATTTTGGTTTCAGTGTTATAAAATTAATCATCTACGATTACACGCCCATTAAAATTTTGTTACTTGGTCTGATTGATTTCCTTGGTTGTTGATTTTGGTACCTTAGATTGGTTATATCTTTTCCTTCCTATTCTTATTTATAGTCAAAGTGGTGGAACATCCAGTTTCGTCATCCTCACTGCCTTCTAGTGGTGGTTCTTTTTCGGACCCTTCTTTCGAAACCCCTCAATCCACTAGATCTGTTGAGTTCTCGCAGCCTATTATTCCATCTATCCAACCCCTTGTTACTCGATCTCTACTTGACGAGCCAGTTGAATTCAATTGGCCTCCTTCAAGTGCTTGGTCCGGTTTTGGGGAAGAAGGGGAATTTCCTCCTCTTATGTCTAGATCGCCTTTTGTTGTTGTTGCGGTACCTCCTAGTCCTTGTAGTCTTTTTGAAGATATTACCTTGGACTCATATGGATTCCTCCAGTTCTGTTGGCAGTGAAGGAATGCCTATTTCCACAGGAGAATATCAACTCTTTCTCGAAGATCTCTCTCATGCCTCCACCCAATCTTCACCACCGTCAGTCTCACTTCTGCTTGGATATAGATCTCTGAGTTAGATTATGTCTGGCGTTGCTTCCATTGCACAATCCAGTGTAGTAACTCCTCCTTCGAGTTCACTCTTACCGTCGTTGGGGCTATCACCTTTGACTCCTAGTTTGTTATTTATTATCACATATGTTCCAGTTCAACCAATGGTTTGTGTGGCTTCTAGTTCAGTTTCCACTACTCCTATGATTCCTGGGGGTGTTACTTTTGAAGAATATTTGTTGGATGTTTAGTAGCAGAATTCTCAGGGTTGTCAGCAGTCTCAGGCTCCTGCTAATCCTCTATTACATCACTATGATGATGTTGGTAATCCCGTATATATCTATCTACACCATTATGATGTGTATGGTAATCCGGTCTATTTTCCTCCTATTGATCCTTATCAGGATGTTTATGATCCCTATTAGACTGTTACTCATTTGGGACCTACTCTGCCTGTGCAACCCTCTGGCTCACAAGGGCAATCCTTACAGGGACAAACTTTAGCTCAATAGGGCCCTGCTTCTGGTCCACAGGGACAACCATACGGTCCACAAGGCCAACCTTTACAAAGACAGCCTTTGGTCCAACATGGACAACCCTTTGGTCCCTCAGTTCAACCTTTGAATCAACCCAGATCATCTTTTGGTCTTGGGGGGCAAGTTTATCTGTCACAGGGACAACCTGTTGCAGCTCAATCATAGCCACATGTTCAATATGGCCCAAATATTGTGCAACCAGGACAACCCTTTGGTCCTTCTCCCGGTCAAACTGGTCATTAGGGACAACCTGGTCTGTCGCAACCATCAGGCCAACCTTTCCAACAAGGTCAACTTGGTGACCCTCAACAACCATTTCAATAGTTAGTTCAACTTGCTCAACAACCGTTGCAACCTGCCCACCAGTAGATTCCTTCGTTTCCGCAGCCAGTTTTACCCATTTACCCTGCTCAGCAGCTTGCTCAACTTGCTTCGCAAGGTCAACCTGCACAGCCGCAAGGTGCTTATTACCCTCATGTTTCCTATCAAACAATATATAATGCACCCTAGATTATGTACCCTCAAAATCAACTAGTATATAGCGCACCTCAGATTCCGTACCCTAAAAATCAACTTGTGTATCAGAAACCTCAAATTCATACTTACAATTGGCAGCAGAATCCTTATGCTACTCAACAAGGACCTCAATGGTCTACTTTGACTCAATATCCTAGTCCTCAATCCCAATATCAACCGAATTATCCTATTTTTAATCCCTATGATCCGAATCCTTCAAGACAGAATATATGGGGACATAATCCCGCTCGGACTGGGTGGAATGTACATACAGGTCCTTATCAAAAAACTCCAATGACTTTCAATGCTCAGTTACTGTTTCTTGCTACATTGGAATTACCCGATGTGTCGAAGTTGACAAATGATCCTATTATTCATAATCCATATTGGCCTCCGGTTCCGACCAAGATTCCTGGTGATTGTCCTAAATTTGAGGGTAAACCTGGTGAAGACCCCCAAATGCATGTGATGACTTACCACTTGCGGTGTTATTCTAATTCTTGGGTTGATGATTCTATTCGTATCCGTATTTTCCAGCAAACTCTTATTGGTGCCGCTGCAAAGTGGTACATTGAGTTGTCTCATGGAGTTTTCCAAGATTTCAATTCTTTGGCCATGGCGTTCCTTACACATTTTCAGTTATCGATCCACTATGAGATCGGGACGCATCTCCTCACTTCATTGAAATAGGACTGAGCTACTCATATCTCGAATCATATTCATGAGTGGAAGCGTCGTCGTCGCATGATCAAATTTGAAATACTTGATCAGCTTCTGACCCATTGGTTCACTACCTCCTTTTTCAATTAGATTTCCAAAGAAATTGCTATGGGGGCATGTGTAACTGAGGAACAATCCATTGCTTACACCCAGTACCTTGATCTCGTGTACTCTTAGTCTGGCGCATTATATGATATCTTGCCTGATGCTCCTTGACCTGGAACTTCTAAACTGCCAGTGACTCCATTCGTTGATGGTATTATTGGTTCTGTATTGTAGACTTCTCAGAAGTCTCCTTCATCTAACTCTGGGAAGCAAAAGTCTACTTCTTCCAATAATGTAGCTTCTTAGTCCACTTCAAATTCTGGCATACCCGCAGAAGTGAATGTTGTTCAGGCCAATCCTACAGATAAAAATTCCAAAGGTAAGAAGAAGGGTAAAGGTAAGGCTAAAGCTGATACCTCGAAACAGGATTCTAAAAAACCTCGTTCTTTTGATAGTTCTCAACGCAAACCGAAGTATCCTTGTTTGATTTGTGATGATGAGAACTTCACCAAGGACTGTCCTCGATGGTCTAAAGTGAGTTGATTTCTCAAAGGCACCCAAGGAGCTCTGACTGTTCTTAAAGAACCTTTCCCTTAGCAGACTCAGATGGTAGAGCACCCTCAGTCCTCTACTCCATCTAGTTCGCAAGTGTTCATGATGAACGGTTCTGCACCCATTTCTATTGCTACTCGATTGAAGGATTATTCTGGTTTGCGTCAGGAAGCGGGGAAAGAGATCATTGATGGTCCTCCTCCTCCTCCTATTTCTGGCCCTCTTGAGATTGAACGACCTAGCATGAAATCCGTTATACGACCACCTTCCAAAGGTGTGCTCCGTAAGTCTTCGTACAATCCTAAAGCCCGTGTCGCTTAGCATTACAGTATTGTTAAGGATTTGGCTCAGGCGCCATCCACAATGTCTCCCCTCTCCTTCCTCATTGCATCAATTACATAGTTTACAAGGGAAAGATAATTATCTTTGCCATTTTATACCTAACTATGCCGAAGTAGCTAAAGGATTCACACGATTGTTAAAGCAGGGCATTCCTTTTTACTGGGATGAGATCGCTCAGAAATATTTCGATGCATTGAAAACATTGTTGGTCAATGCTCCTCTCCTCTGCCCTCTAGATTATCATCGTGATTTTTCCCTTTATTTGGCTACCACTTTCAGCACGATTGCCATAGTTTTGGTACAAGACGATTATGGTAGTCATGAGCATGTTATTTATTACTTGTCTTGTAACCTTCTCGACCCCGAAATGCATTATACCCATGTCGAGAAGTTAGCGTTGGCCGTGGTTCAAGTTGTTCAATTTTTTTGTCATTATATTCTTTTGTGTACAGTGATGGTGATTTCTGAATGCAACCACATGACCTACATATTGTCTTGACAATTACTGGGGGGGAAATACTCAAAGTGGATGGTCATCCTCCAAGAGTTTGATTTGGAATTTACTATTGCCAAATCTAAGAAATTATTAGTCTTTGTTGATTTACTTTTTTCTCTCCCTTCGGACTCTGCTCCTTCTCGTTCTGAGGACGTCATTCCAGATGATTCGCTTTTCTTTATTAACATCCTTGATCCATGGTACAGTGATATCATCGTTTATCTGCAAAATTCATCTTTTAGATCTAAGTTGACGAAGGATGCCCGCCGACGCATCCGCCATCAGTTGCAACCTTATCTTATAGTTGGATATATTCTCTATCGTATTGGAGTCGATTCCATACTTCGGTAATGTTTGAATCTCGAGGAAGCCGAGAAAGCTCTGAATTATTGTCACAGTGGCACCTGTGGCGGTCACATGTCCGGTTATGCTACCACACAGAAGATTCTTCGTGATGGTTATTTTTGGCCTTCGATTTTCAAAGACTGTATTGTCACAGTTCGTAAATGCCATGATTGCCAAATTTATCAACGTAAGGTGTGTGCACCACCTGATCCTCTTCATCTTGTCATTACCATTGGTCCCTTTGCAAAGTGGGGCATTGATTTTATGACATGTAACCCTCACTTGGCTGGGGGGCATGATTATATTATCGTAGTCGTGGACTACTTCACCAAATGGGCCGAAGCAATGCATACACTTGCCGCTGACTGTAATACAACTGCTCAGTTCATATTCAATCACATTATTGCTAGGTTTGGTGTCCCTCAAGCCATCGTTATCGATCATGGTTCCCATTTTCAACATTATATGGTGGCGGAGTTGACTTCTAAGTTGGGTCTGCGTCACGATAGCTCAACACCGTACTACCCTTAATCTAATGGTCAGGTTGAAGCTGTGAACAAAGTTCTTGTCACGATGCTTCAACGTACAATTGGGATCCAAAAATAAAATTGGCATCTCATGTTATTTTAGGCTCTTTGGGCGTACCGAACCTCAGTGAAGAACGCAATTGAGTTCACTCCTTTCCAATTGGTTTATGGCCTCGAAGCTACTCTCTCGATTGAATGTGAAATACCTTCACTCAAGTTGGTTGTTGAATTACTATCGGATATTTCACTAGAAGAAGAGAGTCTCCTTTATTTAGAAAGGTTGGATGAAACCCGTTGCTTTTCTTCTCTCGTTATTGAAGCATAGAAAAAGTGGGTCAAAGCTCATTTTGATCAATCAGTTTCCCCTCATTCTTTCATTGAAGGAGATCTCGTCCTCCTATATGACCAAGATCGTGATAATATGGGAGAAGGAAAATTTCAACCTGTGTGGCACGGACCCTAAATCGTTAAACGTGTGTTGCAGAATGGGGCCTATGAGCTAACTACTACGAAGGTCATCCTCTTGAACAACCCAGAAATGGGTTGTATCTCAAAAAATATTATGCGTGAGTCATTCATGCGTAATAGGTGTACATAGGTGTTGTTTTCATTTTTGTACATGTTTTTGGTTTGGTGTGCTGTGTGAACATTTTCCTGCTTATTGGGTCTTGCTTATTGTGCAAATGTATATTACCCCTTATGTCGGTTTCGCGGATGGTGCTTCCCACAATACCAGGAATTTTTCTTCGGCAACCTGGGTAATTTATGATCCTGCTGGTGAGTTGATAGATATGCAAGGTATTTGTTTAGGACGAACTACAAACAATGTCACTGAATATAGCGCTATCATTGAGCTATTAACCGAGGCGATCAACCTTGGCATACGCGCATTGCTTGTAAATCTAGATTCACAACTTGTCATTTTGCAACTCAATAATCATTATTCAGTTAGAAATATGCACATTCTGATATTGTATTTATGTATTCGTTTGTTGGAAAGACATTTTGATTTTATTACCTATCAACATATTCATAGACAAAAGAACACATTAACTGATACAATGGCTAACATTGTATTAGATAGACATTTGCATAATTTGTAAAAGCATCATCATATGTAAAAGATCCATGTAGGGAAATAGATGTATATATATATCGCATGTTTGCAACCATGTGCATCATAACTTCAAAAATATATGTGTGTTTCTGTTACATCCTGAGACATCATGTCTCTCAAAATATGCAGATAAAATAAAACCTAGGTGTCTAATCAGCATGGTGCTCGTGATAACATGTCACGGCCCGTACTAGCCGCCTCAGCAAGTGGTGAATTCAGCTAGGCACCCTTACGGTATGTCTCTGGTAGGCGTGAGGAACATCAAAAAAATATGCATAATCTGAGATTCCTTGTGTGATCCCCTCTAGGTTGCGCACTATCTCATCTTCCTCGCCGCCCTCACCTTGAGGGTTGAAATCGCGAGGGATTCACCTCACTATCGGTGACATGTTAGTAGGTCTCTCTGGGCCAACATCTACAATTACGGATTTAATGTCATAACATGCATAAATAAAAAAAATCATAATACTCATAAAACTTAAAGAATGAGCGTCACCCAAATATTCATCCCAATCTTCTCCCTCTGGGAGTGGGAGGTCCGGATCATTAGTGAAATTTGTACTAGATTAGGGCCATTTCTCCACGACAATTAATTGTTGGCGGAGCCAATCAAATAATTCCAGTCTCGAGGACATTTGTTGACTGCCCCCTGCCCTTGGCATCAGAGTTGCCCATCAAGCCATCTATGGTTCTCTCGCTTGTGGTGTTGAGACTATGACCTCCTGTCGCTGAAAAATGGGTAGTCGTTCCAAGAATAACGATACCAGAATAGATCCATAATAAAATTGTTTCAGTTTGGTCTTCTTGCATTTGGTTAGTTGGCACTTCATGTTTATGGTCACGGCGTCTGCCCAGTTGTAGATGGACGGTGCCATGCAGTCTATAGAAAGAAGCAACTGTGTCTTTGTTGCTTCGTGCGGTGCTTGTGATCCCACAGCCCATGTAATGATATGTAGCACCACACGTAGTGTCAAATCTGGGATAGTTTGTATATCAACTTTCCCACTACCTAATCCTTCCTGTGCTCCTCGACATACCCTGTCTATCACCATGGTCATGTTTTCCATGCAGGGCTGGGTGCCGGTTAGGATTGTTGTTGCACCCCTCCGCCACAATCCTGTGATGAAGTACACGTTAGAGACATCAATCTCAGGTTCTTGATCTCGAAGGATGAACTTCTCTTGATTTTCGTCCCATATATTGATCAGATACTGTAGTAATTCTGGTTGGGCTCGGAGACATGGTGTTAGGAAGAATTTTTTCAAACCACAAATTCTAAGAGCTTCCATGACTCCCTCATTTTCCATGACCATCTCATCTTCTTCGCTATGTTCCCGTTCTTTCCATTCAATGACCATTTTGCCTCTTTCTACCTACAAATACATACACATGAGTGGTATTAGTCAATCTTGAACCTTAAATCTGTAAACAATTGGGGTATTTGATGAGCATTTTTTTCTAGAAATGGTTTTCATCGTTGGCACGAATGTTTCCAAAACAGTCGCGCCAATGGGCGCGCCCTAGTGTTAAAAATCGGGCGGTTGGCGCGACTCCGTGCTCAAAACCTGCGCCAACCATGAAACCCTAATTTTTACATTTCCTCCCCCAAAATTCAAAATTGACAATTGCAGGAAGCAAGAAATGACTTAAAATGACAAGAGGGATCTCAGCTCTTACCTAGAGTTGACGGATTTGCGATTGATCTGTTGGATTGGCCGTTATTGGCGCCACAAGATTGCACAGTAAAATGGGTAACTATTGCTCCACAAGAGGTAAAAAGTGAAAAGTAATTATTTTTACCATTTTTGGCACTTTATAACTTTTTCACAACCCTAATTAGGTTTTAAGGCATGTTTTTCGTTTATTTTATTATATTATTTTCGAGAAATGGGTTTTACACATGTCACTTGTGCAGCAACAGGTTTTTCATGCGACAATGATGAAGTAAAGAGTTATATTTTATAATTTTTCAAACTCGGTAAAAACACGAAAAATTCACTACTGGAGTCATCTTTTAGCTCTTTTCTGCTCTCTAAAATTGAAAAGACTGTCAAGATTCTTGTTGTTTTTAACTCGTTAAATGGCTGCGAAACAATATCTACCCAATATACGTTTAATCCTTTTTCAGGCTGGGATGGATTATTTACGAAAAAGGAATACCTTAGCCTATCGCGACTAAGAGGTTCTCTGATGGCAACAAAGCCGAAAGTCACCCCTGAGGAGTGAAGGTCACTGTAGTCGTGGCTCTGTCAACATTTCCCTTTTGTTTGCTTGTTCCTCCTCCACGTGGTGTTCTTATATTTTCTTCCTCGGAGGTTAGTTATCAAATTCGTGGAATTTGATAAATAACATTATCCACAACCTTTGAAAATTTAATTATATCTCCGAACCTTAAATTAATAGACCGACACTTTATAACCAACCGACGTTACAATAGAACTTCGGTCTGGCCCCACATATATATCAGTGGTCCAATCAAATTCATGCACCGTACCTGGTTATCTTCCACGCATCTTCCTCATGCGACTACCATCTGATGGCTCCCCTCTAGATCAATAGCGTACCATGATATTGCTCGGCTTCCTGGGTCGAATGTTAACGTGCGATGACGCGCTTTGAACGGCGGTTTTCCGTGGGTCCACCTCGCCACGTGTCGAACACTCTATGGAATCGCTCCCCAACCAGGAAATACTGCTTACTCACCAAAAGCGGTGCGATATGGGCAATCCGCCTTCGTAAATCCACTCGTGGGTTTTGAACAGTGACTAACCAAGGTTCACGTTGTGGTTGCATTCTTCTTCGTATATTCTCCATTTGTTAACTAAGGTTCTGACCCCGGTTAGGAAATTCCAATTAATCAACGAACGAACGTAATTTTCTTTATTAAACGGGATTCGCCATTATTAACAGACTTCGCCTACACATGGGATTTCTTCACTCACTCGTAAAATTCGAGAGAAAGAAACAGACAGAGAATGACAGAGGTTTCGTGGTGACTTGATTCACCAAAATTCTGCACACAATATCAGTTCAACAGTTATACATAAGACAATGTTCAATCACCTCACAATCAAACGAATTTCCTCACAAATAACGACTCAAGACAGTTAGATAATCAATGGGAACTGAAATTCATTTAACTGGAAGCAATTGTTAATACACAGATTTTATTGCAGGAATATCTCTCTTTCTCCTCCTTAATGCATCCGAGGAATACAACTTATATACATCAATATATGACTCTTCGGTTCCTCTAAGAGGACCGTTCTAGAAATCATAGGTCTAATTACAACATATTCAAATAACTGAACTGACAGATGGATCGAATCCAACTATTCGACTTCTACCAATCCTAACTAATCTAAATAAAAATAGTCAGCTGAGGTATTGACACCTAGCTGTTACAATTCAAGGATTTCGAACCCTCCTAGCCACAACATGTGGACAAACCTCCTACATTGCTAGCTAGTGTCTAATGCCCCTGCATCAGACTCCCGAGGGAAATCTTCTTCATGGGCTCCTGTCCATGAGCTCTTCCACTGATCTACCTATCTTCTGCAACATTCCTTCAGACATCCAAATGGCATCTTCTTCTGGCTTGTCCTTCCATTTGATTAAGTACTGAAAGTACTCTTGTCCTCTAGTCCTTTTGAACACTCTTTTGTCTAATATCTTCTTTGGTTGCAATGGTTGTGCTGGAGGTAGCTGCTCTTTCCACTCAATTTGTCCCTTGTCTGTTGATCTTTCTTCTGAATCATCATCCTCACACTTGTATAAATCTACACCATTAAAAATGGGAGATATTCCAACATCAAGAGGTAATTCAATCTCATAAGCATTTGCAGAAAACTTTCTAAGTATCCTGCATGGCCCAATATTTTTGAACTTCAGTTTGTTATACTAATTCTTTGGGAATCTCTCCTTTCTCAAGTGTGCCAAAACCTGATCTCCTACTTCAAAATGAACTTCTTTTCTGCTCATATACCTCCCGATTTTATGTCCAGTCTGCGCATATAGTTCTTCTTCTTGTTTCATTATTATGCTTTGGATTTGAAGCAAATTCCTCACCATCTGCACTCCTCAGTTCTACCTTTCCCAGATTTCTTAACTTTGATATTCCTCTGGGGTGCATTCCATAAAGAATGTGGAATGGACTCTACCCTATGCTTATGTTTGGTGAGTCATTATATGCATATTCTACCTGGGGAAAAATATGGTCCCACTGTTTGGGATGCTCTCCTGCAAGACGTCTCAACAAATTTCCCAAACTCCGATTCACTACCTTAGTTTCTCCATCAGTTTGGGGATGATAAGATGAGCTGAAACTCGATTTGGTACCAATTCTTCTCGGTGTCCTCCAAAAATGACCCACAAATCTGGTGTCTTTGTCTGAAACAATACTCTTGGGAAACCCATGCAATCTAACAACTTCTTTGAAAACAAGTTAGCAACATGGGTGGCATCACTAGTTTTATAGCATGGAATAAAATGTGCCATTTTGGAGAATCTGTCCACTACAACAAAGACTGCATCATTCCCTCTCTGAGTCTTGGGCAATCCTAGAACAAAATCCATACTCACCATGTCCCAAGGCTTGTCTGGAATAGGCAAGGGAGTGTACAATCCTGCATTCTGGCTCCTCCCTTTGGCATATTGACAGATTTTGCAATTTTTCACAAAATTGTCTACTTTTGTTCTCATCTTGGGCCAGAAATACAAGTGACTCAGCTACTCATAAGTCTTTTCAGTACCAAAGTGTCCAGGAAGTCCACCACTATGCTTCTCCTTGATCAAATTTCCTCTCATGGAACATTTTGGTACACACAGTTGGCTTCTCTTGAATAGTAAGTCCTCCTGTAGGAAATAATCCAGCCACTGGCTTCTATCTGTTAAAACAGGGTTACTACATGCCTCGAATGCTTCCTTAAAATCTCGATCTGTTTTATACAATTCTTTCAGAAAATAAAATCCTACAACTTCAAAATTTGTTTCTTGAACAAGCATGTTCCTCCTACTCAAAGCATCAACTACTTTATTGGCTTGGCCACTCATATTCAAACAATTAAAACCTTGGAGATACTCAACCCATTTAGCATGCTTATGTTTCAACTTGAAATTTCAACATGAAATATTACAAACATGATTGTAGAATATATCAATTCACTGGACATCACAGTAATGTCTCCACTATTTGATACAACGAACAATTTCTCAGAATTTCTTCATAAGAATGGTACAACCCTAGTGTCATTGTGCTCATGACAGGCTACGGGCTATAAATACGACTCAGCTTACGAGCTCCAATGGCCTCTCCACTGGCATCACACTTTACTTGAAATGGTTTAGTAAAATCAGGCATAATCAAAACAGGCTTCTCCGTTATCTTTTGCTTCAAAACTTTAAAGTTTCTTTCTGCTTCAGCAGTCCACTTAAATGGTTGTTTTCTCTTCTTTATGGTCTCAATTATGGGTGCATTTATCTTACTGAAGTTTCTTATAAAATTTTTGTAAAAAATAGCAAGTCCATGGAAACTTCTTACCTCAAAAACATTCCTGGGTGAAGGCCACTCCACAATTGCCTTAACCTTTTCTGGGTCCATCTTCACTCCTTCTGCAGAAACAACAAAACCAAAATACACCAACTCTT